>JAWWLV010000053.1:10806416-10868506 GCA_035041135.1 Platyrinchus mystaceus | reverse complement strand
ACTGGACCAGAGGGAATGGTCTCAAGTTGTGCCAGGGAAGGTTTAGATGGATATCAGAGAAAATTTCTTCACCCAAAGGGTTGTCCAGCCCTGGCACAGCTGCCCAGGGCAGTGGTGGAGTCCCCATCCCTGGAGAGATTTAACACATGTGTGGATGTGGCACTTGGGGACATGGGTTAGTGGAGGCCTTGGCAGTGCTGGGGGGATGGTTGGAGTTGATGACCTTAGGGGGCTTCTCCAACCTTAATGATTCCATGATTTAAAGTCTGAAAGCACCTCTGGGCTTTGGACAAATAGCAGGGAGAGGTCAGTACTGACATTCCTGAGCAAAGCCCTTCACTGTGCTCAGGTACCAAAGTACTCAGACACTGCCCTGGTTTAATTTATCCTTTAAACTCACACACACCTTCTCCACGCACTGCATGTCCAAGGAAACACATCCATCTTTCTCCAGGGATTCAGAAGGTAAAATGTTCACCTCCCACCCCCCACACACCTGCTGCAGCCGCCGGACCTCCTCCTGCTTCTCCTGCAGGACTAGCAGGGCTTCCTTGTGCTCCACTTCCAGCTGCTGCCTGCGCTCGGCCACATTTCTCATGTGCTGCAGGACAAGGCACAGACAGAGACACTGCTGAAATCCTGTGTGCCACCAGCAGCCAGGAGCCAACCATGGCCTGGACTTCATGTCATCATGCACAGGAGAAAGCACACAACTCTCACAGGAGAAAGCACACAACTCTCAGCACTTGCCAGAGCAGCACAGAGAAAATCATCAAAGTGATGGCCACCTTATTTCCCTTCCCACCCAAATCCCTGAAGCAGCCTTTCCAAACCTCTTCCCACTTTGGAAAGCCATGCTCTAGGGTCCTGCAGAAGCACAATTCCCAAGAGAAGCACAGAGACAAAGGAATGGCCAAAAAGGGCAAAGAGACAACATGTGCCATCCAAAAGCAGCCCTGTCTGGCCAGTCCTTCTCTGCGTGGATCCCACTGACCTTCAGCACCTGCTCTAGATTCTCCAGCTTGGTTTGCAGTCCTTGGTTCGTCTGAATTACTGAATCCCTTTCCTTGGTCACCAAAACAACCTGCAGTTTCAGGTCAGCATTCTCAGATTCAACCTGGAGAGAAGGATTTGCAGTTATAGCACAAGAAGCCAGAGGCATTCCCTGTATTTTTTGATTTGATTTGATTGAGGACAACTTATTTCTGTGTCTCAATAGGTTGATTTGCAGACCTGCTTTCTAGTGGCAATGACACCAAAATGATGAACCTCCTCTCCCTCTGGTTTTTATTAATTAGTAATTAACTAATACTTATTAATAAATAAGCATTTATCAGGCCTCAGTGTGTAACACTTTATTTGAACACACTGTTTCTCTCACTAGACTCATCTCCCCATTCAGGAAGTGGGGAAGGAACAGGCTAATGAAGAGATTAAAAAAAAGCACAAAGGTTTAAAAGCATTTTTCATTCTACATGGTAGAATTAAACACAAAGAACAGGACAGAAAATTCAGTAGCCTGCTGAGATCATCTTTACCTTCTTCACTTACTACAGGGAATTCCAGCCACATATTTTGGTTCCTGGGTGCACTATGGCCTGATGACTATTAGCAATGCAGATTACAAATATTTCCACTTACAACAATTATTAAACAGTTATTTAATATTAAATATTAATATCAGCCTCATGCATGGTGGCAAATTGACTTAGAGGAGTGACAAGTGACTTTCTAAGTCCTGTGCATTACACTTGTTCAGAGGAGGAGCTGCGAACAGCAACCCAGATCAGCACAAAACCATTTCTCAGCTTACAACTTGAAAACTTGGCACACCACCAAGTTCTTCTCAGCAAAACTTTGCAGGAGCCAATGCTCCACCTGACTGAGACACTGCTCTTACCTGTCCTGCCCATCCAGCCCTCTCGTTCAGCTGCAAGTTCTCCTCGGCCAGTCGTGCATTTTCACTCTGCACCTCCTGCAGCTGGATCTCCTGTCCAGAAAGAGTGGGAATTACTACACCAAGGCCCTCAACCTAATCCCCCCAAATCGTTGTGCAGAGCACTGCTCCTGTTTCTTGGTGCAGGATGTTGGTGGGGTGCTGCTGAGAAGGTGAAGGCACTGCTCTAACAGCCCCCTGTGCCAGATGGTGGGGTTGGAACTGGATGACCTTTAAAGTCCCTTCCAACCCAAACCACTCTAGGATCTTTCAAGTTTCTCCTTTTCTTAACCTCAAAGCCCAGAATCAGAAAGAGATTTCCTTGTCTGCCTCCCAGCCTGTGTCACATTATTTACAAGCTGCTGCCTGGGACTCCATCTCCACCCACAGCAATTCAACTTTCACTGCTGGCTCAGGATCAGAATCTTCTTGACAAGTATCAGTTAAGGAAGGAAAATAATTTGGAGAAATGATGCTAAAGAGAGCTCCAGACTGCAAAGTCCAGAGTTTGAAATGGCTGACTCTGAAAGCAGGATTCAGTCTGGAGTTAAGAGCATGAGCCTGTTATCCCTGAATTAGGGAATGCTGCCTCTGAGCACGGGCTGTGGGCACATGGGTTTGTCAGGTCAGTCCATCTGCAACAACCCTGTACAGCACTAAAGGAGTTTAATTGTTGCATTATCACATGACACACACACACACACTTCCCCATTCCAAGGTTCTACATATCATCAAATATTTTCTGGCTGTTCCAGGAGCTAATTCCCTGTGCACACAGGCTGAGTCCTGGTACTTCAAAAGCAACTTTCTACCAACATACGAAGACCAACTTATTCCTTAAAACACCCCATAGACATCAAACATCTACTTAGAAAGTCAGCACCCCTGGTGGAAACCATACACTGTCAGCCCCTAATGCCACCAGTGCTGCTCAGCAAAGCAGCAATGAAGGGCAGAAATCCAGGTGCTTTGGTAAGACCAGGAAAACCTCCCTGGAATTAAATAGAAGCAAGATTTCAGCCAATAGATATGAAACACAGGAAAAGGACTGTGGGTTTGTGCAATGACCATCCTGAGGTGCAGAAATCTTTCAACAGAGTGCCTGTGAAAATGGTAATTATCTCCCCAAACCAGCAAAGGCCATGGAATTTCAGTCAATGATTTATGTGGCTGCATTCAGCCCACAGGTAACTGAAAGACTAAATAAACAAGCCCAACATTTGTGACACTGTTCAAATAACCAGAAAGATGGTGATTCCTTACTAAGATGAGCTGGAGAATCCAAGAGAGACACACAACAACCCAGCTCCTCTTCTCCCATCATGCTCACAACAGCAGGCAACAAGAAGACTTACTAGTTCTTTGCATCTTTTATGCTTTTTCCTCACTTCATGCTCAAGGTTTTCACATTTTTTGCGCTTTTTCTTGAGTTCAAATTCCTGCAGGAAACGAGTAGAAGTAGATCAGCAAGTTCACACTCCTACAATGCACAGGAAATTCAAGCCCAGCCTCTCAGACCCTGTGCTGCATTAGCTAATTTTGTTTTCTCATAAAAATCTCTTTGTGACAAACTTAAACAATGTAGAAACCAAGGGAGACTTTTTTTTTTTTTTTAATGTAGAAAAACTAAAAAACTTTTTAAGTGAAACAACTATTTCTCTCTTCCTCAAGCCTTTAATCTTCTGGAAACAGTTCTGTTTCCCACTGACACAGATTGTTCCTATTTGCAGAGAGCAGTATGGAGACAGGATGTGGGGGACAAAAAGACAGAGTTGTGCAAAATTTTCAGCTCTAAACATCAGCTGTGCTATTTCAGCTCCTATTCTCATCCAAATGACACCTAACAGAGTACAGACATCCTTATGTACCTTTACCTGCAGCTACTCACTACCCTCTTGGCTCAGATAGACAAGAGCTGCTAAACCTCCCTGTGAATTTGCTGGAAGAATTCCCAAGGGACATATTCCTCACCCACATCTGTTCCCAGCTCAAGTAAGACTAAACCAAACACAGCACAGAACCTACTGGCATGTTTTCCTCTCATTTTAGTGTGACATATTCCCCTGCAAGCCCAGCACTTGGAGCTGCCATCCAGCAACACTCTCCCTGCAGATGGCCTGTGCTTTCCCACTGATTCCCCAAGCTTCCCACTTTTGCAGAGCAGCTGCACCTAAAAAGACTTCAGTCCCTAAAATCTCTACCTGGGCGAAAAACCCAATAAAAATAAAAAAGTGTAGCATTCCCTCCCGAAAACCAAGTTCACAACTCACCAGCTGCTGGATCTGTTTGCTGCTCTCTTGACCTGTTATTGCATTTTTGGGAGGGAAATTTTCATGTCCTTCAGAGGCAGGTCCCAGTGGTTGCACACCTGGTTCCACCTGGAAAGCAGAAGAGATGCCAGAGAGCTCAGGGACAGCCAGGATTGCAGGGCACACTCCTGGCAGTGCCACCTGGGAGAGCAACACTCCCCATGACACTCCTGACCCCTGAGCTGCACCACTGGGCACAGGGAAAGCTGGACACCGTGCCAGGGATCTCTGTGCCACCAGAAACCTGTGCTGGGAGTCTCCTGGAGCCCAGTGCCAACCAGTCCAGCTTGACTGAACCACCCCCGTGCAACAGTGGCCTCCAGGAAGCTCTCACATCCCAGTTCCCATTTGTGCCTCATCTAATGATTCCACGAGAGGCAGCAGCCCAGCCACACCTTTCATGACCCTCCCAAAGCAACAGAAGGATGGTCAGAAGGGAGAGCACAGCTCTCAAAGGGCAGGAATCAGTGAGGATGTCAGAGTCTAAAGGCAGGGAAGAGCAAACACTACCAAGAAACAGCGTCCCACCTCAGCTGGCAGCTGAGAGGGACTGGAAGGGCAGCAGTTGCCTGGATTATGTGCCACCACCAAACCAAATGAAACAATTTTCTGTACACAGTTGTGCACAAGTTTCTAACAAAATGCCTTTTCATTTGGGCTACAGACAAGCAAACCTTTAATCCTCTAAATTTTCCCTCTCAACTGGTATTTGACTTGACATTGTCTGCCCAGAGTAATCCCTGACACCAGAGCAAGGCCCGAGACACACAGAATAAAGAGGGCTTTGATAATGCTTTAAACACTCGATTTAAAGTTATTTTTGCTGAACAGATCTTAGGGACAGAGCTAAGGATCTCTCTCAAACTGAACTGTCTATAAGAACAACTGTAGAAGCCAAGAAAACACACAGTAACAAACCACCAAGAATAGATAATATTCACCCAAGAGTTCAAAAAAACCCCTCTGGCATGAACTGAATCTCTCACTTCAGCAGGAACTGAATCAATACGTGCAGAGCATCACCTCTCCAACACTGCCTTAATTCAAATTAACTGGAAGGTGGCAAATGCCAAGTTTTAAGAGTATTCCAGAGTTTTAAGCATATTCCAGTGGGGAAACGTGGAAAGATAAACCAGTACATTTTACACCTGTTCTGGGCAAACTGATAGAAACTGAAACAAAGACAAGGCAGATGTTTAAAAAAACTTCAAAGTAACTTATACTGGGGGTGGGGAGGGGGGAAACATTCACAATATAAAGTTTTTCTAAGGTGACAGCAAGCAAAGGGGTGAGGGAAATCCAGCAGGAACCTGCTTGGCTGCTCAGAACACCTTCACACCTTCAGCTTCAGTGCTTCAACAGGTTTTGGCAGACACTGAGACACCACAGGATGAGGGGGGAAGGTTTTTTACTCGGGTAAATATCTGATAAAAATGAAAAGACTAAAAAAGGAGGGAGCAGGAACTGTGCTCTCCAAGCACTGATGCAGCAGAGACAAACAGTGACGAGGGCCTCGTGACACTGAGAGATTAAAGAGACAAGTGATGGTTTAATAGAGCCCCAGTGCTCAGACAAAACGGCAAAGAGATCTATTGGGGAAGGGAGAGAAAACTTCATTATGCCACCGTATAAATCAACGCCAGAGCCCAGGATAGCGCTGCACGTTGTTTTCCCCAGCACAAAACCGGCGTGGAAAACGCACAAAGGAAGGAGACAAAGATGCTAAAACACTAAATAATGGGAGAGGCTGGAAAGAAATAAAAAAAAATGGCTGAAGGAGAAGGGGGTGATAAATCCACGGGTGACTCGGAATGGACGAGCGAGGAATGAATACATCCAACACATCTGCCGAGAGGGCCCGGGGGGGGCAACAAACGGGAGCAGCTGGTGCAGCTCGGGGGGAACACGCGTATCCCGAACCCACAGGGGAGCCTGGAAACCGGGGGGGGGGGGAAGGAACCCCGCGGGCGAAAAACCCCGAGGAGCCACCCGGGGCTCGGAGACCCCCGGCCCGGGGGCTGCGGGGGGGGCACGGCGGGACCCGCGGCCCGGCCCCGCAGAGGCCCCGGCGGGCCCTGCCCGGGGGGGTTCGGCCCCGAGGCGGCACCGCCGCTCCCTGGAGAGGCCCCGGGCCGGCCGGCCCGGCCCCGGCGGAGCCCCCGCGGAGCAGCCCCGGCCCCACACACACCCCCGGCCCGCCTCGAGGCCCCCGGCCCGGCCTTACCTGGCGGCTGCGCGGCCGCGGCGGAGGCGGCGCCCTGAGGCGGCCCCGGATCTGCGGGGCTGAACCACTGCGGGCGGAGGGGCCGGGCCGGGCCGGGCCGGGCAGGGGGGGGGTGGCGGCGGCGGCACCGGCAACGGGAGCGGCACCGGCAACGGGAGCAGCACCAGCACCGGGACCTGCGGGGCCTGGGCTGAGCCCCGACGGCAGCACAAGGGGGGGTTCTCCCCTTTCTGCCCCGCTCTGCTGAGACCCCCCCGGAGCTGCCTCCAGCTCTGGGGCGAGCTGGAGCGAGTCCAGAGGAGGCCCCGGAGATGCTCCAAGGGCTGGAGCCCCTCTGCTCTGGAGCCAGGCTGGGAGAGCTGGAGGGGTTCACCTGGAGAAGAGAAGGCTCCAGGGAGACCCGAGAGCCCCTTCCTGGGCCTAAAGGGGCTCCAGGCACTGGAGAGAGACTTGGGACAAGGGATGGAGGGACAGGACAAGGGGGACAGCACCTGTGAGGGTGGGGAGGCCCTGGCACAGGTTGCCCAGAGAAGCTGTGGCTGCCTCATCCCGAAGTGTCTAAGGCCAGGTTGGACGAGGTGTTCCACCACCTGGTCTAGTGGAAGGTGTCCCTGCCCATGGCAGAGGTGAAATGAGATGAGCTTTAAGGTTCCTTCCTACCCAAACCATTCCATGATTCAATGAAAGAGAAGCATTGCCCAATTTCCTAGGCTGGAAAACACAGCACGGGAGCCCCGTGCCAGAAAAAGGAGCAGAGCTGAGCCCCTGGCATGGCTCAGTGTCCCCACCACACACTGCCAGGAGCACCCATGTCCCTCCTCACCCTGTGAGACCTGGCGCTGGAATTGGTCCCTTTGGAAACCAGCGCAGCACTGATGTGCAGTGGACGCAAACCACAACCCTCACCTCCTCCAAGTGAAACTCCCTAAGAACAGCAATTAACTGAGCAATTAAACAGAAAACTTTCCGATGGCTGACCCACTTGTCTCACCTCCCTGCGAGCTCTCCCTCCCAGCGCCGGGTCTCCCAGGGAGGCCTCCTTTGGCAGAGGTGAACCTTTGCTGCTGGTGTTTGGTCCCAGGCGTGGGGCAGCGCCCGACACGGCACTGCCTGGGCTCATTTTGGGGGGACGCAGACACTCCTTGAAATTCTTGAGAGCAATCTGCCTCTGCAGCCTCAACACCTCCCGCTGGGACTCCCGCAGCAGGCGGTCAAACTCGATGACGTTGAGGCAGCGAGGGTCGTCCTGCGGGAAAACAAACACGGTGCTGTGTCACTGACAGGCTCCAAGAGCTGGGATAGGTCACACTGAACACACACACTCCAAAAGAGGAGAGCCTGGTGGAACCCAGCTAATGTAGCCCACACAGATTGCTGATTCCTGGGTCTCCAAAGTCTCAAAACTCACTTTGTGTCCTTCATGCAAATACATTTTTCCTCCTGAAGATAAACCCCAGCCTGTAATGGTCCTGTAATGCTCCTGCAGCTCTCCCAGCACAAAGGGCTTCGCCAAGCATGTGCCATCTCAGCACATGCCAGCAGGGAGCGTGGCAGGATAATGTCACGTCATGTCCCAGCCAAAACAGAGCTTCTTCCCCTCCTTGATGTGGGTGCTGGCAAGTGTTGCGGCCCCAGCAGTGGTGAGGGCTTTGAGAGGCTGCAAGAACGGAGAACATTTGGGATTTGGTCAGTTCTCCCTCAGGATAATGTTTGGTTTTCAAACTATTTGATTTCTCTCCTTGTCAGAGACAGTGAAAGGCCCCTATCTTTTGCACCACAGGTCACTCCCATCCCGACCCAAACCCAGCAGCTTTTGAAGGAAACCAGCCCAATCTGACTCTCATAAAACTAGTGAGAATATGTCACCAGCTTGTTTCATTCTTCAGAGGTTTTCAAGATTTCAGGAAGCTGAAGAAACACGTACCTGCACGTCCACACGTACAAAAGCGGGTTATGAAAACCTGTCTTTACAAATCTGCTGCTGGAGGAGACACTGCTCATTCCCCTGGAAAGCTCCTAAGCCGGTGAATTCAAAGCAGAATTGGTATCCAGGACAAATTTAATCTGTTTCCCCGTTCACTTCTTATTCCCCCTAAAAATAGCATGTGCTTTATAAATACAAGTTGAGGAGAAAACCATGGTTACTCTCATGCTGCAAGGGGGGGAAACTGAGGCACCGTTAATGGGAACTGATTATAGATTCAAGAAGTGAGCAGCTGGGCCTCCTCTGTGCCAGCCCCCTGTTCAGGCTCTCAGGGTAGTAGTTCTTTAAGCAAAACTGGCTGTGGCTGTGTATAAAATCTCCCTTCCCCCACCAAAAATAGGCAGCTATTCCCAACTGAGCCTCCGGAGCCTGGGGGAACAAGGGAGGAGGAAAAGAGCTCAGCCCTCCCCTCAGTTTCTATTATACCCATCCCCTGCAGCTGCCTCACTGCTCCCCCCCTCCATCCCATGCTTCCAAGAATCCGTCCTGCAAGAAACTGCAGCCTGGATTTACCCAGAGCTGGGGTGTGGTTGGAAGCTGCTCACCAGAGTGTGATCTCAGGAAATCATTTTATCCTATCCAAAGAGCCCTGGCTTTGCCAAAACAAGGCCAATGTGTGTCCTGCCACTGCAGTGAACTGAGTGAATCCATTTCACAGCTACTGAAAAATTAGTGCTGATTTAAGTAGCCGAGATTAAAACGATTTGGTTACAAACTCTGTGTGTGCCCATCATATCTCTGCATAAACCCCCCTTCATTGTCCTAATGCATTTTGCATGCTGCAGACAGATTAGGGGAATTTGGAATTTTAACTAGCTGAAAATTAAAATTTAATGAGCTTGCTTGGGAGAAAAATGGGAAAAACAAGATCAGAAAGAATGATCTCCTCTCTTGCTCTCTTTTCCATGGATTCCCTGCTCATGCATCAGTGTCCCTGGTCTCTGGTGCCGTGGCAAGTGACAGGGATGGTCTCACCTTTGGGGACAGGGTGGTCACCAGGTCACCCATGCCCTAATAAGGCAGTGGCTGAATTTGTCACCCCTGAGGGTGGTACCCACATGTATTTCCTTGGCCAGTAATGAATCCTGCTCACCCACTTTTGTCCCATTTCTCAACAATTTGTCACTCCCCTGTCCCTGGAAGGGTCAGGTTGCCCAGCACGCTCTGCTTGGAAAATCAGAGAGCTTTGGAAGGGGTCTGTTCCCTTTCCTATGGGGGCCTGCAGTGAGAACTCAAGGGATGGGAAAGAAGTTTCTTCTTGCTGACACTGTAGGGCACAGTCAGACCAGGATAAGTTTATCCTGTGGTTTAATGCCAAGAAGGATCAATGGAGCAGCTCTGTACAAACACCAAAAAACCCCAATTGTTCTTATCCTGACTAGATCCACATTAAGACTGAGAATCCACCTTCAAACCTGTAGTTAAAAATGAACATATGGGGAGCTTGGGGACAAAAATAAAGCTGCTTTCAGCAAGGAAGTATTTGTCACCTAGATATCATGTAAGTAGGGCAGGTAGAAATGCAAGTGTTCACTGGGCTCAGCTGGGGGCAGGGATGTAGGGTGGCACTTGCCCATATTTGCATTAGCAAAACAGGGGGAAACCGGTGTGAGCGAGCCCAAGTGTTCCTGAACTGCTCAGGAGAGTCTGAACTGACCTAAACTGAAAATGTTCAGCTTGTGAACAACAGATGTAGCTGATCTGCCCAAAACTTCATCACCTTGAGTGGGAACCATCTCACCCAGCTGCCTGCAGAGGCTTCTTTCAGAGTCGTCACAGAGAAGTGCTTTGGAAGAGCAACACACATGACCAGTTTTGAATTTGTGTCTCAGAATGAGCTGAATTATCCCTTTTATCTCACCGTTTCTATCAGCATGGCCTGTGCTGGTGCTGAGGGGAAGGCAGATCACCAGCCCAGGTGCAGACACAGCACTGGGGATGGTTTCATGAACACCCAGCCCTGGCTGGTGGTTTGTGGCCTTGATCACAGTCATCCCAGGATCCACTGGGTTATCACCAGTCTCGTGGTGGCTGTGAGTGCTCAGAAAGCTGCAGCTCAAGACATGGGATTTAGGCTGATTCCTGGGAATGTGCTGGTTGGCTTCCCAAAGAAACGCTTTAAAAGGAGGTCCCGCTCCTACATCTTGGTTGAAGCTCAGCCCTGTGAAAAATCTGTGTATCTGTGGCTTCTCAGGGGTTTCCAGGGGAAGGATTTAGTTGCTGCTGAAAATGAATTCACAGAGGGACAACTGGGGTGTCCCGCAACACACTGTTAGAAGGGTCCAGACACTCTCTCTGCCACACACTCCCCCATTGTCCCCATTCAACTCACACATCAAATCCCCTCTGTCTTCAGCCTGCACTGGGGATTAATTGCCCTCACACCACTTTCCGGAGCCTGGTTTCCATCACTGCTCTTGCACAGCTTGTCCCAGCCCCTGAGTGATGTCCCACAAAATATCTCACCTTCCCTGCCAAGAGTTTAGCCTGCAGCTCCCGGCATTCCTGCTGCAGAGCTTCAATCTGCTTGTCTTTGGCCAGGAGGGCACTGGCTTGCTCTGTCAGGTCCTTGGCACGCTGGCGGGCAAAGGCTTTCTTACACAGCTCCAGGCTGGAGCCCTTCAGAGCCACTGGAGCAGTGACCTACACAGGGAGCAGTGGGGAGAAAGGTGTGTTGGTGTTCCTTAACCACCACCAACACCACTCCTGGGTGTTTCTTAACTACCACCCCATCACCCCTTGGTGTTCAATCACCACAACCAATCCCCCCAACAGCCTGGTCCCAAAGGACAGGCAAGCAGAGGAGCAGGACAGACCTATGGAAAAGCGGAGGAGGAAGCACTGGATGGAGAAGTGGATCAGAGAAGAGGTGCCTGGGGACAGAGAGCCAGGAAAACCCCCTACCTTCCCTCCAACACAGCTTTCACTTCCTCCTTTCTATCCTAGAGGACTTGAATTCCCCATCACAATCCCTGCTTTCCTTCCAACAGAAGGAAGGTTTTGCCTTACTCCACTGCAATCCCTCTTTAGGAACCTGTGCCCAAGATCCTACACCCTACAGGCATCTCCTGCTGCTCCTGCAAAGTGTCAAACACTACAGGCTTCACAACAAGCTGCTGTTGGGTTAGAGAAAGCAAAACTCCTGTGGCTTGTGCAGCCCTATGAGTGAGGTGTGGATGGGGCAGAGCTGTCTCTCACCCCTTCCTGTTTTGCTTCAATGCACTCCTTTTCTTATTCAAATCCTTCCTGTTTCTTTCTGGTGAAGTCAGATGAATTATTTTCATGACTTCAGAGAAAGCTGAGTTCATTAACTTAAACTATCACCTTTTGGGAGAAAACCAAGCAGGAGGAAATTCCTCAAACCAGCTCCCTGAGCAGGAGCAGAGCAGCTGGCGATGGCTGGGTTTGGGGATTCCTGCAAAGTGTGTTTGCTGGAGGTTTAAGAAAAAGGGAAAGAAAAGGCCTTTCTAGCTCGATGGAAGTAGCAAACAGAAAGTCCTGGTGGGGAGGTGCTGCCCCAGCTTAGCTCCCCAGCCAGGGCAGGTCCCAGCACCCACCACTTTGAGGTTTGCCTCCTGCAGTTTCCGGGCTCTCTCCTCCAGGCGCTTGGCGATCACCGCCAGCTCCGCGTTCTTCCTCTTCAGGTGCTTCACCTTCTCCTCCGTCTGGGGGAAGCAGCTCCTGCGCTGCAGAACAGAAAGAGAAGCTGGGGGTGAAGTCCTTGCTCAGGAGCCAATGTCCCTGGTCCTGCCTGACCTGTTCTAGAACTACCCAAACCATCGAACATCAACCTCTGCTGTTGTTGCCTCCCTATGAGATCCTATGAGATCCCCAGACCATCCCACGTGGTCCCTCTCCATCCATAACATGCTTGTTGCAGGCTCTGCCAGGACTCAACATGTCTCCAGCATCAGTGTATCCTGGCCACCCACCCTTTGGGCTTTCTCCTCCAAAGTCTTCCCAGTTTATTTCCCCGGGGGTTACAGGACTCAGCACATCCCTGTGGATTTGTACTGCACCACCAGGACAAGCTTATCTGTTGTCTTTTCTCTCCTGACACCAAAGCATAAGCGGGAGGAAGCGACAAAGGACTTTATGATATTTGCAAAGCAAATTTTCTTTTTCTCCCTATTGATTCTCTTTGCTCTTAATCCCCTTTTATTTGTTATCTGTCTGTTCCAATGAGCCGCCTCTTGCCGACGGCTCCTTCTCCCAAGGTCGGACCCAGATGTGTTGTGCTGTCTTTTCACATCAGCAGAAATGTCAGGTCAGCTGAGGCTCACGATTATTTCCCTCCCTACCCCTGTGAGACCCCACCAAGGGCGGCTCAGCTCTAAGGCTGAGGCTGGTTTTTGAGAGTCCAATTTGATGGGAGCTCACACGCTCGTGCTTCGCTACAACCCAGAGGACTGATAAGGGGTAACCCCGGGGTGCAGGCCATGCTGAATTTATGCTTTTGGTGTAAGAAAATTATCTACAATGTGCCTTTCGAATGGTGATCGAAATCTGATATGCTGAGCAATCAAACTTGAAGGGGCCCGGGGTGGCTGCATCTCCACACTGCGGGGCTGGGCAAGGGGTGATGCTCTCCAGGGAGGATTCAGGAGGGGAATATCCCCTCTTTGTACTTCCTGATGAGCCTGAAGAGCCAGGGATGGGGGAGCAGGGCAGAAGGCCCAGGCTGTGGCAGCCTGGCTTGGTGTTGGGTGCTGGGGAGGATCGGGGCGCTGAGCTCCTGTGGGAGGAGGGGGCAGTGCTGCACTCTCACCTTGAGACCAGGCCAAGTGAATCAGTGTTTCTGCTTTTCATAGAATCAAATATGTTTAAAGAGAAAATAAGGGCAACTTCCCCTCCGCTGCCTGGCTCTGCTCTGCTCTGCAGCTCGAGGAAGAGGTCCAGCTTGAGCTGGTGGGGGCAGCATGATGGCATCCAGAGCACCCAGACCCTCTGGCCCTGCCCAGATGATCCTGTGTGTGGCACCTCTTGGAATTGGCAGCAGACAGCAGCCCACCCTGACCAGAACTCCCTCCTTGTGGAGCACCCTGTACCAGCACCCAGCCAGGATGCAGAACGTGCCCTCTGCTCACCAGCAGGCTGTTCTCCTCGGCCAGGCTGGAGCAGCGGTGCCGCAGGTCCTCCAGGGCACTCAGGAGCTTAGTGTTCTGGCTCACAAGGAAGCCGTAGTCAGCCCCGCTCTGCAAAACAACACAGGAGAGTCACAGCAGGGCTCCACCTGCCCAGGAAGGGGTCCTGCAGCACCTCAGGGCTTCACCTGCCCAGGGCACAGACCATGGGTCCAGCAGCACCTCAGAGTGTCACCTATCAAGGGCAGAGGCAGAGGGGTCACAGCCTCATGCCCAGCCCAGCCCTACAGTGAGCCCATCCAGGCTGCCTGGGGGGCTGGCAGGGTCGGGGTGCAGGCAGCAAAGGGGCACGGTGGGATTTGGGGGCTGATTTCAGGAGATGAGAGGCTACATGTCCTCTGAGGGATAACTGGCCTTTGACCTTTGGATGTCATCCCTGTGGGTGACATCTGCCATCTCCATGCATTCAACTTCCACCCAGGGAAAAAGCCCAGATTCTCTCAGCTGTGGCACCATCCAAATTGGCTCAGTGAAAGCCTGGCAGGAGCTGGGGGGCAGAGCACAGCCCTGACACTCCAACATGTGACTGCTCCCCATGGCTCAGGGACCCCGTGGCCTCCAGCACCACGTGGGGTTTGGAGGCGACCAGACCTCCTCAGCCACTTCCCCGTCCCAGCTGTCCTGTGGGAGCCCCCCAGGAACCAGCCCCAGCTCTGCCCTCTCCGTGTCAGCTCCGGAAGAAGGCGACACGCCGGATTTTTTTGCAAAACACCAACTTGGTTTTGTCACATCAAAAGCAGCAGCAGCAGCTCTGCTGGGAGCTGTATATATAGCTCTGTGGTTACTGCTTCCTGCCCAGAGCAACTCAGCACAGGCTCCCAGGCAGGATTTCTGTGTGTTAGCAAAGCTCGGAGCAGAGCTGTTGCCTCACAGCAGCCATATGGCAGCAGCACCCTGTGTGTCTCGGCAAGATCCAGCCAGATGTTTTCCCAGCAGCCAGGCAGGTCTTGCAGGACCTGCTCCCAGTGCCCAACAAGACTGTGCTGAAGGGCCATGACCTCCCCAGTGCACAGAGGCTGTGCGGGAAACATCCCTCGGCTCCCAAAGGAATGTCATCCAAGCTTTCTGGGGAGCAAGAACTCAGACAGGAACCCAGCTCTAGGAGGTCTGAGGCTGGGTAAAACTCATGACACTTTTGGACAATGCTGTGTTTTGGTTTCTCAATAGTGTCCATTGGATAAATGTAGCAGGAGACCAGTTCCACAAAGTCTACCCCCAATCCCTTGGCCCATGGCTCTCCCAACCTCCCACACCTGTATGGAAATGCCTTGGCAAAGCAGGGAGGAAAAAGACAACCAAAGGAGGCTGAAAAAAAAAACCCTCAGAAGATGACACCCAGCCTCCCCATCAGCCTCAGGTGGTGTCTCCAGGTCTCACTAACCCCCAAGACACCAGGATGTGACATGCCATGAGCAGAGTGGTTTGTAGGTGTCCACCCTGAAGAAACCCCAGGGTCTGAGAAAGCTGGAGTGAAATGTCCCATGGAGAGACACTGTACTTCTATCCCCACATGGGATTTTTCTCCCCTGGGCACAAAGATGCTCTTACTGCTACCATTCCTGGGGACATCACACCTCCAACAACTTGGGGCTGTTCTCAGGGGTGGTCAGGGTAGGCCCAGGAAACAAGGAGCTCCCCAAACTCAGCTTCCTGAGAATGCCAAGAAGCTCCCCTGGGAGCCCTGTGCACAGCTCTGTGCCCAGCACCAGATCCTGCAGCATCAATCCCATCCCTGCAGCTTTACAGGGACAGTGAAGTGTCCCAGAGAGCCATTCCCCCATCACCAGCTCTAGGAACAGCAAAAGACCTTCTTCAGGCTGGGTATCCATGCAGGGGACACTGCTGGTGCTACAGGGGGGACAGAGCAGGGTGGGTGCATGGGGAGGGGGGGTCCTACCAGCATCTCCCGTGCCGTGCGTGGCAGCGCCTTGGGCTGGTTCCCTGCTGCCATCCCCAGAGCCAAGCAGGCAGCTCCTGGGAAGTCAAAGGGCATTATTTCCACCTCCTTGCCCCTGCCAAGAGGCCTCAGAATTCATGTCTGTGGTTGCTTTCACTGAGCCAGGGTGAGCACACTGAGCCAGCAGCCTCTGTGCCTGGGATGAGAGCTGGAGAGCTTTCCTGGAGGAGCTGATGTGCTTCTGTCTCTCCCCACCAGGCAGCCAGGACCTCTGATATCAGCAGCACAGAGCTTCTGCAGGGGACAATCAGCATTTCCAGCATGGCAGGAGGATCTTTTGGAGACCTACATCCAAATTTCTGCATTTAAACCCCCATTTCTGTAGCCATAAATCATCTTCATTGGGGCAGGATGCAAAGGCTCTCAAGTACTCACCCCCACCCTGTCAGGCTGTCCTCAGGTCAGCCCAGGTTTCGTGTCACGACTCCAGAGCCCATGACATGGCAAAGGCTGGGATGTCCTTTCCCATTCCCCAGGGAGTGTGGCTGTGTGCTCCAGGCTGGAGCCAGGCACTCGGCCAAGCCTTCTCCTGCCAGCACGTCCCTCTATGGCCACAGATCCTTGGGGCTCTGCCCAGAGAGGCACAAGGGGCATCTGCAGCGAGAAGACGTGGAGGCAGGAGCTCCTTGCTGTGCCAGGATGTCTGTCCCACACGGGGACCTCAGTGCCTGGGAAAGCTCTGCCAAACCTCCCCCTGGGCTCTGAGCCGGTGCTGGTGCGTCAGCTGAGCCCTCCTCCCAGAGCCTGGAACCGAGGGGCTGTCTAGACGTCATCCCACGCTCATTAAACATTCATTTCCTATAATGAAATGGCTTTTAATTTCCGAAGCGCTCCGCTGTTCCTCAAGGATACCGCTCCGCACGGCGCAGCCGCGCTCGGCGCTCCCACGGTGCCTTTCCCGGGGAGCTGGAGGAGATCGTTAGGGAGGAGAGGCAAGAGGCTCCCCCCAGAGTGACTCAGCCCGATGAAGTGGCTGAAGTGTCAGCAGGAGCCGAAATCCAAGCACATGCCTCAGTCAGGGAGGTTTCAGTGAGCAGAGGCAGAGCTGTCACCACGGGGAGGGTCTCCAGGCGGCCACATCCCTCAGGTCAGGAATATCCTCAGCCACTAAAAAATGAACCCAAGTGACATGTCTTTTGGCCACGGGGAAAGTTTCTGCAGGAGCAGAGCAGCAGGGATGCTGAGGGAGGAGAGCAGCAGGCACATGGCTTTGAAGCCTCTGTTACATGGGAATTGGCAGCATCTGTCGCCTCTTTTGGCAGGTAGAGCCCAAAATACAGTTTCACCGGGATGTGTGAGAACAGCAAACAAAGAGAGGCTTCAGCATGGCAGCTGCGAGAGAACTGCTGCTTTTTCACCTCAAAGCTTCAAAAAGACACGCAGAGCTGCAGCAGCTTTTGCAGGGAGAGGTGCCCAGCTAGGCTGCTAAATGGGTCATGCAGGCAAAATCCCTCTGGAGAAGCCAGAATCCAGCACAGTCCTGAAAGTCCTGCGGAAAACTTGCAGGAGGCCGTTGGGGGACAGTAAATCACACGTGGTGAGGACGACAGGAGCTGCCTGAACCCGGCTCTGCAATGCGGTTTGGGCACAGGCCGGCACAGCCCAGCCCCGGGGGCTTCCCCCTGCCAGCCCTGGGGAACTGCCAAAGCCTAAAGCCAGCCTTGCTTTAAAATCCCTGGGGAGAGCCAGACAGGGAGGAGGGATTTACCAGGTGGCGGGCTCATGGCTGATTTTAAACCATGCCCAATTTGAAGGTGTATAACCCACACACAGTTTGAAGAGGAATAAACCACACATAATTGCAGGATGTCCCTGCAGTGACTTCCCCATCTGCAGCCCAGCCGGGTCCAGCTGCTGTGTTTGCTTTGCAAAAGCCATCTCTGAACACCAACCCCCACTCTGCAGACACCTTCCCAGGTGAAGTTATCCCAGCTCTCCTGCTATCCTGGATATATTAAACCCACCACGTCTCCTTCATTTGAAATGATTGTCACCAAGCCTCCACCAGTCAAAGCCCTTTAGCAGCTCGTTCCACCTGACTCTGGTAATTAGCTCCCTTAACTTCTCAATCCTCCCCACTTGGAAATGAAAGGCTGTCATTGCCAATCCATTTGCTCCTCTTCCAGCCCGTTTCAAGGGAATCGGCCACCTCACAGAGCAGAGTTATTTTCCATAGGCTGCTCCTCTGCAGTGCCCTCACTGCCTGGCAAAAGCAAGACAAAAATAGCATCACCTCCTGTTCGGTCAGTGAGCAGAGCCAACCCCGCCGCCGGCACAGCGAGGGGCAGGACCATCCCTGCTGAGGGAAAAGGGACAGTGCTGTCAGAGGTATGGGAGAAGTAAGAGCCATCCCTGGGATGAGGCCGTGGTTATCCTGCCACTCCCCTGACAGGCAGCCTGTGTCCCCACTGCGCTTGTTCTCCTTCCTCCCTGAACTTGGCGCCGGTTCCTGGTTTCAGACACAAACATCTCCCTTCTGCCGTTGACTTCGGGGCACTTCCCCACAGCCCTGCGTGTTGCCAGCTCCCCTTTCCATCAGTCAGCACTTTTTCCTGCTGCCCATCCCTCTCCCAGCCTACTACTTGCCCTTATTTCTGTGATTTCCTCATTTATCTGATTTTTATCACCCCGTGTCAAAAATTCACGGAAGAAAAAATCCATCCAAGGCTATTAACTTCAAAAATCCTGCCTCCAGCATGGGGAGTGCTGGAGCCATGAATTGGAAGATATTGAAGGGGATATTCAGAGGAACAGTCACTGTATATTTGCTGTTCCTTACATTTCCCCAGGCTTTCTCTCCTGCAAACCCTCTGACCACTGCCAGCTCTTCATATGCTCCTCACAGGGCCTTTAAAATGAGATGCAGCTAAAACTGGAGTCTCCCAAATTAAGGTCCTCTTTCTCTTTAAACCCTCTGTGGAAGCACCATTATCAATCCCAGGAAAACAAACCCAGCTATTCCAGGAGGAGGAAAATCCGCTCAGTGCCCTGATGGCCCTGGCTCGCTGTCCTTTGATGAGCTCAGCTTCTCCAGCCTCCCCAACCAGGAAGAAAGTAATGTTCCTGCAAAACTGAGGCAGGGAGGAATGTGAGTGGAAAATAAGCTCTCCAGGCAGAGGATCAGCTCTCCAAAATCCAAGGCTGCAGCCGGGTCCAGGGTGAAATGCAGCACAATTCCTCACCTTTACCAGCAAATTCAAGAGACAGGAGGATTTGCAAGGACATGAGAGAAAATGCCACTGAAATTCCTCCTGGCTTCTGGGAAGGTGGCTCTGAACCGCCCCGAGCTGCTGCACACGTGATTCTTCATCCCTCACAGCCAGAGAGAAATCGGGGCAGGCAGTGGGGAGGAATGGAGGGTTTGGAGAAACCCAGGGATGGAGCCAGTGGGAAAAGGTGCTGCTCAGGGTGCAGGTGCCCATCTGGCTGAACACTCCTGGTCTCCTCAGTGCTCATTTTGCTCCTGGTCCTGCTCTCCTGTGGGCTGCAGAGACCTGGAACTGCTCCCAGCTGGACACTGCCTGCCTGGAGCAGAGGCCTGGTGAGGTGTGTGTGGCCCCAGCCAGGCTTTGCCCAGCTGTGACCGAACTCTCTCGGTGTCAAACACAAATTGTTTTGCAATCCCAGGATGTGTGAGGCCACAAACTGCAGCTGATCCATCAGATAACCTGAAGCAGGGGGTTGTGCAACACTCCTCAAGTACAACATCACCCTCCTGCTCTTGGGTCACTCTGTGACCTCTGGGCACCCCCGTGTTCCCTGCAGGGTCTTTCCCACCTACACACCTTGTGAGAAAGGTTTTGTAGGGCAAAAAGCAGGTACAAAGCCTGTTCTGCCAACCACCCTTCTAACATCAGTGTACAAGTGTCTCTTGTCTCTTATCAACTTGCAGAAAGATTTGGCCAAGCTCTGGTAAAGCAGGACTGTGCTCCATCCCCACCACACTCAGGGGACAGTAATGGTGTTGGTGTTTCACTGCTCAGCCTGGGAATGTGTGAAAGCCAGGCTGTGCCCCAAAAAACCTGGCTTGGCTGTAAAACTCAGAAGCCAAGACAGCTAAGCTGCCTTTTCCCCCCCTCCCCACTACAGAACTTTCTGGTGCTGCTGAGCAAATCATTGAATCTGTAGAGAAGCAGCTCATGCAATGGTATTTCCACTAGAAAAAAAAAAAAGAAAATGTAGAAGATGTGGGAAGTAAATGTGTGAACAACTTCAGTGCAAACACAGAAAGACTTTGCAACCTCTGTTGCTTGTGTATTCATGCATATTGCCAATCATGTGAGCTAAAACATGGGCATTGGCAACCTATAAATATCTGGGTATTTTTTTGTTGCTTAGATGTGAGCAAAGGTCAGTCTGCAGCTCCCAGCACTGCAGGCTCAGGCTCAGACCACCCCAAGGTCTTTATGGAGCATCTGGACTCTTTTTGGATGCCACGTGTCAGATAATTCTATTTTGTGAACATGCAAAAGAAAAACCTCAAAAAAACAAAAACTCTGGGGAAGAATGATAAAATTGAGTGCTTTTCAGGTTTTGTATTTGATGGCTGGAGTGGGAGTGATTGTTCTCTGGTATCTTGTCTTTCTTGTAACAGAAACTCTAATCCAAAGAAACACTCCCAAGGAAGGTGTGAGACTTTTGGCTTCACCCTGGGAAGCCACGGAGCTGCAGCTCAGTAAATCCCCATCCCATACAGAAGTGCCTCAGCCCTCTAACAGGATCACGGCTTGGAAAGTCATTTCCCACCAGCAGCAATATCCATGGTCACAAGTCTCCTTTCTTTGAGTGGAAGGACTGGATTCCCCACCACGTTCAGCTCTGAAGAGGCAAATGTGCTCTTCCACCTTGGAGGGCATGTCAGAGAGCTGGAGGGGCAGATTTGGTGTGCATAGCAATTTTTTCCCCAGAAATGTGCTCTGCAGTTCTTCCCCACCTCTTCCTGTTTTCCAAATCACTTGAAGTTTCCCAGGGCCAAGAGCACGTTTTCTTTTGGGTCACATTGGCTGAAAACCTGCTCTGGTTTGATTCGATATTAGGAAGGAATTCTTCCCTGTGAGGATGGGGATGCCCTGGCACACGTTGCCCAGAGAAGCTGTGGCTGCCCCATCCTTTGAAGTGTCCAAGGCCAGGTTGGATGGGGCTTGGAGCAACCCGGGCTAGTGGAAGGTGTCCCTGCCCATGGCAGGGGTGGAAATAGATAAGCTCTAAGGTCTCTTTCAACCCAAACCATTACATGGTTCTATGTCAGAGTCAGTTCCTTGCCCCACTTGGTAAAACAAGAACTCACTTAGGATATTTGTAGGATATTTGTTCCTGCTGGACTGGGAAGCCCCAAATCTCCAACAGCTTTAACAAGAGATAAAGGGAAAAATCATCCCCTTGCACCCCCTCACAGAGCCAGAGGTGCTGCTCAGTGATCCATAAGGAAACATGAATGGCAGGAGCAGCAGCAGACATACCAACTGATGCTCCAAAGGGTGGTTTCCCAGAACTCTGAGCAGATGGCTGGGATGCAGAAGGCCTGCACTCACAGCAGGAGGAGGGCAACAAGGCTGCAGCACTGCACGTGCCATTTCACTTCATGTTATTCCTGCAGGAAGGAACATTACAGCCAGAGGACACCAGGGAGCCAAGACATTGGTGAGTCCCCTCAAAAATGTCCAGAGGGTGAAATGAGAAGGATTCTGGGATGAAGGATCACAGTGTGGTGATGAACAACACCAACACGGTGGGACAGCCGTGTTCCAAATCCCATTTGTCACCACCAGCCCAGAGGAGCCAAGCACAACGTGAGGAGGCAAAGGCTGATGTCCCTGATCCTCCACATCCCTGGCCAAGCCATTTGGATGTGTCTTTGCACAAAGAACATGAGCTTAATTAGAAAAAAAGGCAAAATGAACATTACTGTCCCCTTCACAGCCTCGCTTTGCCTTGTTTTCCATTCATTCCTGGCTCTTCCTGGCAGGCAGACACCTGAGGGTGGCTGTGCATCCACAGTGCTGCAGCAAACAGCACTAAGGCATTTGCATGAGGCTGAGCACTGCCAAGCAAAGAAAAATTAATTTACTCAGGTTTTTAGCAAGATAGAACACAATCTTCTAATTGGGATTGCGGGAAATGGTCTGTACAGCTAGAACTGGCTCCATTGCCCAAGATCTTGTCCCACTGGCATCTTTTATTCTGCTGACCTACCCTTCCTGGCCAAGGGTGAAGCTCTACACACCCTCAGACATTAAATTAACAGTTTTCCAGCTTTGCCAGTGGAAAATTTGAAGCTCTTGAAAGGCCACAAATTCCTGCAAAAGACACTGAGCTTATCATTAAATGCAGCTTGGCCTGACTGCTTGACATGGGGGATCTTTACCAGCATTTTATAATTCTTCCCATGTCTGTGCTTTGTGTTATTAAGCCCCACTGGGACCAACAGGTTTTTTTGTGGATATTTAAATTCCTCCTCACTGGAGGGCTCCTTGGTTTAAGCATTTTCAGTCAGGTTTTATGGATTTATTGAATATTCTCAGCTCCACATGACCTCAAGGGAAGCTGAGCTTGGCTTTTAAGAAATGCAAATCCAAAGCAAACTCTGGAGATTGAGAAGGAGCCACGAGAGCCAATTCAGAGCACCCAAAATGTGCCCCTTGCTCGTATGGTTCCTGGGATGGGAACAGGGATGTGGTCAGCGGCTGAGCTCATCCCTTCCATGAGTGTGGCTGGAAAGGCTGTGGAGATGAGTAATTCTGGAAGGGAAGATGCAGGGAATATGCAGAAAGTGAGTGACCTTGCTGCTCTCCCCTCCTCCAATGCACCAGGAGGGAATGCAGCTTTCCTTCAGCAACCCACTCCCAGACCACCCTGAGTTTTCCAGGGCCAAAGCAAATCCCACTGGAGCAGCATCCCACAGGAGATCCAGGCTGCTGAGCTCTTGTGGGAAGTGCTCTAAAATCCATCTGACAGCATTCTGGGAACATTCCAATTTCCAGCCAGACTGTATCTGTGCCACTGTAACCCTGTTCTTCCTACACACACAATGTTTTTCTCCTTCTCTGATATTCATTATTTGGATTGGGATCCTAACCCTGCAGTGCCTGGAGATTCTCAGCAGGAAAGTCATTTCTTACCTCCACACAGAAATTTTGGAGAGCAGGACCATGTCAAAGGCCCAGGACAAGGATACACTTGTGACAGCCCCCAGGAGGCATCCAGTGGTGCCATGGTGGGACACACTGCTCTGCTGAGGAGCTGGGAAACCCTGCAGTGCCTTGGAGGATGCAGGGGCATGTGGAAAATGCATGGGAAGATGTGGGCACACAAACCTCAACAAGGAAAATTCCCAGCAGACCTATGTAGAACATTCCTCTCCATGGGAATGCTGCAACCTTGGGACAGGGTAAGAGAGGTGGTGCAATCCCAGCCCTTGGAGATACTCAACACTTGCCTGTTCAGGATATGATCAACCTCTTCCAGCTCTAGAGTCTGCTGGGGGCAGGGGCTGGATGGGAGGCTCCAGGATTGTCCCCAACCCACCCCTCTTACTCCAGATATTCCTTGCCAGCTCCCAAACAGGAGAAGGGCAAGAGCTCTCCACCCTCTGCACTCAGGAGGGACCCAGGCAAGAAAGCCAAGATTAACTTGACCTACAGACAGTCTTAATGTCTATCCCTGGTCTGTCCCTGAGGGAATGGCAGAGCAGCAGTGGCAGAGGCCGGGACACACGGCAGGAGCTTCATCATAAAACCAACATCTTTAATGAGCTCTGTCAGCGATGAGCCCTCAGGAGGCTCTCCCCACACCAGGGGATTTCTCCCTGGAGACAGCTGTCCTGTTCACAGAGTGCAGCTCTGACATCCAAAGGAAAAATGTCCTAAAGGAAGCCCAGCTCCAGCAGCAGGACACAGTGCATGTCCCAGCCTGTGCTTTGGAGAGGAGCTGAGTGAGCCCCTCATTCCCTAGGAAGTGGATTGGAGGGTGTGACTCCACAGCCCACCAGCACCTTGCTCTGCTGTGGCTGGAAGCTTTTCCCATCCCTAAACCCACTTGGCTCCAGGAAGAACTGCTGGATTAATTTTATTTTTTTTTTTTCAGGAAAAGACAAGGTAACCTTTCTAGGGATCAACACCAATGTTAAGGATGGTACTGCCATGGTACCACCAGCCCCACCACGGTGCCACTGCAGCACTGCCACGGTACAGCAGAGTGACACTAGGTCCCACAGCACCACCCCAGCACCACTAGTACCACCAGTGCCACCACGGACTATGATGGTACCTGCCACGGTGCTGCCACAACCCCATGGGAGTGGGAAGGGAAATCAGAGTCACCCACCCAGCCAGGAGCCTCCAGGATCATGGGAAACACTCAAAGCAGCCCAAGGACCAAGGCAAACTGGATGGCACATGCTCAGCAGTCACCACTATAGACACCAAGCGGAGTCCTCACCCTCTTCTCCACCAGCCCTGGACGCACAGCTGGATCATGGAGGACCCACTGCAGGGATCATCTAGAGCTGGTGCACAGCCCCCTCCCCACAGATGCTGTTCAGCTGCTGGAGCACCCTCAAACACCCCTCTGAACCAGCCACCTGCCACTCTGCCACTCCCAGCCTTCCCACCCAGGCTCCCACCAGGACACGGCATCTATTCTGGCTCTCCTGAAGTAAAGTGTCCTAGGCCAGGTTGGATGGGGGTTGGAGCAGCCTGGTCTAGTGGAAGTTGTCCCTGCCCATGGCAGGGGGTGGAACCAGATGATCTTGAAGGTCCCTTCCAACTTAAACCATTCTGGGATTCTCTGAAGGCAGTAAGTCTGGTGCAAACAATTTGACTCCTGTAATGCAAAAGAGGGATGGGAGCAGAAATCCTTCCCATTCTGCAGCCCCATTTTTTGGCTGAGGTGCTTCTGGCACAGCCAGGGCTGGGGTCAGAGGCAGCCCAAGGGTGCCTGTTTCAATGTGGCCTTTCCCTAAGCATCACAATAAACAGCCTTTCGAAACAGACCCGTAAGAAACTGTGCTGGACTGAAATCCTGCTGTCCCTTGATGTGTTTCCAGCGGTGTCCTTTCTCCTGCAGATAGCTTCAGCTGGGCTCAGCTGCACAGCACAGCCTGCTCAAAACCCTCCTGCTAAACCCCAGCTAGCTCTGCTCAACCCCTCTCCCTCCTGAAGGCCAAAAGCTGATTTCTGTCCTGTTTAAGAGCACCCTCAGATCCCAGGGGACCCCAGGAAGATGGCTACTGTTCCCCATGGGAAAGAAGGACAAGCTGTCCTGAGCAGGGTGAGCTGATGAACTTCTGTGACCTGAGCGGAGGAGGTGAGACCCTGAGGAGCTGTTTGGGCTGGTTTTAGGGAGATGCTGCAAGGGGCTGACATTGCACTGCCCCGAGGTGCCCAGGGCTGCCTTTAGGGACAGGTTCCTCCTGCAGTGCAGGTGCCCCAAGCCCTCCGGGGCTCCCTGGAGTGGAGAGGGGATATTCTGGAAGGGGGTGACAGTGAGTGAGTGATGTCCCTGCCACGACCTGCATGCGAGCCTTTGATGCTGCCGGAGTGAGGAGATGCCGCAGGGACGGCTCAGCCTGGGCTGGTGCAGCGGCTGTGTCTGCTCTGGGTGGGCTCAGCGAGACTCGGCACCAGCTCCAGAGCCTTCCAGGCAGCTGAAAATCCCTGTGGAAGGGCAGCGGAGGCAGCAGCCCTTTCTCTCCTGGGGTGCGTGGCAGCGGCTGTGGCAGCTCCCAGCCCACGGGGAAGCTTTTGGGGGTGGCTCAGCCGCAGCCCAGCGCACCCGTTGCCCGTGCCCGTCTCGTACCGAGGCAACATCCCCGCGGTGCCTCGACGCCTCTCGCCCCAAAACGAGCCAACGCACCGCCACCCCCGCCTTACCTGGGGGGGTCTGTCCGTACGCTCCATCGCTCGCAGCGGCCTGACGAGCTCCGGTGCGGAGTGAACCCGCTGCGGGTCCGGCGGAGGGACGCGGGGGGTCCCGGCGGACTCTTCCTGGGGCTGGGGTGCTCCGTCCCGCTCCGATCCCGTGGGAAGCCGGCAGCCGGCCGTGTCCCTGTCACCCCCCGCGCCGTCACGCGTGTCCAGCTCCGGGCAGGCGGGGGCAGCGGGGGCGGCATCGCCCGCGGCGGGGGCAGAGCTGGGCACCCCCCGCTCCGGCTCCTGCATGGCTGGGGCAGCGCTGGGCTCACTCCTCTCCGGGCAGGGCTCCGCGGGGCTCCTGGAGCCGGCACGGGAGAGCCGAGGGCATCAGGGCGGCGGCGGCGGTGGGAGCAGCCCGGGCCCCGCTCCCCCGCGCCGGGGCCGGGGCCGGCGGCAGCAGCAGCATCCCCGCACCGGGGCTGGCTCGGTCCCGCACCGGGAATGGCTCGGTCCCGCACCGGGGCTGGCTCGCTCCCCGCAGCCCCGTGCGATCGCTGCTCCCGCCACCCTCAGCCCCCCGCCGCCCCCGGCCCCATGACGTGGCGGAGGGGCCGGGGGAGCTGGCAGCCCCTCAGCCCGGACAGCCCCCGCCGCAGCCGCTGCCGAGTCATCAATACGGAGCCGGGCCGGGCCCCGGGGGGGCTGCGCCGCGCCCCGGGCCGCCAATGGCGGCGGCTGCGCCGGTTTCCACGGCAACGCTGCGGGAGCGGGGTCTGGTGCCTATTGATGAGGCGGCGGCAGAAGAGGGGGTGGGAACGGGCCGATCCTGCATCCCCCCGCACCGCAGCATCCGCCCACGCACCCCGCCGGGATCGGGGTTTGGTACCGCACCGACCCCAGCCCCTGCTCGGCTCTGCCCCGGGGATGTTCGGCTCTGCCCCAGGATGTCTCTGCTTCAGGGTTACCCGGCTCTGCCCCGGGGCCGCCTGACTTCGCCCCGCGGATGCTCAGCTCTGCCCCAGGATGCCCAGTTGTGCCCATCTCTGCCCCAGGACTCCTGGCTCTGCCCCGGGGTTGCCCCAGCTCTGCCCCAGGGATACCCAACTCTGCCTCAGGGATGCCCAGCTCTGCCCCAGGAATGCCCAGCTCTGCCCCGGGGATGTTCACACACCTTCCCTCTGTGTGAGCTGAACCTCAGCCCCACACTGACACACTGTGCTGGAAACAACCCACTGCTGAAAGCTGCTGGACTCTGCCTGCAGCACGAGCAGGACAAGAGGCAGAGGGACGGAGGGCTGGAGGGCTGATCTGATCCAGGGAGACACGAGTTAGCAGCATAACGCTCCAGCAAAGCGGACACTGCCATCTCTGAACACACAGAGAGGGCTGACATGCCCTGTCTCTGCCTCCTCCCTGCCTGGCTGTGTCTTTCATGAAGATCACATCATCCATCAGGCTGCTCAGCGTTTGTGATGCTCAGGGGAAAGCCACTGGGCCACCCTGGGGGACATCTGTCTGTCCCCTGCTCCCAAGCCCAGTTCAAAGCTTGACCCACCACAGAGCAAGGCTTGCTGATCCCAAACCTAAGAGGGTTTAATAATCCCTGAATCCCTGAGCAACTGGGGACTGGTCCTGTCTCCCCATGTCCTTGTGTGTGGCAACAGCTCCCAGTCCCACTGCTGGTACCCCTCTCCTGCTGGGTGGAGGTGGCATTTGTCATCTCACATGTGCTGCTGCCTTAATGGACGCAGAGCCACCAGGAGAACCTGCCTGGGGCCACCTGCTCCAGGGGAGGTACCCTGGGGGGGGTCTTTGGTGCCTCTTTAAGACACCACTTTGTGAGCACCTCCTTTGAGCAGCTTCATCAGCACATCCAGATGTGTCCTGTGCAGATGTGTCACCTCTTGAACTGGGTGCTATGGGTCAAGTGTCACATCTGCCTGAGCCCAGGCAGCACAGGCAAATCACCACCCAGGCATTTAATTCACTGCTGGCTTTGAAGGGTGTAGATGACCCACTCAGATGGGTCCTGTGATGTGGGGAGTTACCACCACACCTGGCAGTCTCACCTCTCTTAGCAGGACTCTGCCATCCCACCCAAATCCCAGATCTCTGAGCTGCCCATTCCTAAGGAGTGCATGTGTGTGGTGGGGGGAAGCCCCAAGCTGGTGATGAGCAGTGGATGCAGCCAACAGACCAGGGGAAGATTCCAGACAACTGATCCTACCTTCCTGTGTTTTCTAGTCTCATCTACCTTCAAACCACCAGTTTAAGTGACTCCTTCTGCTCCAGGAACAGGTCAGGATATATCCCACTGCTGGAATCCCCTGGTTTCTGCCCACAAATGTTTCCCCCCGAGGAGGCACCAGGCAGGATCTGCAGGTGCTACACGAGTGTGGAAGGAGGCCCAGGCACTGCTCAGCTCCCTGACAAGACAGAACAAACAGGTTTCATTAGCAGGAGGTGAGAGGCAGGATGGGGAGTGCACCCTGATAAGATCTCATGGCCTTGAGGAGTGTGGTCCCCTCAGAACCCTCCTCAGAACCTTCCTCTGAACCCTCCAACACATTTGTCTCCTCTGGGACATTCTGCAGCCACAGACTCCTTTCTCCTTCTCCCACTCACCACTGCCAGACCCACCCAGCTCCATGAAACTGCTGGGACCTGCTGTCCTGGAGAAAGAGGGGCCAGGGACCCTCAGGCTCAAGTTTTCATCCCCCCCAGTCTTCAGTGAAAGCCCCACTTAGGTGAGGTGTTCACACTCCCCCATCACCATCCCTGGAGAGAGGATGTGTCTCCTGGGACAATGAGCTTGGGAAGCTGGAGATGATCTGTCATACCCTGGCCAGCCTCCAGCTACTGATCATGGCTAAGTCATGGCTAAGACCATCCTTGAAAAGGAGAGAGGAGAAATTCTTCTGGGCTGTTGAAGGCTCAGTCTCCTGAGAGTTCCCTGAGCTGTGGATCACTGAAGTCCTCATGAGAGGTCAGGGGATAGGGTGCTACAGGCCCCCCTGGTCCTCCAGGTCACCCAGGGATCTGCTGTGGGGCTGTGCTCCTTGTGGGGGAAACCTAGAAAGATCCTTGGAGCTCTCCCAGGACAGGGGAAACCAGGGGCTCAGGGGAAGGAAGCGACGTTTAGAGCGAATGATGGAAAATGGTGACATCGGAGAGCTCAAGATCAACAGCTCAAGTGAGGGGAGATGACAAAGCATCTCAGCAGAGCCCTCCAGCAGCTCCCACTGCTCTCCAAATGTCTCCAGGGAGTCAGGCCTGCACCTGGTGGTGCAGGGACAGGGATCCAGTGCATGATATCCCTGCCCTCTTCCATCAGGGAACAGCAAGGATTGGGCTGCTCCACAGCAGGCAGCAAACAAGGAGCCAAGTGTGACCCCACACCCACAGTGTCCTCGAAATCCAGGGAGCCATTCCAGAGCTTCCGAGGACAGTGGTAACGGATCCCTCAGCAGCCCCAGACAAGATGAAATGAACCAGGACAGGGACCTCAGCCAGGAGCAGGAGGAGACAGAGCCAGGACTAGAGATGAGGCTACAGCAGAGGTGTGGGGTCCAGCCAGGTGCAGGGCCAGAAAGAAGATGTCTGTGATGTGGATCTGGGGTCCAGCCAGCACACATGGCTGGAGACAAGATTCTTTCAGTAATGATCCAGGGGCCACCAAGGAGACGAGACCCAACAGAACTTTCCCTACACCAAAGCTCAGCCTGAAGACCCAGGGCTGGTTCTCAGTAATGCTCCTGGCCCAGGGCCTGCAGGTCCCTAGGGCAATTAACACAAATTATTGCCTGATGAGTCCTTCCCTGGCTCAGGGGCACCTCCAGATTGAGGTGACCAATGGGTGCCAACCCATTTCCACCTACTTTCCAGCAGATCCCTGGGAATGGCTCCTCCTGCCTCTGTGCAGGAGACACCCTGGTGGCTGCAGGGACATGCAGTGACACCAGTGGTCAGCTGCTCTGCCAGCAGAGCCCTCCAGCTCCTGCCTCCCAACTCCTGGTCTGGATCAGGAACAGTGTGACAGCAGGAACAGGGAAGTGATTCTTGCCCTGGACTCAGCGCTGCCGAGGCCACCCCTGGAGTGCTGTGTCCAGCTCTGGGCCCCTCAGCTCAGAAAGGACATGGAGAGGCTGGAGCAGGTCCAGAGAAGAGCAACGAGGCTGGGGAAGGGATTGGAGCACAAGTGCTGTGAGGAGAGGATGAGGGAGCTGGGGTTGTTGAGCCTGGGGTTATTTAGCTAAACCCCTGTTTAGCTGGGGTTGTTTAGCCTCTCCTCTGGAGAAGAGGAGGCTCAGAGGAAACCTCCTCACTCTCTCCAACTCCCTGACAGGAGGTTGTAGCCAGGTGGGGGTTGGTCTCTTCTCCCAGGAACCAGCAGTAGGACAAGAGGTCACGGCCTCAAGCTGTGCCAGGGGAGGTTTAAGTTGGATATTAGGAAGAAATTCTTTCAGAGAGAGTGATCAGCCATTGGGATGGGCTGCCCAGGGTGGATTCACTGTCCCTGGAGGTGTTTAAGGTGAGACTGGGTGTGGCATCAGTGCCGTGGTCTGGGAACCACGGAGGAGTTGGAGCAAGGGTTGGACTTGATGATCTGGGGCGTCTTTTCCAACCCAGTTGATTCTATGTTTCTATGATTCCTACACCCACCCTGAGGTCAGGGCGTCGCTCTGATGTGTCCTGGAGCAGGTCCAAGGGGGAGATGTGAGTGCCCACACTCACATCTGCCACCCTCAGCGGCACATGGACCATGGAGCCTGTTAAAAATAACCTAGAAAAGGGCTGTGCTGGGCTGGCCCTGCCAGGGGTCACAGTGCAGCCGCAGACATGATGGGGTGGGGTGGAAACACCAGTTCAGGCACTGGGGCTGTGGGGGAGAGCCTGGCTCGAGCCTGGCTGAGCACTGCCACTGCCTGTAGCCCTTCCAGAGCCACCCTGGCAGCTCTGGGATGGGCACCCACACCCCCCAACAGCTCCCAGGGGGGGGTCTCAGCTCCAAGCCTTGCCCTGCTCAGGGCATTCTGGGGTCTGCAGAGCAGGAGGGACTGCACAGCTTGTGTAGCATCAACCAGGACCCAGATGAACGTGCCCAGGTCCTTTGGAGAGCAGGAGCTCACCCCAGTATGGACAGGACATGTGTCTTTATGGGAACCTGCTGAAACGTCTTCAGGACAGAGGGAGGGCACAAAAAAATGGAGTTTGTTTGGTTGGTTGGTTTTTTTTTTAATAGGAAAAAAGTAGCAGTTTCTGTTTTGCTGCTCTCAGCAAGAGCCACGTTCCCCAAGTCTCCCCCAGCAGTGACCACTGAGTAGCTGTAATACATAACCACAATAATCCTTGGTCATGAACATTGGCTATTTACCCTTCCTAATACTTGAACATTCATTATTAGGAGGTGAATTTTCAAAACTTTGGCTTGTTAAAAGTTTGAACTTGCTTTTCCGTCCCAGAGCTCACAAACCGAAAGGTGCTCGGGGCGGTCAGCACTGGCTGCTTGGGTTTGAGGTTTTTTTAGCCCTTCTTCATTTTTGCTGTTTAAAAACTTGTCTCCTTGTGACCATGACAACAGTTTTGATTTGATTTTTTTTGGTTTTTTTTTCCCTTCCACATCCCCTTTGAACAGCCACAAACGCAAGGAATGTGGGAAAGCTGGGACAGAGTGAGGAGTAGTAAAACATCCCTGTCCTTTCTGGCCGGCCCAGGGAGGGGGCAAAGGGAAAAAAAATCCCTACCACAAACTCAGTAAAACCCCCTGAAAATGATCCCAAGACCATCACAAGAAGTTCTACAAAATGTGGAAACTTTCCACTGACGTTTGAACTGAAAAATGGAATAAAAAAATGTGTATTTTTGCGTTTTTTTTCTTCTATTTTTAGATGCTCTCTGCCACAGGCAGGGGAGGGGGGGACAAAGCCAAGGGGGAAGGTGCCTGGAGGGGTTTGGGAGATGATGTTTGGGAACAGGCACCCTCCTCCTGCATCCCTGGAAGCCAGCCTGGTTTTAGGACCCCCACTCCCAGGAAACACAGGCCAGGGGTTTGTGGCTGAAGGAGAGACTGGGGTTGTAGGAGGGTCTCTTGGCTCCACGTGGCCTTTGACATCAGCCCTCAGGGGACTAAAGGGGACAGTCCCGTGTCCATGGGCTGAGATTTGCCAGCCCCCATCCCCACCCATGACCCCCCAAGGTCCCCCCAGAGCTCTGAACGTGGGCAAACTGGGATGACCCCTCTGCACGTGGCCCTGGGTACTGCCAGGAGCTCTTCCCCAGTTTTGCATTTCCCAGGAAATGAATACAAAAATCCACAAAGTCAATGCCAAAAGAGTTTTATTTAGCAATCCCTTTCCCTGCTGAACCCAAAAATCCTCAGGAGCCCTCCTCTGCCTCCTGTGCCTGTCCCCACTGCATGTGGGGACACTGTCCAGCTCTTCCCAAGGTGTCACCATGTGGGGAATGGAGATAGGGGGGCAAGAATAAGAATTGGAGGCTCTGCTGCCTACCTGGGCTCCCAGCGTAGTGTGAGCTCCGACAGGATGGGCCCCTTGGCCACACAGCTGGGACACTGGGCCACGTGGCCCCTGTTCCCCCCAGGTGCTAGAGGGACAAGCAGACCATCTGCAGCCTGGGAAAGGTGGTGGAGCTCATGGGGTGGGTGGCCAAGCGTGGACCCCCTCCCGTGAGCCGGGCACAGCCCGTCCTCTGCTGTCGGGGCGCACGCAGCTCGTGACAGGCACGTGGTGGTGGCGGTGCTTCTCTTCTCCGTAGCCCACAGTACACTCATCCATAAAGTAGGAAACACTACACCCTGCAGTGCTGTTTAGTAGTGCTTTCTACTTTATGGGTGACTGCACTGTCTCTCAGCCGCTGTCCGGTGGCCGCTCTGCTCCAGCGCTGTGTCGCTTCCGCCCGCGCCGGACCACCGCCCGCACCCCCCACGTGGCCCGGCCCAGGGCCATGTCCGGCCCCAGCGTGGCCAGGCAGGCAAAGTGCAGGTCTGGTCTTGCCTCGGGGACAGAGAGCCTCTGGCAGTGTCACCTCCTGCCACATGGAGCTGTGCCAGCCTGAGGGGGGACATCCTCATGCCCACCGGGGACATCCTGCCTTGCCCTCCCTTGTCTCCCCAGAAACCCCATCCTGAGCACAGGGGACAGCCTTGTCCCCACAGGAGAGACCCTACTTCATACCACATCATCCCACCTCAAGCCCCATCTTGGGCACAAGGGACATCCTCACTTTGTCCCCAAAGCAGGGAAGCCACCTAATACCTCATCCTGGTCATAGGAGACAGTTTTGACTCATCCCCAAAGGAAGGACCCTGCATCAGACCCATCTTGGTCAGAGGAGTAAGCTTTCACTTGTCCCCCAAGGAGGGGCTCCACCTAATACTCCATCCTGGTCATAAGAGACTGCTTCAACTTGTCCCCAGAGGAGGGACCCCACCTCAGTCCTCATCCTGGTCACCAAGAACCCAATTGCCTTGTCCCTGCTGGTGGGAGCCCCACCTCAAGCCCCATCACCCCCTATCTTTGATCACCCTGGGTACAGAGGGTTTATTTGCTTTGCCCCCACAGGAAGATGTCCACCTCATACCTTCTCCCATTCAATGAGGACCCCCTTGCCTTGTCCCTATGGGGGGAGATTCCACCTTGAACTCCATGGTTGCCCTTCAAACCCCATCCTGGTCTCAGAGGACCCCCTTGTCTGGATCCCAAGGGCAAGTTCCCACCTCAAACTCCATCTCTGTCCCTCAAATCCCATCTGCACTACAGAGGCCCCTCTTTGCTATGTCGCCATGAAGGCGTCCCACCTAAATTGCACCCTGGTCACAGGGGGCTCCTTTGCCTTGTCCCCGTGGTGGGGAGCCCACGGTGGAGACCCCACCTAAGCAAAACCCTGGTCTCAGAGGGCTCTTTCTCTTTGTCCCCTTGGTGGAGGTCCTGTGGCAATCTCCATTCCTATCACCCTTGAAATGTCCCCATGGGGATTGCCCCTCATCCCTCTATCTTTTACTGAAGACCCCTTTGCCCCATCCCCCTTCCCCTGAGGCCACAGGAGCTCCACGTCCTGGGGCTCCCCATGGGATCGCCCCTTGCCCCATGTGCCAGCCCCGGGGAGACCATTTGGGTGCCCCCATAGCCCTTTGGGCCATGTGCTGGGGGTCACCTGGAGATCCCCATGATCGAGCCCACCAGAACCCAGCCCCAACAGCCCCACCTCACCTTCCACTCCAGCTTCCACATCCACCCAGTCCCGCTTCTGCTGCCACCAAAAACCCCCTCGGGTGTCACTTCTGCTTCGGGTACTTCCCTCCTCCGCCCTCCCACCAGCGCGGCACCTCCTCCCCCACGGCATCCACTGAGCCCCCGGGGAGGGGGGGCACCCCCTTACCTGCCATCGACCCCCAGCACCCACTGCCCCCCTCACAGTGGGATCGGGGCCGTCGGCACCCTGGAACACCCCACAGTGCTCCGCCAGCACCAAGTGGGCGCCTCGATGGGTCCCCCCATTACCGGGTCAGGGCGTGGTGGCCTGCGCTGGGTGCTGGTGACCCACCACATGTGCTGGTGGCCCATTCTGGGTGCTGGTGGCCCATTCTGAGTGCTGGTGGCCCGCTCTGGTGCTGGTGGCCCTCGCTGGGTGTTGGTGGCCCATGCTGGGTGCTGGTGTGGTGGGTGCTGTGTGGGGTGCTGGTGGCTGCCAGGGAGCAATGGGGCCCTGAGGGGAGCGGGGCTGCTTTTAACCCCATCCTGCCCACGTGGCCACGACCACAGGAAGAGCCGGAGCTGCCGGGGAGATAACGGTGCAGGTCCCACCCAGCGCCGCCCCACAGCCCGACCGCAGCCGGCACAGCCGCGCAGCCAGGAAGCACCGGGGGCCGGTTACACTCTCCTGGGCTTTGCTGCTGACGGTGACAAACATGTTTGTGCAAAAAAAAAGAGAGAGAAGAAAGGAAAAAAAAAAAGGTGTTTGCACAGGGTGACAGAATCCACCTCCCACGGCTGTGTGGGGCTGGCGTGGCCCCACAGCTCCAGTGAGGCTCCCACAGCTCCACTGTGGCCTCACAGCTCCACTGTGGCCCCACAGCTCCACTGTGGCCTCACAGCTCCACTGTGGCCCCACAGCTCCACAGTGGCCCCTTGCCACGTTCTGTTGGTGGAACCTGCGTAGAAGCAAGGTGGTCCTGCCCATAGAGAGTCCAGCAGCCCGTGGAGGGGACCTGCAGGGTTCAGGGGCTACCTGGTTGTAGGGGTGAGAAAGGTGCAAGCCCTGAGCCTGCTCTGTAGGAAACGGGTTGTCCAAGAGAACTCCTGGAGCTTCTCACCCACTCAGGGCTCTGCAAGGCCAAACTTCTCCTGTTTGCTGCCTCCCAGGGATGTGAGGCCCCTGGAGGAAACATGAGATTCGCACACCCAGGTCACAGCAACCTGATGGCACCAGGAATGGAGCTGGGACACGCATCAGGGGGATTTTGCACGGCCAGCACCTCCCTGTCCCAGTGCCAGGGGAAGGCCACCATTAAACCAGATCAAAAACTACACAGCAAATCCCCCAAAGTGACCATAAACGGGGCCAGGTCTGGCCCTGCACTGGTTCTCATGTGCCTCTGCAAAAGGCTCCTTTTTAGGCCAACGCGGTTCACTCTCGACACTGATAATCTGGACGGAAATGTATAAAAAACCCCTGTACTGGGAAGGTTTGCAGGAGGCAGGGGAAGAGTAAAGTCAAAAATAACCGAGCAGCAGCACAGTCAGAAGTGATTTGACTCGAGCAGCACATGTGCTGATGGAAGCAGGTAGAAGGGGCTTCGGCAGAGAGGGAATTGGTTGGGAAGACCTTTCAAACTGAGGTTGAACTGCTTGAAGAGTTTTGGTGTAAAAAACCAAACATACATGGCTGGAGTGAGCCCATCCACCAGCCAAGTGGCTCCATCCCTGTGTCTCAGCCCCCCAGGACAGGGCTGCCTTGACTCCCACCCTTTGCTGGCCCTGTGCCCATCTCCATCCCTGAGAAATTCAACAGGGAAATGGAAGTGCCATTGGTGATGTCCCCAGAGGGTCTGTGTGGCAGCTCTGACCCCAGAGAGCATCGTTCTCCCTTGCCAGAGGCATGAGGTGAGCACGGACTCACTGATGGCAGAGGCCACCACGTGCATGGCTGGTCCCATCTGGTGGCCTCCTGATGTCAGATGACTTCAGGTGCCTCCTGAGCTCCCCAGATTACCCCTCTTGGGGACACTTGCAATGTGTAAACATCATTTTGAGGGTGTGTGCGTAGAATCACAGAATATCCTCAGCTGGAAGGGACCCACAAGAATCGAGTCCAACTCCTGGCACTGCACAGGGCACCCCAAGAATCCCACCATGGGCCTGAGAGCAGGTTGTTCCCAACCCAGAGATGTCCCTGGAGACCTCCCCCAGTGGTGCCATGGGGGTCCCCAGTGGTCGTGGGTGCCATCATGAGGAGTGAACATTGCACAGGGTACAGGCAACTGTGTTCTTACAGAAGAGACAAGGAACCTTTTGGGGGGCAGCCAGAGGGAGATTTGGCCCCAGAGGTGCTGCTGAGGGACTTTCCCCTGTACTTGGGGTCCAGGCCATGTTTCTTGCTGAGGACAAACTGGTCCCTAGTAAACACATCAGGCTGCGAGGAGGAGGGGCAGAGAGTGAGAAGTCAGGACCCATGAGGAAACCTCTGTTTGAGGCTGACCATGGGGCAAAGCAAGCTGGGGATGTTTCCCAACGGAGGAGCTGGGAGAGATTGCACCCGAGGGCCAGATGTCAGGGGGAGGGTGAAGCACGTGGCCTGTGCTGGGGGATGTGCAGGATGACAGCAGGAAGGGAGCTGTGCCTTCTCAAAGGGGGGCTCTCCACCTGCCCATGCTGCCTGTGCCCCACTGGTGCCCGTGTGCCAAGGGGCCGGGCAGGAGGGCCACCAGCGCCTTCCTGGCAGGGAAGTGGAGGAGGCAACACTTCCTCTTTCCCTGGCCCAGCACGGATTGGGGACATGACATTTTGGGTTCCTTCTGCCTGCACCAGGTCTCAGAAAGGAGGAAATCAGCAGATCTGGTTTCTCTGGCTCAGACGAGGTCTCTGAAAGACTCCAACTGATGATGAACTTCCCACCCCCCCCCCGGCCACTGGTTCATTTTGCCGACCCGCAAACAAGGCTGCAGGAATTCCTACCCCAGCCTTTGGCCCTGCATTGCTGGTCCTGCTCTGCTCAGCTTGCCTGGCTGAAGGAGCCCCAGAGGACTGAGAACATGGGGGCTTTTTGGGGTTGGGGGGGAGGCTGAAACAGCTGCATTTCCTCCCCGGGGAACCTCTTGAGAACATCCGGCCCCAGGCGCTCCCGAGGCCCCTCTCCACACCCTGCCCACCTGCTCGGCATCGCGGGGTCTCACTGATGGACCCCCAGGTGCTGGGAGCTGCTGTTTCCCGGGATGCAGCTCCCTGGGAGAAACCACCCCCCTATGGTACCGCTCCCCCGGCGCTGCCCTGTAGGCACCCGGGTGCAGGTCAGACACGGCCGTGCACCCTCGGGGTGCCACCCAAATTTGCTGTGTGACTTCTCCGCTGCCCGTGGGCCACGGGCTGTTGCTTTTCCAGTAACTCCCGCAGTATCGGCGGGCGCAGGGCAGCGGGACCCGGGGGCTTGGGGGGCGGCAGCGGCGCTGGCCCCGGCACAGGGGCAGGGGGAAGGGCCCTTGTCGGGCCGTGCAGCCGAGGAGCTGCGAAAGCGCTGATAGTTCTTATCGTGCCTTGCAGCAACTTCCCCCCCTCGCCTGCGGTCGTGGCGCTCGCTGCAAGGCAGGGGAAGTGGCCGGGCTGGCTCCTCTCGGCCCCGGCGTGGAAGGGGATGAGCTCCTGCCGGGGCCCCGGTCTGTGGACCCCGCTCGGTGTTGGGGGCAGGCATGTGGCTCCCGGATGCACCAGCCCCTCATGGCTCCCATCCATCCAGCACCTCGTGGGCCTGAGAACAGTGCTGCAGGAGGAGAAAGTCTCACCCAAACTCTCCCTGAGCCCCTCCAACTACTCTGAGGCCAGTGGGAAATGGGCTTTGCGAGCCACTGGTTCCACAGGCAGGCAGCAGCATCTCCTGCCCATCGTTCTGCCAGGCCCCAACAGAGCCACAGTGTTACTGTTAACAGTGAAACCTAATGATTGCACTCCTAACACAAGCCACCATATCCCCTCTGAGAGCAAGGGACAGAGGCACGGAGTGGGGCCATGACTCTGGTTTACAAGGGGTGACCTCTGGGACAGAGGGTTCCTGGAGACTGTGAGCAGGGGACATGTGCAGCACCAAAAAAAATCAGGACTGCCAAAACTAGCTCCTGAGAGCTTTTCAGATGGGAAGAGCATTGGTTTCCACCACCCTGCCAGTAGAACTGCAGCACCTGAGTGCCCACCTCTAAACTCAAAAGAGAGGGGCTGCAGCACCTGTGTGGGCTGAGCCCCGTTTTTGCCCCGGGCCCAGGATACAGCCCAGGGTGGGATGTGGGGCCGAGCTCCCCGTGTGCTCCCCGCCTGACCCCGCCGCCCGTCCTGCGGGGTTGGAGCGAGGCCGTTAAAAAGTGAGTCAACCAGAAACTGCCGGCGCAGGAGGCGGCGGGCGGGAGGCAAATGAGAGCGCCCGGGGGAAACCTCAAAAAGCCGAAGTGACGCCCGGGGCGGGCGGGGGACACGGGCGCTGGGTTTGCCCATATATAGACAAATCGCGGCCCTGCTGCGCCAATGGCGGGTGCGGGGCCGTTGGGCCGGCGCTGGTGGCGGTGCACTGTCATTTTCCGTGTCACCTGCTGCAACCGGCCACGCAGGTGGGGGAAGGGGAGCCCGAGCCACCCCGGAGAGGCCCCCGCGGCACCCGGCGCTGCACACATGGGTGAATCCTGTTTTCCCGCTTGCCTTGGGGTGGAGGATACTCTGGGACACAGCCCAGCAAGGATGTGGGGAAGGAGGGATGAGAACCGCCACTCTGGGCTGTGGATGAGCTCCCAGGGCTCAGGAGATGCAGGGATGAGCTCTGTGGTGGTAGTCCCTCCTCTCCCTGGTGCTGCCTCCCCCCCCCCCCCGCAGGAAAAGGGTAGGAAGAGCTGAGCATCTCCAAGGGCCAGAGAGCCTGGGGAGGGGGAACAGACATCCAGGGCTGCCAGGAACCATCTCCCCACAGTTGGCACTGATAGCACCTTTCCGGGTGGGCTGGGCCAGGCAATGCTTGGAGAGCAGTTCCAAAGCCCCCAGCCTGGCCAAGGGGTCAGATCCTGTGCCCACTGTGCTGTGCTGACACCCTGCCCTGTACCGTGTGCCTGAGCTGTCTGGGGACCCACCAGAGGTGCAGTGTTCTTGCCCAACACACGTCCCAGGGCTCTGTTTGGGCACTCAGTGGCAGAAGGACCATTCCCTCCGCCTTCCAGCCTGGTGCCTGCTTTGGGCAGAGCCTGAAGGATGCACATCTGGCCAGGAGGAAGAAGGACAAGTGCCACCCAGGATGCAACAGGAGGTCTGGGAGAGCTGGGGATGGGGACATACCATCTGGTTCTCAAATCCCTCCTGTGACTTCAGTGTTGCCATGTGCCCTCAGGAAACACGCCCTCAGCATCCACAGTCACCTCCATCACCAGGGTGAGACCCAACTCTGCCCCCCAGCCCTTGACATCTCCCCTTCCCATGATGGAACAGACCAGGGAGGTGAGATGTCTCAACCAAGAGGAGGCTTCAGACCCTTCACCAGCTTCTTGTGTCCCCCCAGCCACCAAAACCCCAACTCTGTCAGCCCACCAGTGGGTTTAGAGGTGTCCACTATGAAGCAGTTCAGGGCAGACAGCACTGAGCTTGTAAGGGGTGGAGGTGCCACTTCCAGGTGCCCTTTGCAGGCCTCCATCAAGAACCCACCAGCCCCTCCCCTTCACAAAGCAGAGCCTTCTCCTTCCACTGCAATTCCTGGAGGGGAAACACCCAGAGGACCCCTCATACATCAGAGCTGCCTGTTTTCCCTGCAGATCCCCTTGGCAGGGAGCACATTCCAGTTCCTCGCCCCTCCACCTCGACTCCCAGGGACACCATGGACCCCTTGGGATGGGACACGTGGCAGCTGAGCCCTGTTCCCGACACACTTTGAGAGCTGTCGGTGCCTCACTCCAGCAGCATTTCACTCCAGTCCAGTTCCTGGAGGTTCTCCAGGAGGACAACTCAGGTCATCTTCCCCTGTACCTCCACCTGCCAAGGTCTCCTCAGCCAGTCTCCAAGGAAAACAGACTTAACCTGGGGTTTGTTTGGGTTTTGTTTTTCCCCTACAGCACCTACCCCTAAGGGTCTCCACATGCCCCAGGCACACAGGGACAACTGAGAGGCTCCTGGGAAAGTCCAAGTCCACACTGGGAGGCAGCCAACCAGGTGAAAGCAGATTTAGGGTGAAGCAGGACTGATGATCAGAGGGATGGAGCTCCTCTGCTATGAGGAAAGGCTGAAAGAATTGGGATTGTTCAGCCTGGAGAAGAGGCTTCGGGGTGACCAAACTGTGGCCTTCCAGTACCTGAGGGGAGCTGCAGCAAAGATGGAGAGAGACTGTTTACAAGGGCCTAGATGGACAGGACAAGGGGGAATGGCTTCAAACTCACAGATATTTAGGTGGGATATTGGGAAGAAATTCTTCCCTGTGAGGGTGGGGAGGCCCTGGCTCAGGTTGGCCAGAGAAGCTGTGGCTGTCCCAACCCTGGAAGTGTCCAAGGCCAGGTTGGAGCAACCTGGGCTAATGGAAGGTGTCCCTGCCCATGGCAGGGGGTGGAACTGGACAATCTTTAAGATCCCTTCCAACCCAAACCATTCCACAGTTCTATGATGCTGCTACCACACAGCACCTCTCCCTCAGCATGCACAGGGCATCCATGGGGCACAGAGGGGGGGCTCACCCCGTCTCAGCCACAGCCCCCCTTGGCAGAGCCCACCACACTCTCACACATGTCCCCCTTCACCTGAAGCCCAGGTGGCCCAAGCTGCAGGCCCAAGATCACTGAGCCGCCCCCACCCCGGGGGTGGGCAGGTCACTGTCCCCGAGGGGACACACGGAGGGGCCGCTGTGCAGGTGGGGGTGGCTCTGCCCACGGGCATTTCCCGGCAGCTGCCTCGTACAGAGGCACCGAGGGCTCTGCGGTTTGGAAAGTCACTTTTCTCGCCCGGAGGGGGAGCCGGGTATCGCTTCTCAAAACCCGCTCCGAGAAAATCCACCGGCTCGTGCTTCCTGCCCCAGCCCCGCCGCCCCGGAGCTCCTCGGGATGCCAAACCTGCAGGATTTTCAGGCCTGGCTGAAATATTTGAGCGTCATTTGGTGCAGGGGGAGGAGCCGCCTTAAATTGCCTCAGATCTCCAGCTCCTGCCCGTTGACGCTTCCTCTCCCGATTCCCACCCAGGCACCGCCGCACATTTTTCCTCCACTTTCTTCAACGTGAGAGCTCCCTGCCCTACTTTCCCCAGCGAATAAAGCTCCACATCCATTTGCTTTTTGCTGCTGCAAGGCAGCTCCGGGGCTGGAGTCTGGCTGAAAACACTCATTTTGAGAGCTTTGCAGAGGTCCAACGCTCAGCCCCGGGAGCGATGAATCACTGGGGCAGCGTGGGCTGAGATGTGCTGCTGCGTGGGTGAGACCAGGAGCCCGCAGGGAAGAGCCTCACGGAGCCTGAGGGGAGGTACCACGTTCTTGTAAGGGCTGTGAGCTGCTGCAGGCAGAGCAGCTGCGGCTCCCTCAAAGACCACCGCCTTCAGCCCGTTTCCCTCGCTGCTCTGGCTCTGTTGCACCTGCACGGCGGCTCCTGCCAGTCTTAACTCTCCATATCCTGCAGCAGTTGGGGCTTCCTAGAAGGGGTGAGGTCCCTGTGGGACCCCTGTGTGAACCCCTCTCAGCTTACCCGAGAGGCACAGTGCACACTGCTCCCTGGGGACAATTTCCTAAGAAAAGTTCCCAGCCCTGGTAGTGACTGCAGTTTCCCAGGAAAGGAGGTGAGAACCACGGTGCCTGCAGCCCCACATCCAGCTCCAGCCAAACAAGCCTACCCTGCCCAGGGTCCTGTGCAGAGCCCTTTTCTCACCTCCTCTGCACACAGGGCCAGGGGACAAGGGGACAAGGGTCCTCCAGCCTTGGAGCAGCTGCAGCATGACCATGACCTAGATTCCCTGAAGCTAGGGAAGTGGGACACAACCTGGGAGGGCAGTAGGGAAAGACACTGTGAAACACAGAAGAAAATGGAGATTGTGCCTCAGTCCATCTCCAGCAGCTCGCGGAGCCCACGCCGGCCTCCAGCCCCGCTGCACAAGGCCGTGCTGCCACCCCGTGGCACTGCCAGCGTGAAGCTTCCCGGGCCGGGCACGGCAGGGCGGGTGAGCTCCGTCATCCCCAACATCCTCCCAACCCGGCTGGAGCCAAAACTCCCCAGACCCATCTCCATCCAGCTGGAGGAAAAGCCGCCCTCATCCTCCTTGCCCCTCCCATCCTGAACCTGTCAGCCCTGGGCACGGCTGCCCATACAGCACTGGCTGCAGCTTTCCCAGCCCATTCCACAGGAATGAACACACCTGAGGGATCCTGTGCTCCTCATGGCACAGCTGGGCTGAAACTGCCCTCCAGAGCCCAGAGGTCCGTGCCCAGAATGCCTAAACCTGAGCATCCTGTGCAGTCGTGCCCTGGGCTCCCAGAACAGTCACTCCTGTTTCCCACAGACCTGACCTACTGGGAATTCCCAAGGTACAACTCCTGCCCAGATTGTGCAACCCAGCAAGCCTGGAGGATAATTATCAGGCAACTCAAGGGCTTTGATTTCAGCAGGGATGTGTGAAAGTCACAGTCAACTCCCTCCTCTCCTAAGGAACTGACCCTGCTGCTCCATCTTGCCAAGAGGAGGGTCTGATCCCCAGCCCAGGGCTCTCAGCTCTTCCCACAAAAGGTGATCTGCACCTGGAGTCGTTTTCTGGAGCCCAGAGACAACATGACTTGGCCCTGCTCTGCACTGAGCCAATACTCCTAACAGCAGATCACATCTGCAAGGGCCCAAGAGGAGCATGGTTTGAGGTGCTTTTCTCTGCAGTCCCCTCCAGCCCTCCTGTTGCTCCAGGCTTCTCCCACCCCACATCTGCTCCAGGACCCAGCAGGAGGCCACGCTCTGGCTGACCTGGAGCACTTGGGACTCGTTTTTTGGGCCCAGCTCTACAAACCAGAGCAGGACAGGATTTCACCTCCCTACCCCTGCCAGTGTCATTCCCCAGCCAGTCCTGCACTCCCTGTGCTGCAGCCGCTCTCATCCCAGAGCTAATGATCAAGGACTCAGCCCTTCGTGATCGGTGGCTGCTGCTGAACAGGAACAAAACAAATCAAACAAGAGCCGTCAGCTAAGGAGGGTGAATCTCTCAGGAGCCCATGTGGTGCAGACATTAGGCTGACACTTGAAACAGTCAGATCCTTAGAAACATGAGGCTGGATGGTGTTTCCATCCCTGCTTGTCCACCCCTTCCCTCTGCAAGACCCACTGCCTCCCAACCACACCAGCAAAAGGCTCATCCTGCTCTGCCTGCCCTGGAGATCAGCAACAGCCAGTAGAAGGTCCTGGAAGGTCCATCCTGCTACCATGTCCCTTGTACACCTGCAGGCCCAGAGCACTGTGACCTCCAGGAAAACACCTCCACAGGAAACACTGAACATCATGGTACCTGCTCCATCCAGCTGGGAGCTGCACAGTAGGGATTGCCTGTTCCCACAGGGAACACCCCAGCACAGCCAGGGCAGGATCTCCCTCTCGAGGCAGGAATGTGGCCTGTGGCACAAGCAGTGACATAACCACTGGCTCCAAACAGTCTGGCACAGGCAGGGGGGCGAGTGAGAGACCCACACACACCACCACCCGCTCCCTGCAGTGGTGAAACCAGTGACCGAGCAACAGCTGGACCCAGCTCTGGCCAGGCAGTGGGATTTATTGAACTATTTACACAGCTAGATCCCAAATTCCCTCTTTCCCACACCAACTTTAAAAAACTCGTGCATCATGATTGAACACCCTTCCCCAACCCTACTCACACCCTCTCCCCTGTCAAGGCTCAAATAAAGGTCTCTGGTCTGTGTGGGCAGAGTGTGGGGCAGCACAGTCCGCAGGTACCGAGGGAGGGGAGCTGAGCCAGCACACCCTGAGTCCAGCCTTGCTTCCCTACAGGGTAAAGCTAAGAGGATTTGGAGCACCAGGATCCTCCAGGCAGCACAAGAGCCCTTTAGGTTTTTATGGCTGTGTCCCGGGATTTGTAGGCCACACCGCGGCTCTTCAGCTCTCGGACGATCCCTGCAGCAAGGAGACAAACACAGGTCAGTGTTCTCGTGGGATGAGGAGCCCTGGAAAAATCTGGTGGTTCTGTCACATAGAGATCAAGATCTGGACAATCATCTTTATTTCACAGAATCATGGAATATCCTGAGCTGGAAAGGACCCACAAGGATCACTGAGTCCAACTCCTGGCTCTGCACAGACAACACAACAACCCTGTCCCTCAGAGCGTTGTCCAAACCCTCCTGGAGCTCTGGCAGCCTTGGGGTTGTGCCCACTGCCCTGGAGAGCCTGTTCAGTGCCTAACCACCCTCTGGGAAAAGAACCTTTTCCTAAAATCAAACCTAAACCCTATCCCCAGGTATTTCAGATGTGCCTGGGCTGTGCCAGCAGGCCTCGGCTTCCAGCCTTGTGATGTTCCAGCTCCTTCCCACTGCAGAGCTCAGGTGAGAAATAAGGAGCCTGGAATTCCAAACACTGGCACAGCTTTCCCCCTGGGGATTCAGGATTCACTCCTGGTCAGGAGTCTGCTCTGGGGACTGGGCAGGGGCTCAGTTGGACGGATGATGCCATTTCTGCATTCCAGAGATAAGGCAAATCCTCTGTGCCCTCTGCTCCATTTATAAACACACGAACCCCACTGTGGCACAAGCCCTCGGTGCAGGAAGAGGATGGGAAGGGGCACCTGCTCACCAGAACTGCCTTAACAGCACCCCATCCTGCAAAACTTTTCTATGGACAAACTTCCGTGTTTCCCTGGAGCTGAACCATTTGAGATAAACTCACTTTCCAGAGTCACCCTTTAAACCCAGTTTATCCCTCTGACAGCTGGTTTTAGCCAGCAGCATCTTCAATATCAGCTTCTGGCAGGCAAAGTGCAGAACCCTGAAGCCCCTTACCCAGTCCAGCACCTTCTTGCAGTCACCCTGCTGATCTCTTCCCACCTTGCTGACCCCTTCCCACCTTGCTGAACCCATCACCCACATGGCATGATCCCTGTTCACAGTGTTCACCAAACCCCCAAACACTGATTCCACCTCACAGGTACCTTGGGGCAGGCGGCCGGTCACAGACACTGCATAGACACCTGGCTTGAAGGTACCTGGGGGGAAGAAAACACCGAGTTACCCCGTGTGGCAGCAGCCAGGTAGGAAGGGACACCTGTGCAGATGTCCCCACATCAGGGGCAGAACCCCCTGCACAGCCTGACCAGCAGATCCCACTGCCCCCAGGAAGGGTCTGCTGGGGATCAGCGATCTGTGGCTCCCAAAATACTCACTGATCCTCTGCCACTTGGAGACCCAGCTGTCCTCGGGGCTCATCATGGCGATGATCCTGCAGGATGGATTAGCATTGAGGGGACATTTCCCATCCAGGTGACCCCGCAGTGCCATCACAGTGTCCCCAGGCTCCCTGGGTACTGTGGCCAGGCCCCACTCACCCGTCGAAGGAGGAGCTGGTGCAGTCATAGACCATCTCGCGGTTGCCCTTCATCTGCAGGTAGGTCTCGCAGTTGTCGCAGCCGTCATACTCGAACTGGTCGATGGTCTGAGGGGACAAGGGGGTCAGGGACGGGGCCGGCCGGTAGCGGGGAGGCTGCGGGGAGGGGGAGAAACTCGGGAAGGGAGAGAGAGAGACGGAGCCCCGGGAAGGGAAAGCCCCGGGAAAGAGCGGACAGGGCCGGGGCAGGAAGCGCCCCGAGGTTGCGGGAGGCCCGGGCTGGGCGACAGGAGGGGCAGAGGGGCCCGGGCCTGGCAGGGCCGGGAAGGGCCAAAGCAGGGAGGCCCGGGCCGGGCCAGGAGGGCCAGGAGCGCCAGACCGGGCGGGGGAAGAGCCGGGGAGGGGCGGGAAGGCCCGGCACGGGGAGCAGGTCCCGGCAGTTTTAAGCTGTGAGGGCCAAACCGGGCGGTAGTGCCGGGGCACGGAGGGAGAACGGCCGGGCGCGGGAAGGGAAAAGCGCCGAGGCCCGGGCTGGGGGAGGAAGGGCCGGGGCCGGCAGGGAGCGGTCCCTGCCCCTCTGCCTGGCTCTGTCCCCGTCCCTGTCCCGGTCCCACCTTGACCAGCGAGCAGAGCAGGCAGGCGCGCAGGTGCCGCAGGTCCTTCGGGACGGTCTCCAGCGAGATCGCGGCCATCGCTGCTCCGGACCCGGCCCAGCCCCGGCCCCGCTCTGCGGCTGCGCGGCCGCTGCGGCCGCCCCGGCCCCGATCCCGATTGAATCCCAGTCCCGATCCCGGCCCGGCCCCGATTTAATCCCAATCCCGATTCCGATTCCAATCCCGATCCAGGCCCGGCCCCGATCCCGGTTCCAATCCCAATCCCAGGCCCGATCCCGATGGCGACCCCGATCCGATCCCAATCCCGGCCTCGATCCCGATTCTAATTCCGGTCCCGGTCCCAATCCCGATCCCGGCCCCGATCCTTATTCCGATCCCGGCCCCGATCCCCCTAACCAGTTCCAATCCCAGTCCCGATCCCGATTCCAATCCCAATCCCGATCCCAGTCCCAATCCCTATGCAGTCCCGATCCAGGTCCCAATCCCGGCCCTGGTCCGAATCCCAATCCCGATCCAGGTCCCAATCCCACTCCCGAGGCTCCCCTGCCAGCACAGCCCCAAAGAACAAACGCAGGCAGCACACCGATACATGGATAAATATATTAGTAAATAAATATATTTCTGAGCACATCAGCATATTCACACATCTCCATGTGGATCGGACATAAATACACAGTTTTGCATATATATAAAACGTATTTTCCTTTTTTTTTTTTTTTTTGGTTTGTTTTTGTGGTGGGGTTATTTTGGGTGAGGTTTTTTTTTCTTCCTGGGTCATAATTCATTCCCAAGCCCCAAGAGCCAGGACAGACTCTGCAAAAAACCCAAACTAAACAAGAAGCAACGACAACAAAATGAACGGATATTCACATTTCCAAAGGATCTGAAGGATCTGTGTAGGAGGGGGGATGTCCAGCCAGCCTGGACCCCAGCTCAGGGGGTGGGAGCTCCTGGGAAAAAGGGGTTCCCTGGGCAAGGGCTGGGCCTTCGGTTGGGACAGAGGGAGCTTGGGATGCTCTGGTTTCCATCAGTTTTCAGCCTTGGATGCAATGAAGGAAAATGAACTCTCACTGCTGGGATGCTGGAGAAATTCCGTGATGGAGCCCACGCATACTGAGCACTCAAGAGCATCACCCAGAAGCCAGAGGTACAGGAATTGTGAGGAGCCATTCCCTGTTTTCTCAGATATTGCTTCTTCCCTTCCCGGTAGCCAAGGACAGTCATCCATCTACTGAAAAGGATCGTAAAACTCACCTTCCCAGAGAGTTCCCCCCTCTCCTCCTACCTGGGCCCCCACCAAGGCAGACCTGCAGCTCAACAAGGCCCACAGAACAGGACAACATCCAGCAGGGCCGTTTCTAGATGAAAAGGAGCAGCATCATAAGGTCAGGAAAGGAAAACACTTGGAAGCAGGTACTGCCCTGGCACCCTGGTAATACTGCAGTGGGGAGTGGAGGGTGCATTAGTGCTCCCAAGAAGCTTGGGGCTTGCTGCAGATTCCCTGTTTACTTAGGGATAAGGAGGGAAAAGAGAGGAGGACTTATAGACTGCAAATGAGCCCACCTGTTCCTCTGAGCAGTGAAATGCATCCCTGGAAGCTCTCAGCCTTCTTGACTCTGGAAGAAAACAGTGGGAGCACCCTGACTTCATGGCCCTCCCCTCTGTAAAGTCCTCTGAGCCCTGCAGGATGGCCAAGGATGTGGGGAGCTGGCTGAGAAAAGCCACGGACAACGTCCACAAGAAGCCAAACAGGGCAAATCTGGATCTGCTCCTGGGTATTTTCCTCTAGTCGAAAACTGACTTCCCTGCAAGGGAGAAAATATCTGAGCTTGGGTCTTCTGCCTGCAAGAAGAGCCTAGAAAGATTTAAATATAATTCTGGTGGGTTCTTTGATGAAAGAAATTTGTTTCTTCTCTACACTGAAAAGTCCTGCAGGGGCTCAGTCACAGGAGACAAGGAAGGGAATAGCAAGGGAATAATGTTGGGTTTGAAACAGTGCTATTGGCTGATCACTGACTGTCAAGGGCTGATGAGCAGCTGGGACAAAGATGCCTTTTTTCCAAGGATTAAGGGCAGCAAACCCCATAAAAAGCTTTCCTGACCACAAAGGAAGGCAGAAGCAGAATTATCCTGAACTGGGACTGCATAACCGGTGTGCTCTCTTGAGCTGGAGAAGCTGCTGCTGATTCAAAGGAACACACAGGAAGGCTGCTGAGCACTGAGCACTGAGCACATGGGGAAGCCTGTTCCTACCCCAAACTGTCAGGAATTACCTTCAGCTGTTTCCAGCAGTGCTTCCTTGTGCTTGGAAGCACTTGGTGCCATATAAATGTGCACTTCACGTGGGAATCTGATTCTTTGGCCTGACTGATCATTTAGGGCAACGAGCTCGACAGGAATTCCCTGCTGTTTGGAAGCTGTTTGGGTTCTATATGTTTTGAATTTGGCAGGTTTTATTTTACTTGAAGGGCTGCAGATTATGAGATGTAGGAAATAAGAACTAGTGGCATCCAAAAAAAAAAACCCAAAACCTTCCACAAATGGCGGGGGAAGTAATAAACTGGAGCCTGATGATTTCTCAAGTTTTCTCCCTGCATCATCACAATGTTGGAAAAGACAGAAGGGTATTCTGACAAATCCTTTCAGAGGATCATTTCAGGTGTCTCAGAAATACAAAGATAAGGATGGGTAATGGATGGGACCCTGCTCTGCATTTATTATGGAGGCTTCTGCTGGGAATTTTTGCTGTGTCTTGAGGTAATGAGAGAAGAAGCAGCAGGAACCATGTGAACCCCAGGATTTTCCATGATTCCTGTGACAGGGACACCTCAGGTTTGAAATATGCTCAAAAAATGAGTTGCTCTTAACAGGGCTGGCCATGACACCTAGTTTGAGGGTGGGTGGAGGAGTTAAGAGGTGAGAGACTTGTTCACACTGCCAGATGAGAGGGTGGATTCTTTGCAATGGAGTCTGACCCAGCTCCTTCCCAGAAATGCTGACGTTGTCCCTGTGTCTTCACCTCTCCTGCTGCTGCCAAATGCAGGGAATGGCCGAGATGGCATCAGTTGAGGGGCACTGGAGGGATCAGAAGTGGTGAGAGCTGTTGGTTTCCACTGGAGTCAGAAGCAGCACCTTGCAGGGCAGACCTGGGAGCGGTCAGATGGAGAACAGCTTGTTCCTGTGTCTGAAATAGGCATGGAAAACTTAATTGGCGAAGTCTGGCTTTTGACCTAAGTGAGGAAATGAAGTCAGGAGCTACCAGGCCACAGAAAGTCATTTCTGCAGCTTTTGGTCTCGAAGGCTTGTTTATTTTTGTAGTGTTTAGCAAAACCTTCTGTGACATGAACATGCCAAAATAGCAGCTTGCACTCCCTCGCTGAGCTCTCCTGCTGGTGCCTCTGCCCAGCCCACACAGAGACGCCACAGGGTGACCACGGGCTGCCTGTGCCTTCAGAGAAGGGGGCCTGGAGAGCACAGCTCTGTTTGTGGGACTGTTGCAACGTGGGGACGTGTGAGGAGACCACAAGTGCCCCACTGCTGTTCGCAGTCTGTGTCTGGCGGGGCCGGGCTGGGCATCGTACGGTCCTGTGCAGAGAGCGAGGTGTGAACGCCTCCTGCTGAACATCTGTGTCCACTCCAGCTCCCAGGGAGCAAACAGGCCAGTGTTTCATTAGACTGAGTGTTCATGGACATCCTGGACCTCCTCTTCAGATCCTGCAGTCAAAGAAAAGGAGGAAGAAGAAAAGTGTCAGCTACACCTGGCTGAACATTCCCGGGCTCTGCAGCTACTGGGGCCTTGACCCTGCAAATACAGAGAACAGATGCTGCAGGGAAAGCCACTAAAAAAGCCACTAAGCCACTGGAACAGGCCCCCCAGGGCAGTGGTCATGGCCCCAAGCCTGACAGAGTGTTTGGACAACACTCTCAGGCACAGGGTGGGATTGTTGGGGTGTCCTGTGCAGGGCCCAGAGTTGGACTGAATGATCCTTGTGGGTCCCTTCCAGCTCAGGATAACCCACAATTCTATGAAGTTTCTCCCAATTTTTCAGAGGGAATTTTCTGGCCAGCTCCCAACCAGTTTATTCCTCTAAGGTAAAGTACAATAAAATGTAAAGATAAGACATCAAGCTACTCTTTCAGAAGAGGCAGGCTAAAGTCACAGTGCTCCCCAGGATTCACATCACTACTGGGTGCTTGCTTTTGAGGCTTTCTGATGTTTGTTTTTTGAGGAAAACCTGTACAGCTGATCGAAAAATCATTAGGAACAGAAAATAACATGCATTCATATCACACAGAGCCAGGCAGCACCTTCCAGAGTGCACCAGGAACTCCAGACAACAGAAGCAGAGTGATGCAAGATAGGGATAGCACAAGTTTCACGCTGTTCAAGACGTTGCATAAACTGCTTCTGGGTCCCAACCAAGCTCAGGCTCTTCACCATCCCCCTCTGCCTGGTGAATTATTGACAGGGAAATGCTCAGCAGTTTATGTTGAACCAAGGGCTCAACTCAAGGGCTGCCTAAAAAGTGCACCCTGAGTCACAGCTCCGGCCAGCCCCTTTCTCTCCAACTGCCTGTTGGCACACACACCAAATGTCTGAGCCTGCCCAGAGCTCTCACACAGGGTCAGCACAGCCCAGTAAAGGCACACAGGCATTATGTTTCCCATTTTCCTTTTCCTGAGTGTTCCTGAGATCCAAAGGAAACAAATGGCCATCTAGAGATTCCTAGAGAGCAACTCGAAACAACTTTTCAAAACAGTCACAGCAAACCCGGGATGGTTATACATCACCAGCTGTAGGAGCAGAGCTTTGAAAATTAAATATAGGAGAAGAAAACAAGCAAATAAGATTCTGCTTGGAAAAATGTAGCTAATCAACATGGGCAAATTAATGTACATGGTGTTTTACATGTACACTAAGTGTGCAGGCATGGCCAAAGTACTTGAGGACAGAGTTTGAGGGTATCAGACATTTGTGATTTGAGTCACCAGTACATGGAATAAGCCACTTCCAGCAGCTTCCCAGCGTCAATCCCTCTGTGATCAGATGCCCTCAGCCTACAAATAGCTACAAATGTCTAAGTTTCTAAATATAGAAACTATAATGTTTTCTGAAAACTGTGCCTGCATGAGTGTTCCCTGTTACACAGAAAGAAAGGAAGGCTAAAAAAGAACGGAGAGGTGGAAGAACCTCTGCTGCTGGACCGGCCATGGAGACCCACCCAGGGCAGTGACCTGGAGGAGCACACCTTGGTGACACCACAGCGGTTTCAAGGGTGGTCTTCTACCTCTAATCTCTCTCCCCCTCCCTGGTAAAGATCAAAGACGTGACATGAAAGGGAATGGCTGAGAGGATGAGCAGGAGAGGGAGGGGAGGGGGAGGATGCCCAGAGCGCTGCAGGAGGTGAGGTTTCCCAGGGAGAGAAATCAAGAGATTTCATCAGCCTGTGCTGGGAGTAATCTGGCTGTTCTGGGATGCCATCCGGGTGTGCTGGGGCAGTTTAGGAAGCCATCTAGCTGTAATTCCCTGCCAGTTGTCTGACTTCCCTTAAAAGGATCCATCCAGCATTGTTCAAGGATTGATTCTCCACTGGCACAACTCCCAGGTGTAGTTTCCCAGGCAAGAGAGGAGTCAGGGATGTATCCTTATGCAAACCCCACCAAGACAGGCTGGTGGAGGTGCTCAAGGAAGCAGCATAAACTCCAAAATCATTCAGGCCATTCTGGGATCATCCGCTGTGTTATTCCCTGCCACGCCAGCGCATGGCACTGCCTGCAAAAGTGGAGTTTCTCCAGGGGCTGTGGATCAGGATTCAGCCTCACCTGGCAGCTGGGCAAGGTAAGCACACACCTGGAGGGTGCTGCATCCCACAGCAGCACCAGCAGCTTCTGGAAACCCTGGTTTAGGGACTTCCTGAGCCAGAGGGTGTATTTGCATCTCTGCATTTGCCAGCTCTTGATCTGGGCTCTCAAATCCATTTTACTCTTGGCACTTACATCCTCTGGGCAACCAGCACCAGTTTCACTACACACCATGTGTTGCCTTTTGGGTGTTTTAAAGCTTCTGGTTCCCGTTTGATGCCACCAATTATTTTGTTCTAAGCACCAGTGAGTCCCTCTTATCTGCCTTCTCCCCACTCTCCTGATTTCATATCCTCTCTTTCATATCCTCTGCTAATAATCTTTTTACCACATGAAAGTCTCACTATTCTTTGTTTTCTCAGAAAACCCCATCACTGTGATCCCTTTCTGCCCTTCTCCCAAACCTGCTATTTCCCTTTTTGGGAAGGGGTGATCAGGAGCTCTGAGCTCACCACAGGCTTATGCAGCTGCATGAAGGCACTTTCTGCTTGTCCCACATTAGTTCCCAGCCAGCTCCTAATAATAATTTGATTTTCACTCAGAAATGGCTCTGCTTGTGTGGCATTTTGTGCTACTTCCATGGGATTTCCCCCTACCACTCTCTCCCTCACAGCTCAGCAGCAGGAGATCCCTCTGTAACACTCTGTATCCAGCTTTAACGCTGACACCCTGATGGATTTTATCTGTTACACACTTTGCTATCTCCTCTCCTTGTCCAGGATATTTATGAGCTTGCTGGAAGGTGCAGACAGTTGGAGAACTCCACTTTGTTCCTTCTCTGAGTAATTTCCCTCCATTAAGTCTGGTCCACACTTTGTCTCCTATTTTCTAGCCAGTTATTTACCTACAAAAGCACCTTCCCTTTTATCCTTTGAGAGCTTCCTTCCCCTAAAAGATGTGCCAGGTGTTATCTCTCCCTACGGAAGCTGGGGTGCCTCCTCCTCTGGTTTTCACATTCAGCCATGTGCCTACAAGTCAGCCCCTGTATTTGAATTCTGAACAATTTGCTTGGCTGGAAAGTCAGGCTCATCATTCTGTGGCTTCAGCTATTTCCAGCTGATACTGCCCCCAGCTCTTCCTTCTGGCTCTGGGCATGGATAAGAGATTGCAGGCCACGTTCAGGATTTATCAGCTCTGTGCTTGAGCCCTGCAGGATGCCCAGGCGGTGAGATGTACCCCTGGCAATTTGTTACTCTCCACTTTATTTCAGAGTCACTCAAAGTGATGATTTGATTCATGAGGGATCCCGTACCTCTTGCCCAGTGCAGGGTGAGAACCTCCTCAAGCGCTTCCAGGCTGATCACTAATGCAATAAATTCAGTCTGTTCTTCTGCTCTGCCTGCACTTACAGCCCCTGAACATCCCTCAGACCTGTGTTATTCCCTGGATCTGCAGAGCCTCAGGCAGCCTTCTCCCTTCTGATGGAGCTGGAAATGTTTGCATTCAGTCTCTCTGTTTTTCACAAGCTGTTCACAGAAATCTTCCCTCGTGTGCCTCTCCATGGCTCTGCACTTAGCTTGGCATCCAACCCTGTTCTGATTTCCTTTCTTACCACACCTTGGCTTTGGAAGAACAGCTTCCCAGTGCCCCCTCTCTGCCCTGCTGCTTGGTCAGCCCTTTCTGGGGCTTTAAATGATCCCTGTGCCCAACAGCATCTTAGTCTCTTGACTGCTTCTTTCAGAATTACTGTTAAAAAACTCTCATGTCTCTGTAGGCTCCACTTTGCAGCCTGTGCTGACACAGTGTGTTATAACCCTAATGCCACCCTCCTTCTACTTAGGGGCAATTGGAGATTTTTGCATCACTTGTCACTGGACTTCACACTCTCCTTAGCACAGAGTGTCCCTCCCATGCCACCAGAAGAGACACACTCTTCTCCCCTCTGTAATTTCACCTGGGAATTACAGGGTCCTGCTCTTTGTTTTTCCTTTAAACTGGGTTTCTGAAGAGTTTATGTCAAAACTTTAATTTAAACCTGGGCTTTCTAATTCATCCATTTATATTTTTAGCCTTATGCCATTTATCTGGAGGCACTGATGCATTTCTTCCTTGGTCTCCTTGTCTGTGTTTTGTGTCCTGCTTACATGGGACTGTCTATTGAGATTGTTCTTTGCTCTTTTTACTTGGTCTCTATTGATTTCCACCTTTCCCAAGATAAAGTACCAATGTGATTATAACTGAGTTTGTGTTATGTCAACCAACATGTTTTCAGCCTGGTGACTTTTCTGCATAAGCCCTGCACAAGCTCTCTGCGCTGCCCTCTGTTTCTAATAAAGTTAAATCCTAAATCAACATATTTTCTCAGCCTTACAAGGAGATTCTGATCTCTGGCTGGTCCTGAAAGCATCCCCCAAAGCTACTGCAGTCAAATAGAGCCACAATGCTTTCAAACACATTGGTCCTTCCAGCTCCAAGAGAGAATGAAGGCTGGGTGTGCTTGGCAAAGCAGCTGGCACTGGCTCTGGGTGGGGGCACAGACTGAGGCCACTGGGACCACCTCCAAAGAGACATCACAGGTGTGGACCTCGCAATGCCCTGGGCAGGGCATCACCTAACACCCCTCTTTAGGAGCACAGATTCCTGCCCTGGGGGCTTGGGGAGGCCTCCCAGGTTCAGGCAGGAGCTCAAAGCAACTCCTGAGCAGCTTTCCCTGAGCCAAGAGGGCTCTCTCCATGTGGAGGCCCCTGCTGTGATCCCAGAAGGGCATCAGCACTCAGAGCTCCCCATGAACCAGAGGCACCTCTGCTGCCTCCTCTGTCTCTCCAAACGGCAGCATCCCTGCGGGCCTCCCAGATAGCCCATCTGTGGTGTCAGGCACTTCTGTGCCTGGGACAAAAATCTGTTCCTGGGAGTCTGGGAGGCCAGAGCGCCGCTGGGAGCCAGGCCCGTGCCCATCCAGCCCCCCCTGCCCCACTGCCCCCGCGGCTGGAGCGGCCCCGGGAGCCTGGGCGTGGAGCGGGGCCGGATAGACGAGCGCGGGAAGGAAGTGATTATCTCTGCGGCACAATGGGCACGGTGAGTCACGGGTTTAGGGCCAGTGTTTTAAGAGAAATTAGGCAGCCAGATCTGTGTTTGGTACCGAAATCAAAAGGGTTTGCCCGAGGAGCTGCAGTGAGTCAGTGGCAGGGGGAGGAAGGGAGCCGGGCTCTGCTCCCAGCCGGCACCTGCCCGGGCTGACGCACAGGTTGCTGCGTTCAGAGGACCTGAGAGAGCAAGACATGGGAGTTAAACTCGGGTTCTTTCAAAGAGCCTCGTCTCAAAGGCATTTTCCCTCTCTCAGTGAGAGATGCAGCAGTTAGGCAAAGGGCCAAACTTTAATTACATCTGATTTCCAAAAGACACTAAAAAGCAACTCCCACACAACAGAGGCAGGTGAGAAATGAGGGATGTGCAAATCCATCAACTCATTGAGTCTGTTCTACTATCACCAGCCACACACACTTCCTTCCTCACTGACTGCAGTTACCTGGGCTTGGCTAGAACAACTGGAGCCCAAAAAGCCTTAAAGACTTTGCCAGTAAGTCACCCAGACAGGTACAAGGGCACTGAGAAACGTGGTCTCTTCCCTCCCTTTGGGAGATATTCCATCTGCTGGAGATGTTTAGTTAAAATTAGCCACCTTATTTCTCATTCGCAGTATTTTAGTGTTTGGTGCACTCATTAACACACTTGCTCATCGTTCAGGCCACCATCTCCAGACAGGTGAGCCCTGAAACGCTCCTGCTGTCAGTGCTCCTGTAGGAAAGCCCACGGGGAGGGTGCCAGGTGTCCTGGCATCCAGAGCTCCTTCGGCAAATCCCCCCCATTCACCTGCTCCCTGCAAGGAGAGGAGCACACCAGACTTACCCTGCCCACCCTGCTGGGACGGGCAGTGCAGGTGGAGACTCAAACTGTGTCTGAGGGTGCCTGTCCCTGAGAAATCCACAGGAACCGGGCGGGTTCCTTCCCGTCCTGGCACCCCCTCCTCCTGCTTCCTCAGCTCGGAGCTGGACTGCGGCACCAAACACTTCCAGAGTGGCCGGGAGCTGGAGCCACTGGGCAGGGGAGCGCTTGGGATCAGGGGTTGGACCTCAGGAGAGCAGCGGGAGCCGCTGGGATGGCCGTGGGGAAGGTGAGCATCCCAGGCTTTGGGCAAGGCCGAGTCCTTGGGCAGCAGAGCGGGGTCAGGCTCCAGGGAACACTTTCTTTTCCTTCGGTGATGCCGGCTCTGTAGGCTGTGTCTCGGGGGCAGCAGGGCAGGGGATGTGCCAGCTGCTCCTGGCTGTCTGTTGGCCTCTACACCGAAGTCCAACCTGTTTGGAGAAGCGGAGGGGGCACGAGGGGGCTCCCGGCCTTCCTGGGGACAGGCTGGCTGTCCTGCCAGAGCTGCCTCCTGCAGCACAGCGCTGCTTTCCTGAGGCTGCTGGCAATGATGGCTCTTCTCAGTCCTCTTCTGTGTCCGAGCCCCATGGAAGCCAACCTTGGCCCCAGCATAGCGGGGTTTGCGTGGCACAGGTCCCTGCCCGGCGCGCCCAGGGGGACACTCCGTGTCCCGTCTGTAGTGGTGGTGCTGGTGGTGGTGGTAGTGGACGTGGCTGAGCACCTGGGGCTTGGCTGGAGCAGCCCCCCCGGGAACCATGAGGTCCAAGGACCTGGGCCGCCTCTCCCTGGGCGGCCGCAGTGGCTCCTGGCCGTGGTTCGTGGCGGGGCCCTCGGAGCTGCAGTACACGAAGGGATCGTAGTCACTGCTCAGGGAGCTGCGGAACGTGGAGCAGCTGCCGTGGATGCCCTGCAGACTGACGTCCGTGCAGTTCAACATGGAGTCGCTGGAGGAGCCGTGGCAGGGCCCCGAGCTGGAGTCGCTGCCCGGCCCGTCCGCCAGGTACCCGCTGTGCTCCGTCAGGTAGCTCTCCCCGGAGCCACTGCTGTTGTGCTGGTGCCCGTGGGCCACCCCTCGGCGCAGGGCGGGCGCGCGGTGCTGCTTCTGTGCCAGGGCTGCCTTGAGCCCCGGGCAGGGGGGCTGGGGCTGCAGGGAACACGTCCTGTGGGGTGCCAGAGCCTGCCCACACGCCGGAGGCGCAGGGAGCTGCTGGCCCAGCAGGCCCGGGGCCAGTGGGGACGTGTGGCCGCAGGCGAGCAGGGAGGGGGCCGGTCTGTAGGGCATGTAGTGAATGGTGCCAAAATCCAGCTGGGAGAGCTCTGGGGAGTGGAAGAAGGGGTTGCCGTGGGCTGGCTCCCGGGGAAAGCTCCTGAGGTTCCTCTGAGGATACGGATGTGGGAGGTGGTAAAGGGCATGTCCTGGGTGCTGGCGGAAAAGGTGGAGTCGCCGTCCAGGCTCCATGTCCTGAGGGGCCAGCCTGGAGCTGGCGGCCGTGGCCTGGTCCACTGAGTCTCTGGCTGTGGAGAGAGAAGGGAGCATCCAGCACATGTCCCACAGCCCGGCTGTACCCCTGGCACCAACTCCACTGCCCTCCCACCACAGTTGCATGTCCCACCCGTGTCCCGCAATTCCTCATTGCCACCACCAAACCACCCCCATGGTCCTGCACACTCAGTGCTTTCCCTGCTGCCATTCCCCACAGCTCCCAAGACTGGAAACCCCTCCTCTTGATGCAGGTCCCAAGCTCAGCATCCTGCTGTACCCTGGGGGGCTCACACACAGGGACTCCTCTCCATGGACACACCACCCCGTACATTCCATGCACAGGGACACGCGGAGCTGCAAATGCATCACCCAAGGGTACCTGGAGCTCCTGGTCACAACCCCTGTACCCAACCCTGTCCCTGCCCAGAAAATGCTGTGTCTGAACCCTACCAAGAATATTGAACATGCAAAGGGGACACGTGTGGTGTTGCTGCAGCCAAGGGTCAACACACTCCCGATGGAACTCGTGGGAGCAGGAGATGATCCGCAGTTCCTAGAGAGAAGAGGAGGAGTATGAGCAAGAAAAACCACGTCCCAAGACTTGGATGGGTCCTTCTTGATGGAAGCAAGCCTCGAAGGATGGAAAGATGCCTAAGAGTGAGGGATCTGCAGCCCAGCTGTGCACAGAGGAGGCTGTGCAGTAGCTCTGGTTCTGCTCTGGGTTGTGAACATGCAGGGAGGTGAAAGCCCTGGGGAACAGCGAGGCTTCAGGCCGGGTGCTCTGGAGCAGCAAACCCCACTTTTGCCCCGTTGTTTCAACACGGATGTTTTATGGACATTTTACCCAAGAGCCACAGCTGGAGACCTGCCTCAAGAGACCTGAGTGACTCCAACAGACAGGGCTCCTTTGGCCAAGGGGCAGGCTGACTCCATGGATATTGGCCCTTTCCCAGCCCCCAGGAGCTGCAGAAGGAAATACCACCAGGGCCTCCCGCTCCTGCCACGCTCAGCTCCCACTGCCGATCCCACCCGGGAATTTTGGAGCTGTGGGTGCCCAGCAGCCCTGCCCACATCCTACCTGGCCCTCACTGAACTCCTCCAGGCAGATGGCACAGACTGGGGTGGAGCTGCAGCTGCTGGCCGAGTCCCACCGCGACGCCGGGCGGCACCGGGGCTGGTACCGGCGCGTGGCCAACTGCCCGATGGCCTGCAGGGTCTGCTGCTGCAGGGAGTCCTGAGAGAGAGGGGAGGCTCTCAGGATAGGCTCAGCCTTACAGTGCCCTTCCCCTTCCAAAATGGGGTTGTTAGGGATTTGGGGACGCTACTCATTTCCAGAGGTGGCTTTTTGTCTAACCTGACTTAGCCAGGCTAGGTTTTGTCACCAGCACGAGACAGCTGGCTCTGGACATTCAAAATCACTCAGCAGTGCTGAGTTTTTGAGCCCCAAAGGATTGTCTCTCTACAGGAAAAATGGGATATTCTCATATAGGGAAAAACATCTGACACTGGGAAGATGATTAGAAATTTCTTAATTTCTATTAAAAGTACTGAATCATAGAACCACAGAATCACCAAATGGTTTGGGTTGGAAGGGACCTTAAAGATCATCTTGTTCCAACCCCCTGCCATAGGCAGGGACACCTTTCAGTAGCCCAGGTTGCTCCAAGCCCCGTCCAACCTGGCCTTGGACACTTTCAGGGATGGGGCAGCCACAGCTTCTCTGGGCAACCTGTGCCAGGGCCTCACCACCCTCACAGCCAGGAATTCCCTCCCAATACCCCATCTAACACTGCCCTCTGGCAGTTTGAAGTCATTCCCCCTTGTTCTATCACTATCTGCTCATTTCCCCAATTCCCAAACAAGGTCTGTTCCTGCCTTTTGTGTATTCCTGTTGCTCCAGGAGGTCCCTACCTGAGTCCTGTTCAGTTGGCACTTTGTGCGGACAACGAAAATCAAAACGATGACGACCACAGTGCTGACCACCGTGAGGAGAATCCACACATCATAGTCTGGCTGTTGGATAAAACAGGAGAGAAATTACTCTTGTGTGGCAGACTTGGGATCAAGAGGCTTGGAAGGGGACTCCCAATCTCTTCTGGCCCATCAGCCTTTGAACACAAGGCCAAGCTCTACCTCTTTGCTCTTTACAGGTAAAGGAAAAGAGGGTTCAGCATTTTTTGGACATCCCACCAAGAATGGAAAACCTCTGTCCTGCAGCATCTCAGCTCCCCCAGTGCCATGGTCTAAGGCAGCATAAGATGAGAAAATCAAGGCTTGGTCTCACCTGAAGAGACAGAGAAACCCCTCACCTCACTCGTGACGTTGAAGCAAAAGGAACTAAATAAGCTGAAAGTGCTTTTGAGCCTTTATTTGCAGCAGGTCATCTGAATGCTACAGACAGCTCCTGCCAAGGGCTCTGATCTCTGTCCCTTGGGAGCAAAGCTCAGCAGCTCTGGGAAAGCCCTGTGCCATGGCTTGGGAGGGAGGATGTGGGAGGCAGTGGGAATGGTGTGTGTCTCACCCAGGCTGGTGGCTCCTTGACCTCTATCTTCACATGGGCCTCTCTGTTCTTGTTGACGACACCCATGAGGAGCTCGGCATCATGGCCCCTGATCAGAACCACAGGCTGGCTCAGGCCTCTGGGCTTCCTCAGCTGCAAAGGAACAAGCACAGTGAGAGCTGGTCCAGAACAGCCTGGAAAAGGACAATCCTGGTCCCCCAGGCACGTCTGGTTCCTCCTGATGCTTCCTGCACACACTTCAGAGATGGATTGTTCCCCCCAGATCTGCACTATCCTTTTAGGATTAATCAGATTGAAGCTTCTCCTCTTGTACCAACTCTCCAGCACTGGGAAAATACTCAATTTTCCCTGCTGGTGCCTCCTCATACACAACTGGACACTGCTTGGTGTCTCCTGAGCTCCTCTTCAGGCCTCTGTGCAAAAGTTCTTGGTGTCTCCTCTTCCCCATGGGAACTGCCAAGAGCACTGCCGAGTGCTGCCCTCCCACAGAAATGCTTCCTCTGCTCTTCCTGAGAGACCCATCCAGTTCCCCTCCTCCCCGTCAGCGTGACCTGGACCAGTGTGGCCATCGGACCCACTGACCACTTCCCAAGCTCTGGGGGGACCTGGGGGCACCCAGAGTTGGGTGCCTGGGTCTGGGAACGGAAATGTGAGTGGAGGTGCAGATGGCCGTGAAGACCACGGAGACTGCAGGGTCCGAGCTGTTGTGAGTTGCCACTCTTGGCTTTGGTATCCCAGATGGGGTAGCTGGAAAAGTGGGATCAGAGGCTCAGAGGGATCAGAGACTGGGATCTGAGCAACCCTGGCATCACCTCATGGACCTGTACTCACTGCTGCCTCTCTCTGGCATCAGAAATTAATCTGGAAGTGCATAAAAGAGCCAGGAGGGATGGATCCAGCAACAAGTCAGCCCGGAGTTTGGATAAGCTCAGACACCAGCTCCCCTGTCTGTTCTCAGTCAAATGCTGGATGCTTTTCATTATCCCTGGATTATTTGGATAGGGAACTGATTCCATTCCAGAGATGACAGCAATGCTGGGGGAAGACACCTTTGGAGGTCTCTAAACCTGCACCAAGAGTGTTGCAGGGAGGGCTGTGACATGGGCTTGAAAACTTGAGAAGTCACCTTTCCCTGAAGGTACACTGGGCTGTCTGGAGTAGATGGAATTGGGAAATCCATGACTTCTCAAGAGGAAGCATCCAGCTCCTAGCACAAAAGCTCAGTTGACCAGACAATGTCCTCTGAGAGGGTGGATGTGCCCTGGAGTGCAGGAAAGAGGAACAGACTCTTCATGGGTGAGTGGGGTAAGAGCCGACACCTAACACCAGTTGGGATCTGGGACTTTCTGCTGCTGGCTGGCTGGTCCTGACGGACACATTTGGGGATGGGACAGGAGCACTGTGGTTTAGCTGAGAATATTAATGGGGTCTGTACCTGATCAGCAGCACTTTCATCGTCAGTAATGTCGAAAAGGATCGCACGGGCTCCACGCTCCCCTGCCAGCTTCGCCTGTCCAAAACAACAGAGGCTTCAGTGGACACTCTGCACTGTCCCCTCTGTCAACACCTGCCATTTGGATCCATGTCTGCGTCTCAAGCTCTTTGCAGGGAAAGAAGCACCTGCTTAGACTGAGGAAACCATTTACACTTCGATTCCTGTGTCTGCATTGGGCCGCAGTGCCTGCTTCTGCCAGAGCTCTGGGGCTCTTTCTCCCTATGGTTGTGGAGATGAAGTAGTTGGTGGCCTTGCAGTCACAGCAGGACACAAACCTAAACATTCCCCAGCTGTCCGTGCCATGTGCCTCTTTGCTTCGGAGCTGGATTTGCTGGGGAGGGATCTGCTGACCTACACAACCTTCCATCCCAGGACAGCAGAATCCTCCACATGTCCCACCTCTCACTGTGGGGCATCTTCATTGCCCTCCTTAGGACAGCCCTGGGTTGTCTGAGGGCCTGACTCCTACACACGCTGCTCTCCCTGGTCCCTGTCCCTGCCCTCCTCAGGAAGAAGCTCAGGCAGTGCCCGGGCTGCAGATCTGCTCTGATCATCTCTGGATGAGGAGCGGGATGTCTTTCCACAGCTCAGCTCAGAGACCCACCCAGCTGAGCACACATGCCACCCTGGTGAGGTAAAGCTCACTGCCTGAGGACCTCGTGGGGTCACCCACCTCCTCCCAGCTGGCCCTGGGAGCCCTCCGGGCAGGCAGAGGCAGCCTGGGGAGAAGGAACGTGAACAGAACGCAGGGCTGGGCCGCTCTTACTCACGCGGAGCCCTTTGATCCTGCGTCCCGAGCCTGTGCAAACAGGGAGCAGTTCACCCTCTGCAGGGCCAAACCCCAGCTCGGGGGCCAGAGGTCAGAGCTGCTGCTTCCCAGCTGCAATATCAAACACAGGGAGCCGGCTGGGCCCAGGGATGGGGCATTCCCGGCATGGAGAGAGGCAGCCGAGCGGGATCTACTCCATCCCTCACACAGTCACAGAATCACAGAATGTGCTGAGTTTGAGGGACCCCCAAGGATCATCAGTCCAACCCTCAGCCCTGCACAGGCCCAGCCCCAAGAGTCACCCCCTGTGCCCCAGAGGATCAGCCAAACCCTCCT
>JAWWLV010000053.1:10792628-10806316 GCA_035041135.1 Platyrinchus mystaceus | reverse complement strand
GCCATTCCCTGGCTGCTGTCCCTGGTCCCCCCAGAGCAGAGCTCAGTCCTGCCCCTCCTCTGCCCCTGCCCAGGAAGTTGGAACTGCACTGAGGTCTCCCTTCAGTCTCCTCAAGTGCTCTCAGTGCCCTCAAGTGGTTTCCCCTCAAGGCCCTTCTCCATTTTCACTGCCCTCCTTTGGACACTCTCTAATGGCTTCAGATCTTTCTGATATTGTGGTGCCCAAACTGCCCAAATATGGCAGGGGGGGCCGCCCCAGGGCAGAGCAGAGAAGGACAATCACGCTCACAAGGTGCTGGTCACCTCCACACCCCTCGTGGGGGAGAAGCTGGGGGCACTCAGAGGGTGTGTCTGGGTCTGGAGACAGGGAGAGGTGTGAGTGGAGGTGAAGATGGTCAGGAAGACCACAGGGGTTGAAGGCTCTGAGCTGTTCATACGATTTGACACTCGTGGGTTTGCTGTACCAGAAGGAGAAGCTGGAAAAGTGGGATCAAGGCTCAACTCAGAGCAGGGATCAGAGACTAAGGCCCTGCCTGGGATCAAAGGATCCTCATTGTTTGCCAGCACTGAAGAGGACTTTCAGGGATTGACTCCCACTTGTTGGAGCCAGTCAGGCTTTGATGAACAAACAGCTCTACAAAGATTTTATCCTGCTAAAGACACCAACAATGGGACAATGAACAACTGAGACTGGACAAGTGGGTCTTCCCAACACCGTTCTGACTCCTGTTGCAAAGGACACAACTTCTGCTGAGCAGTGACAGGACTTAGGGAACAGCTGGAGCTGGGGAGGGTCAGGTTGGATCTCAGGAAAAGGTTCTTCCCCCAGTTGGGCACTGAACAGGCTCCCCGGGGCAGTGGGCACAGTACCAAGGCTGCCAGAGGTCAAGGAGTATTTGAATGATGCTCTCAGGGACAGGGTGGGATTGTTGGGGTGTCTGTGCAGGGCCAAGAGTTGGACTGGATGATCCTTGTGAGTCCTTTTCAACTCAGGATATTCCATGATTCTAAATGATTCTGTTCCAGCCATTCAAAACCTGCTTGCTGCAATCCTATTCTGAGTGTTTGCTGTCTCTGTGCTGGATCCCTTCAGCCACAGGGCACAGCCAACCTCCTCTTTGAGGACTGAAACACTTTTGGTGCAAATATGTATTTACAGGATGATTTCAGAGCTTTCAGCAACAGCTGACAGTGCTCTGTCAACCAGACTTGCAATCAACGGTTCACTCAGAAAACAAACAAACAAACAAAATTATAAATGATGCACCAGAAAGAAAAATAAATCCCTTTGATCCCAGCAGTATTTTCCATGTCTTCCTCTCCCCAGACACCCTCCCTGATGGTTTTAGCTTTGGATGCTGAAGCAGGGACCGAATTTAGGAAGCAGAGAAGAGCCTCAGGTGGCTGGTGGAGCTCTCCTCGTGCCGGGCTGGCCATGTGCAGGCTTGGCTGGGTGACAGCTGAAGCAGAGGTTATGATAACACTCTGCACATGGCTATTTTTATCATCATTGATACAGCGCTGCAGTTCCACATGCAAAGCTCTGCCACAAGACACACATGCCAGGAAAACGAGGCTCCTGCTCCAGCAAGAACCAGCCACATCCCACAGCTCTGACTCCCGAGGAGAGGAACCAAGATATAAGGCAGAGCCAGGGGATATGGCCATCTGTTGTATTTCATGGCTAAACTACTCCTATCTGTGGGAGAAGAGCTGTGAGCCTCCCTAGGAGAGATCCTGGAGCAAGAATACCTGCAGGATGGCATCCAATGTCATGTTCAGCTGGCTCTCAAACGCCAGTGTTGGAATTGGCTCTGGTAATGGAGCCAAGATAACTGATGGCCAGTGAACTGTCCCTCTGTTGGGTTATGAACATGGCAATGAACTGAGGGGTTTGTTTGCTTTGGAGGGTTAGTGGTCCTGGAGAAGGGATCAAGGTGGATGACCACAGTGCAGCAGTGCACCATGTCTTGTCCTCCCTTCCTCAGCTGATCCCAGGACTCAGTAACACACTGGCACTTCCAGTGCTGGGATCAGTCTCAAAAATGAAGGTCAAAACTAGCAAAAAAGTTTGAATTCCAGAATGGTTTGGATTGGGAGGGACCTTAAAGCTCATCTCATTCCAACCCCCTGCCATGGGCAGGGATCACCTTCCACTAGACCAGGTTGCTCAAATCCTGGCCCTAAGTTTTTAAGCCTTTTAGGTTCTGAAGTGGAAGTTGAGTCTTTGCAGCTGCTCCTCCCTCCTGTTCACACCCCTCCCAGCAGCTGCACTGACCAAACAGCCATTCCTCCCCCATTCCCTGCATCCTGGGCCATCCCTGTGGCAGCCTGGGACCACTTGAACATGATGGTCATGTCTGGATGGGCACAGGAGAGCTGAAGCCCCCTGGAGCACCTGCAGAGCCCTCACTCTTGTGTCACAAGCTGCACTGGAAGCCCTCAGGCTCCCTCTTTATCCCACCATCCTCCAGCATCACTACACCCACAGGTGGGACCAGGACATTTTCCAGGTGTCTGGGGACTGACAGCATGTCCATAACTCTTGTTAAGGACAGCTGCCACCAGCTCCAGAGCAGCAGCCAACCAAACTCAGGCTGGGCAACTCAGAGAGGGATGGGCACTGCTGCCTGGCTGCCCACACAGCTGGAGGGAACAGCCCTGGGGTGGCAAACCCATCATGGCATCATATCCCTTTCCTTGGTTTCACTGCCACAGCCTCTGTAAATCAAACCCTGATGTGCAGGAGCAAGAGATTGTTGCCTTCCCTCCTGAGCTGAGCTGCAGCGACATGGAAAAGGATCCTGTCCCCGTCCCCACCACATCAATCCCAGCACAGAGCAGGCAATGAGGTGGCATCCCCTGAATACAATCCAGGCAAAGCCAAAAAGAGCTAAAAAGGGGGGGTTTCATGTTTGTACAATGCTTATGGAGAACAGCCCAACACTCAGTACAGAGGCAATCAAAAGGAAAAGCCAATGTTTGCCTTATCCATACAGCTCTATCAGAGACACAAAGATTTTAAGGCTTGAAATGACCCTCGTTCCTACCTGACTTCCTTATTACCAGAGAACTGGACCAGTGAGCTCAGCTTTTGGCACAGGAACTGCTGTTTCACTGAGATCCCCAATCCAAAGATCTCTGAGATCTCCCCAGGGCCTGAGCTGTTCATGAGTTATGACCCACCACTAGTTCACTGGTCTGCTCTTGACTCATTGCTCAGCCCTGATTCTTCTGGTGCTTCATCCAGTGAAGTGTTACAGGATTATTTCTGAAGAGAGAGGCACAGAGGATGCTTTCTGTGTCCATGTCTTCCCACAGGACAGAGGACACAGAGAAACTCAAATCCCTCCACAGGCCATTGAGCAAAACAGGAGGGGCACGAGACTGCTGGGAAGTAAAGCATAAGGGATTTTGGGATAAGGGCTGAGCATCCCAGAGCTCAGAGGGGGAATTTCACACCTTTTACAAAGCCAGGCAGTCCAAAAGATGGAGGGATGGGTGCTGGGGATGGCTGGCACAGCGTCTTTCCCAAAGGACTCCTTCTGTCAAGGACCCTGCTCTGTCCTTGTCCTTTTCTCTACTTTCCAACAGCTCTTTCCCACCTTGCTGCCTCCTCCTGCCCTTCTCTTTGCTGCACCACGGGTTTCATGTCCCATGATGGTGCCATTCAGGGCATTTTGGCACTTACCTTGTTAGCCAGGGACAGGCAGGGGTTGGGATCCCGGTCTGGCTGTTCCAGCTTGACGATGGTGATGAATCCTGACTCGGTGTGTTCATCCTCACTGGTGTTGCACAGGGAGAGCGGGTGGGACTGCGGGACAAAAGCAAAGGTGACTCAGATCTTGGGGCTCAAGCCCACCCTGCAAACCCTCTGGACCTGCCCGGAGGTGTAGAACCCCCCTGCACTGGGCATCACCACCCCACTACATCCCATGGCCCTGCCAGAGCCAGTGAGGCTCTGAATGCCACAAAAACCAGGTCACTGTCCAAGTTTTGCTTCACAAGGAAAATGTCCCAGAGAAAGGTGGAGTTCCTATCCCAAACTGCACTCAGTGTCACAGAATGGCTCAGGTTGGAAGGGACCACAGTCATTGGTCCCACCTCTCTGCTCCAGCAGAGTCATCCCAGAGCACATGGCACAGGATTGTGTCCAGAGGGTTCTGGAATATCCTCTGTGAGGGAGACTCCACCCCCTCCCTGGGCAGCCTGTTCAGTGCTGCCTTTGGTAGCACCAAGTCTTGGGCATCAAAACAAGAACAGGTCTTACAAAGACATAAAAGCAAGTTAAAATCATCAAATCCTAAAATCACAGCATGGGCTGGGACGGAAGGGACCTTAAAGGCCAGCTAGTTCAAATTTCTAGTGCAACTGTCTGTGGTTGTGGGTTTGTATCCAACTCCTAATCACCTCTGTAACTGCTTAAAACAAAAGTGAAAGTGAAGGATTTCAGTGAAAAGGAAAATATTTTGAACTAAAAGTTCATACTCTTTTGTCAAAACTTTTAGTTTTCCTGTTTCCTTACCCTATGGCATCTCTATTTTCTACCTTCTCTGTCCACACCACCTCCCCTAAAATACTGATTTTCCCTTTTCTAACTTCTCCTTGCCACCTTTCCCACTTTATTCCCACGAGACCCACTGCCTTCACACCAGCCTGTCCCAGAATCACTCAGAGCTTACCCTGAGCAGCAGAAACACAAGAAGAGGTCCTGGGGAACCAGGCATGGAGAGCTGCCAGATTCTCACTTGGGAGCTTCAGGTATAAAACAGCAGTAAAAGAAAGATGACCCTGAGAGGTCACCTCGCCTGCTTTGCTGCCTGAAGGCAGGATCAGCCAGACCTAAAACATTCCTGAGAGACACTTGCTCAACCTGTTTTCAAGACCTCCAGAAACGGAGACTCCTCACCCACTCCAGGGCTGCCTTGTCCTCCACACTGCAAAGTATGTACCAACACCTCATTGGAGTTGGTTTTGCTCCAGTCTGAGCCTATTTATTCTCACTGAATCAATCATACCCATAGAAAATAGATATTTATGTTTTTTTCCCCCCAAGAACCCTTTAAACATTTCTGTTCCCCTTTCTGTTCACCAAGGACACCTCAGGGACAAGGGCTGAAAAAGGACATGGAGAAAGTCCTCAGTTTTCTCTGCAAGGGAACTCAAGAGCATTTCCCACCCTTCCTTCATGGAGGATGAGTCAAAATTTGATTTGATCTGAAGTGGCAGGAAAAATGTTATAACCAACCCAAAAGGTTGGCATGGAAAAGAGAGGAAGAGAGCAGGACAAGGGAGTGTTCACCAAAGGGCTCAAGAAAAATCCTGGACTAAACTGGGATAACTCATCACTACACTGACTACAATTCCAGAAAAAATGCAGGTAGCAAATACCAAACTGAATTTGCAAAAGTTGAGAGCGATGCAGGGGATGGCAGACTGATAATCCTGACTCCCCAGCCAAAAAAAAACGAGCCAGGTAAAAAACCCAGGACAATGAAGAGAAGGGAAGAACTAACAGGGCTTTGGACAAGGAGGGTGATGGTTCACAGAGCCACAGGGACACCCCAGTCACCAGATTCTCCTCCCTTGGTCTTCCCCAAATCTCAGCCTGACAGGAGTGGGGAGCCAGGTGGGGTTGGGCTCTGCTCCCAGGGAACAAGTGACAGAACAAGAGGGAATGGCCTCAAGCTGTGCCAGGAGATGGTTAGGCTGGACATGAGGAGGAACTTCTTCCTGGAAAGGGCTGTCAGGCATTGGCAGGGGCTGCCCAGGGAGGTGGTGGAGTCCCCATCCCTGCAGGTGTCCAAGGAAGGACTGGCCGTGGCACTCAGTGCTCTGGGCTGGGGGACAAGGTGGGGATGGGGCACAGGGTGGACTTGATGTCTTGGAGGGCTTTTCCACCCTCAGTGATTCTGGGATTCATGCTGTGTGAATGCCTTTATTCTTGGAAAAGAGAGGCTCTTGACATGTTTATCTTAACTCTCCAGCTGTCAGCTGAACAAAGCTCCTCTGACACCAAGATCAATCCTCTCTACCCACAGACACAGCAGCAGGAATGACAGGACACTACCATGGGTACAGGAGATGCTGTCGGGGGGCCAGAGCTTAAAAGTGCTGTGGGACACTGCTGGAAGGACATGGGAGGATGAGGCAAGGAAATGAAGTGGATGTTAACCATCCACTGGTTGCTTGGGAAAGGAAGAGAATGGCAGAATGTTTCAAGGGGCCCGAGGACAAATTGCCACTTCCATGACTCCTGGGTATGAAGCTTGGGGATCAGGATATGGGGCTTTTTAATGTACCTGCATGAAGTTTCAAGAGCTGTTATAAGAGCAAACACACCTTACCCACATGTGAGTCACAGACAAACATGTTCACTGATAACAAATGCATTATTCTTAGAGAGACTCAGGTCCTACCTCAACGTGCAAACAGCTCAGACAACCATCCGAGTCCCCTGAAGGAGTGGCCAGAGGTGGGAGAGGAGACAAAGGACCTACAGGGTGCCAGTGCAAGACTTCTGTGCCTGTGCCCTTACATGTGCTCATGAGCTTCCCCACCTTTGGCCTGTCTCAAGGGTCAGCAGTGCCCGAGGCTTTGATACAACAAATCAGTCCCTAATCAATCAGTGACTGTGTTTCCGTCTCCTTTTCATTACTAAGCTGGTGAGCAACAAAGAGAAGTGCTGAACCCAAGAGGGATGTGTCTTTGATTACCTCACGTGCAGGGTTAGATGGTTTAGGTGAAGTCTGGATCTTTTCTGTCGCTCTCTGCAACTCCCTGACAGGAGGGGGGAGCCGAGGGGGGTGTCGGGCTCTGCTCCCAAGGAACAAGGGAACAAGGGACAGGAGGAGAGGGAACAGCTTCAAGCTGCACCAGGGGATGGTCAGGTTGGAGGAATTTCTTCACTGAAAGGGTGGTCAGGCACTGGAAGGGGCTGCCCAGGGAGGTGATGGAGTCCCCATCCCTGGAGGTGTCCAAGGAAGGACTGGCCGTGGCACTCAGTGCTCTGGGCTGGGGAACAAAGTGGGGATGGGGCACAGGGTGGACTCGATGGGCTTGGAGGGCTTTTCCAACCTGAATGATTCTGTGATTCTATTTGCACAAGCATGGCCACGGGGTTGGAAAACCAAACTGCTTCAGCTCTGCTGAAGTTTGCTCTCCTGTGGACAGAGAGGTCCCACACAAGGGCAGTGGTGCCACTGCTGCTGGCCCCGCCACCACGAGGGTTGTACAGGCAGACAAGGAAATCTTTGGCCAAGTTCCATCACAATGTCTGGTTAAACCGTCTCTGTCTGGTCCACACATCCATTTTGGAGTATCAAAGGCACAGGAGGTTCTCTGGTCAGCCCTGACTCACACCACTAAATGAAAGTAAAGGCAAGCTGGCCCAAGTCACGGGAGAACAGCTCATGCTCCTCCGCCTCCAAGCACACTGCAGGCAGTCTGGACTCAAAATCCATGGAGAGCATCCAACCCATGCTGACCTGCTCACCTCACACACCTCAGCCCCCACTCTGGGAGATGCTGCCACTGAGTGGCACTGACCCTCTTACACATGACCCTCTTACACAGGACCCTCTGCTCTCTGCTGAAATCAGTGTTTTGGAGGTTAAAGCTGGTCCATAAAACTCACACAAAGTCTTGTCCCTCAGCAACCCTCAACACACTGGTAAAGTCCAAGCTGTACAGACAGCCCAGCAAGCCCAATGCATCCCTCCAACCACTCCAAGCACACAAGGCTCTACTGTCCCCTGGGACCAGCTCAGGGGGGGTACAGACACAGGAGGACTTCCACAACTCATCTGTTAAGCAGAAGACAGCTCTGACCCTGAAAGCAGCTCTGCAGTGACGGGCCAGACACAAAGACTCACCCAAACCCAGATCATTGGGGTATTTTTCCTCAATCACAATGGGTTTCAAAGTTAAAGCCTTGAAATTAGATGCCAGAAAGAGCATTCCTGCTCTTCTAAAAAGGAGAAGGAATATCTAGAAGAGCAAAGACTGACAAGGGAATTCTTCTGGGGACAAATTAGGCCACAACACCTTCTGAAGCATCACACATCTCCAGGAGGGCTGAACTGCTCCTGGAAGGAGAGCAGAGGGCTCTCCAGAGGTTCACGTGGGGTAAGGAATTCTCCAGAACTCTCCTGAAGGTGAAGCTCAGCAGCAGTGTTACCTCCATGAGTGCCTGGAGATTACAGGGCCCTGACATGGACCTGAACTCCCACTGTGGCCTTTTCTGGAGAAACCAGCAATGGTCCAGGGAAGCTTTACCTGCTCACAAGTGAGACACTTGTTAGGATTGCACATGGAGCTGTGCTCACCAGGGAACAGCTGCGGCCAGGAGATGGGCTTGGGATGGAGGAGGGAGCCCAGGGCAAAGCCAAAGGCAGGAGATGGGCTCGGGATGGAGGGGGGAGCCCAGGGCAAAGCCAAAGGCAGGAGATGGACTCGGGATGGAGGGGGGAGCCCAGGGCAAAGCCAAAGGCAGGAGATGGGCTTGGGATGGAGGGGGGAGCCCAGGGCAAAGCCAAAGGCAGGAGATGGGCTTGGGATGGAGGGGGGAGCCCCGCTGAACCTCCCCGACTGGCGCGGCTTCCCGGGGGGAGCGATGCCTGATCCCCTCCCCGCCGCATATCCCTGCACCGCCCGAGCCAGGTGCAGAACAAAAGGAAAGCGATGACTTCGCTGCTGCCGCAGCGCCGGGGGTTTGAAGGTCAGGCTCCGGCTGCCCGGCCGAGCAGGGCCCGCCGGGCCGCAGCCGCTCCGCAGGGGCCGGGGCTCGGCGGCTCCGGCTGCCGCGCGGGCACATGAAAGGCTTTCCCCTAATGTAATAACTGACGGCCTCTTCAGTGCCGTTTGAACTGTTTACAGACCGAGTTAACGATTACAGGCAATGTGTACCTTGGCTGCTGCCCAAAATTCTTACCCGCCCGTCAGATATTATCAAAGAGCCCTTCACTGCTGGCCTGGAGTCCTTCCAAAGCGCAGCGCCGAAATGCCGGTGCAGAGGAGGGGCCTTGGGCGCTCCGTCGTGAAACCCAAGCTAGAAAGTCACGGATCTGCCCCAGCGAGGTGTCCTGGGGTCCGGGTGCCAAGTCACGTAGAGACACAGCAGCACCCGAGTGGTCCCAAAAGCCCCTCGTGGGTGCATCCAGGGGGGCTCCTCCCTGCAGGACATCACCTGGGCTTTGCTGAGAATCACAGAATCATAGAATTAACTGGGTTGGAAGAGACCTCCGAGATCATCAAGTCCAACCCTTGATCCAACCCCACTGTGATTACTAGATCATGGCACTCAGTGCCACATCCAGCCTCATCTTAAACACCTCCAGGGACGGTGAACCCACCACCTCTCTGGGCAGGCCATTCCAATGCCTGATCACTCTCTCTGTAAAGAACTTCTTTCTAATATCCAACCTTCCAGGCTTTACTCGAGGACACCACACAACCCGCAAGCTCTGGCTGTCCAGGTTTCCCTCCCTGCACGAGGTCGCTGCTGTCCGTACCTCACTCTTCACACACAGCGGTTGTGTTAATGCTGGTGGTTACACAGCTTCAAACCACTCCTGCCAAAAGCATTTTCAATACCCCTCGTGCCTGAGAGTACGGACAAGAACAAACCAGGTGGTGGGAGATTAGATAAAATCACTTCCATTGTTATTTGTAGCTGGAAAAATGCAGGTGTAGGTATAAGGCCTGGCTGGATTTGGGTTGGAAAACAACCCCCAGCTCTCTGGGGCAAATTGCACCAGGTCTGGAAACCCCGCTGAAGCGAAGGGATGAAATCAAGAACTGGCAAGCTGCTATAATTACAGCTGAATAACACAGAGCCACATTCAAGCAGCACTGAGGCTACACAGCAAACTGCTTCCGAGCAGGAAATTCCACAGCTGCACAGGAGGGTCCTACCCACGGTCCTGCACCCACTGCAACCTGGGCAGGCTCAGCCAGAGCAGAGGGTGAGCTCTGTGCCATGCTTTGCCCCTGGAAGGCTCTGTCAGAGGCAACTTCCTAAGTACAGCTAGAAAAACAAAATTAACATCTCCATTTCAGACGGAAATGTATCTCATGGCCCATCAGTCTCCCTTAGCATCAAATTTTAGGCTGTAAAATGCTATTTAACACTGTTCACTAGACCATCTGCACACTGTGCTACGGTGGCATCACCAAACCATTGTTAAAAACCTCTGCTTCACTCCATTCCAGGGTTTCAAACTCCCAGCTACACCAGCAGCAGGAACTGATGCATCCCATGCCTACCAGGAGCCTGCAGAGTGCTGGGGTGCCATCATCCCAAAGCTCCTGGTACAAAAGGCCACGTGATAAAAGCATGAAAATTTACATTAGAATTTTGCTCCTGCGTTTCCCAAACAAGCCTTTCTGTCCTGCACAAAAAAAATAATAATTACAAAAGCATCTCTTTCAGAGGCTCTCAAGAGATGGAGTTTCCAAGGGACGCTTTCCAGAGAAGGGCTGATGCCTTCACATGGTGCCGGTTCTGTCTTGAAAGCTGGATGTCAGCAGGTCCTGGGCACAAGGGCAAAAGACTGAGCAGCTAAAGGAATAAATGACTTGCTTTTCAATCCCATGCTGTACCGGCCTCCCGTTGTTTTATGGCTCAGATGTCGTTTCCTTTAGCAGGGATGAGAGAGGGGCGGGCGGAGGACACACGTGTCCCACTTGTTGGATGTTGTAGCATTGCCAGGAGACAGAAATGTAGATGCAAATATATTTGCTGTGATTTGACTCAATAAAACTTGCTGGTACAGTGCAGTACACTGCAGAAATTGGTTCCTCCTACGCTTACTTGCTAAGACATGAGTTCAGGCCCTCTGGGATCTGCAACTCCCTGGCTGCTATCGATGACATCACTGACATCTAAGGAGCTGCAGGAATGCTGAGAATGCGGCTCTGGGCTCCTAGGGATGCTGAGCTCATCAGCTGCTGCAGGAGGCACCAAGGATGGGGTGCTTGGGTCCTGCCTCACTTCCAGCCTCCTCCTTCCAATGGGCACGTGCTCCTCTTGAGGCCACACAACACGTGGGCACACGTGGTTGCACCAGTTTGAACAGCAAAGGTGGAATTGTTTGAAAATATCTGTCACTGCTTTATATTTTGGGATCCACTTGAGACTCTTTAAGTATCTGCAGGGAGGGGGCAGAGGATGCACCAGGCTCTGCTCGGGGGGCCCAGCAATGGCACAAGAGGAACGGGCAGGAACTGATGCCCAGGAAGCTCCACCTGGACATGAGGAAGAACTTCTTTGCTGGGCAGTGACCCAGCCCTGAACAGGCTGCCCAGGGAGGGGCTGGAGTCTCCTCCCTGGGGATATTCCAGACCCCTCTGGACACAATCCTGTGCCATGTGCTCTGGGCTGGCCCTGCCTGAGCAGGGAGGTGGGACCAGTGACCCACTGAGGTGCCTTCCAACCTGACCCCTCCTGGGATTCTGGGATTCTTGTGACCTTCACAAGCCAGCAGAGACCACTCAAAGAGTGGTCTTCCACTTGATCTTCCATCTGATACCTTCCCAGCACTGCTGGAGTTCCTGATCTGGAAGATGTACTCAGGGCAGGGTGATGATCAGCCTGAAGAATTTCAGAGATACATCTTGTTCCCTCTTTGCACATTTATACTTTCTTCCAGGACATTCCCTGCAAGTGACCTCCACAAAGGATTTCAGACAAATCAATAACTACTTTTTTTTTTGACTGAAGATAATTTCACAGGAGACTTCCAAGAGTGAACTCTATCATCTCAGATGCCCCTTTAATCATTACCATCCTTGCTGCATCCTGGGGAGTCCAGGCACTGAGGATTACAGAATCCCAGAATGTTCTGGGTTGGAAGGGATGTTAAAACTCATGTTGTTCCAACCCCTTGCCATGGGCAGGGACACCTTTCACAGGACCAGGTTGCTCCAAGGTATTACAAATGCTCAAAGAGCTGGGCTGGCACGCTGGAAGGAGCTGGAAGCAGGCAAGCATAAAACTCTTCCCTTGGTTTCAGCCTGTTGGGAGCCTCTGAAGACCCCAGCACTCATCACCAAGGCACGTCTCCACGTGGAAGTTCTTAGGGACAAGGATGACACAGCTCTTGTCTCAGGACTAAAGAGGCTGAGGCCAAAAAGGTGGAGAAATTTCCATTTTCAGGCACCTCTGCTGCCTGCCCAGAGCAGCACAGAGCTGTGAATGCACAGGATCAAGGACAAAGAGGGCAGGAAGTGAAATAACCTCCCTGCTCAACAGAATGCAATTCAGCTGAAGATGCTCTCTCTACCCACTGTCTTGATTCCAGGCCACCAATAACTTGAGCAAACTTTCCTTTGAAATGGTATGGACTGACTGAGCTCCACCAGCTTTTTCACTCCAAGGAGTGGGAAGGGAGCTGCTCACAGCCCGTTTGAGGCAGTTAAAGTCGGTGAGGTGGGACATCACCTCCACTGGAGGATCCAGCCCTCATCAACCCTTGTCTCCTTGAGAGGGGACAGACATCCAAGAGAGGGATGAGCACTGGGATAATGAGGACATTTGGAGCCACAGTAGTTAAGACTAAAAGACATTCAGAAAGGAGGAAGTCTTGCTTCTAGGAGGGAAGTCTCCCTCTCTCCTGCCTGGTTACTGCAGATGAGGAGACATGATGGATAGAGCCACAGCCCAGCACCTGCCAATTCTGATCCTGTTCTGCTTTTTTTAACAATGACACTGAGCCCTGCCAGAGAAAAGAGAGTCCAGCACTAGAGCTTCTGATGTGGCTGCTCAGTGATCAAACCACACCATGTTGTGTAAAATCAGCCATGAACACCTTGAGTTGACTCATGCAAGCTCTGGTTTAGGCTCCACTGCCTTTTCTCCTGGTCCTGAAGGGTAGTTGTTGCAATCACAGGTTCTCCCCCTTTATCTCCTGTGCTCCTGCTCACCGAGGCAGAATGGCTGATGGAGGGTTTATTTATTACTCAGCCATGCTGGAAGCATAGGGAACAGCTTTTTGATGTTGTTCTTTATCCCTCTGTGCTCCACACTTCGGGTCTGATGGCCTGGGAAAGCAGCAGATGCCCATCTTCCAAGGAAGGAGAGAGTTTGTTCTCCCAATTCCCATCTCCAGAGCCATGCCTGGTCCACACAATGTGGATTTCCAGCTCTCTTTGCAGAAACCAAACTCTTGGTGAGCTGTGCCTCGTTGGCATCAATGTTACCATGGGGAACCTGCTGAAGTGTCTGCTCACGACTGTCTGCAAACCCTGCAAGGGCCAATTCTTCACTGCAGCTCAGATTATTCCTCCCCTGGTCCAATCCAGTTGGTTCTCCCACCAATATCCCCTAAACTTACAATGAACAATGTGCATTTACACTGCCCAGTGCTCCAAGCCTGTGGTTCCTTCATGCAACCCCCATCCCCATCACTGGGGAAGGACAAAAAACCATTGTGGCCAAAACCTCAGAGCCTGCAGAGCATGGCCTCGATGGTTCCTGTGGTATTCAGAATCAGTGCAGCACTTGGGAGCACAGGGATAAATCATTAACAAGTCATTATTGTTCACAGGTATTTTTGGCAGGAAACCACTGAGGTCAACTTGGACAAACTTGGTGTGTTCAGCTGGAGGAGACTGAGGGGAGACCTCAGTGCAGTTCCAACTTCCTGGGCAGGGGCAGAGGAGGGGCAGGACTGAGCTCTGCTCTGGGGG
>JAWWLV010000053.1:10763103-10792528 GCA_035041135.1 Platyrinchus mystaceus | reverse complement strand
CTCTTCTCCAGCTGAACACACCAAGTGCCCTCAGTGTCCTCACACGGCTTCAAATCAAGGCCCTTCCCCATCCTCGTGGCATCCTTTGGACACTCTCTAATGGCTCAATCTCTCCCTTCCATTGTGTCCCCCCAAACTGCCCCAATATGGAGGTGAGGCCGCCCCAAGGCAGAGCAGAGTGGGACAATCCCCCCCCTGATACCCCCAGGACAGGGTTGGCCCTCCTGGCTGCCAGGGCACTGCTGACTCAGGGACAACTGGCACCCACCAGGATCCCCAGGGCCCTTTCCCGGCTTTGCTTTCCAGCCTCTCCTTCCCCACTCTGTCCATGCATCCGGGGTTGCCCCACCCCTGGACAGACCTTGCTCTCCTCACCCCACTGATCTCCTTCCACAGAGCCAAACCTCATGCTCATCACCTCCCAACCCACCTGCCCCACAGTGCCTCCCCTGCCTCCCTCTCTGACCCCTGTGTCCTTCCCAAGCCCCATCATCCACCCCAAAACACATCCTTCCCTCCCACTGCTCAAAACCTCCCTGTACATCCTCCAGAGTTGCTCAGGAGGCAGAAATCCTCCATCCACTGACAAACCTGGGCAGGGACATCCACCCACCTATTATTTGATATTTTCCAAATCCTTTGCTGCTTGCAGCAAGCCCTGGCTGCAGCCAGTCTGCAGATGCCACGGCAACGCTCATAAAAAGAAATCCCAGGGATCATAAAGCACCACTTTTGCAAACTGGGCAGGACATGTTCCTCAGGAGCAAGTAATTTGCAATCAGCACTGAGCTTGAGGAGCCAAGTGCACAGGTTTTGTGTCTTCCAGCCCTCTAAAGAAGCATTGTTCCTTGGGCAGCCAGCCCTGCTCTGGATCAGCCCCTCCTTCTTCCCAAAGTCCTTCAATGTCCTTTGCACTTCAGTAAAATAATAAATAGAGACCAAAAAAACCAACCAACAATGCAGAAATCTCTAAGAAAGGGTTTGAAATCCCCCTGACAATCTCTGCATCCTGGGATGTAACACCACTGGCCCACCAGCATCTCTGGATGCAGCTGTGCCATCCCAAGCAGTCCAACCTAACCCTAACCCGTTCCAACAGCATTTGTGTCCCACATACAGGAAAACCCACGGGTGTGCTGGTTACCCCTAAATATGTTTCCTTTCTCCCTCTACTCCCACCACACAGCTCTGCTATTGGGTTTCACAGTCTTTCATGCAGAGAATCCAGCCCCTCCCTGGGCAGCCTGTTCAGGGCTGGGTCACTGCCCAGCAAAGAAGTTCTTCCTCATGTCCAGGTGGAGCTTCCTGGGCATCAGTTCCTGCCCGTTCCTCTTGTGCCACTGCTGGGCCCCCCCAAGCAGAGCCTGGTCCATCCTCTGCCCCCTCCCTGCAGATACTTGAGGAGTCTCAAGTGGATCCCAGAATATAAAGCTACTACCAAAACAGCAGAAACATCTTGGGAAGCTTCCCTGGAGCAGTCTGAGGCTGCTTCCTGGGGTCTCAGTCCTTAAAATCAGAGATCAAGACTCCAGGAAATGCTTAAGAAGGGGCTCAGGTGGACCCCAGAACATACATTTTCCTTCAAATGAGAAAGATCCCCTCAGGTACGTGCCTTGGAGTAGTCTGGGGCTGCAACCCGAGATCTCAGCTCCCTAGAGGAGATGTGCAAAGACTCCAGGAGATGCCTGGGAAGAGTCTCAGTTACATCCTAGAAGATGCAGTTTCCATGAAAAGACAAAAACCATTTCAGGTAACTTCCTTGGAGGAGCCTGGGACTGTGACCCAGGATATTCAGTGCCTGAATCAGAGATGAAAAGACTCTGGGAGATGGTACCTGAGATACCACCTGCCCAGAGGAGATGTGAAAAGACTCCAGGAGAAGCCTGGGAGGAGTCTCAGGTACATCCTCGAAGATGCAGATTCCATAAAGAGAGAAAAATCATCTTGGAGAGCTTCCCTGGAGCAGCCTGGGGCTGCTAACCAGGATTTCAGGTCCTGAAATCAAGAGATCAGGACTCCAGGAATGATCCCTCTTGTCATCCTTGAAGTACATGGGTAATGTGGTCACCAGCAAGGCTGGGCAAGAGTTCCCACAGCTGCTCCCTGGTTATTTCTGGTGGCAGCCCCCGGGTTTGGGGTCTGCTCATCCCACTGCCCTCCAGCCCACCCAGCCAGCTCTGGGGGGAATTCTCCCGTTCCCAGCCTTTTCTGCCATTCCCATCCTTTGGTCCCAGCTCCCCTTGGGTGAAAGAGGCCCCGTAACTAGTGCAGCTTCCAGATCCCAGTGGTCCTGCTCCAAAGCCAAGGTGGGGAGGCTGGGATGACCATTCCCCCCTCCCCATCACACTGTGGCTGAGGGAACTCTCCTGGCTGTTTCTCTCCCTCTTGGCTTCACTATAAAGGTCACCTGATACCTCCTCTGCCACCTCACACCCCACTGTGCTGGCAGGACACGAGGGGGGTCTGGCAGGGAATGCTCCAGGGAGCTCAGTTAAGCCCGATCAGGAATGTGACGGGAGCTGAGAAGAAAGCGAAGGGTGTGGAAAAAACAGAGAGGAGAAAGATTGTTTTGGAGGAGAATAGGTCCAGAGCTCTGGGCAGTTTCATTAGAGGAATATTAAGTAAATGAGTCAGAGCTTGTGGTGCCTGAGGCTCGGGAAAGCTGTGCTGCTGTGGAGGGCTGGCAGGGGAGCGGGAGGTTCGTGGCAGGCTGTGTGCACACGGAATTCAACCCCAGCACAACAAGAGGAAACATGTTGCTGCCTAACGCTGTTATTAACATCTGCACAGATTAAGCTCTGCAGATGTTCCAGCAGGGCCTCTGTCGGTCCCCAGTTCAAGCTCTGGGCCAGTGACTCCAGGGAGCCTTTCCCAATCCACTGCTCTTCCCAAAGGCAATGGGAGCACCCGGAGTGACCCCCTGGAGCGGCGCCCACCACACCAGGCTGCTCCTTCAGATCCCAGAAGTCATTCTTGTACGTCAGGTTTTATGCAGACCTGGCTGGAATCTGGGTATCAAATTTGTCTCTGAATTCCTGCACCTAAAATCCTGGATATTGCACTGATATCCAGCATGAAAGAATGCTCTGTGTGTCAATAATCCCTGGAAATGTTCAAGGCCAGGTTAGATGGGGTTTGGAGCAACCTGGTCTAGTGGAACATGGCCCTGCCCATGCCAGGGAGTGGAAACAAGATAGTCTTTAGGGTTTTTTCATCCCAAACCATTCCATGATTCTATGGTTCTATGAATAAATATTTATCATATATGTGTCCATATCTATGTAGGTACATATACATATATATACACACAGATATACATCTGTGTATATATCAAAATATAAATATTTACCTATTTACCTATTGCCACCACAAAATCTAAACCTGAAGTTAAGATGGGTAAACCAAAATCCCTGCTTTCAAATTACAATATTCATTTCATAAACACCTGGGAAATTCAAGGTAAGGAAGTTAATCCAGAGGATGTTGTAACTCCAGAGATACAGGAATAATGCAGTGGACTGGACTAATATAAATTTAATTGCATGAAGGAGTTCCAAAGACCTATGGTTTGGAATTCCATGCAGGTATGGAGAAAAGTATTAAAGCTACCAGCCAACCACTGATCTGTGGTGATGCCAGAGACCAGGAAAGGCAAAGGGAGGTGAGGAAGGTTACAGAAGTAGAAAAGCACAGTATTAATCACAGAATCATGGAATCTCTGAGGCTGGAAAAGACCTCCAAGATCATCAAGTCCACCTTGTGCCCAATGCCCACGTTGTCCCCCAGCCCAGAGCACGGAGAGCCATGTCCTGTCCTTCCTTGGACACCTCCAGGGGTGGGGACTCCAAACCTCCCTGGGCAGCCCCTAATTAATGGGTGTCTTCAGTCATGGCCATACAGGCAAATGTTCTACTGAGGTCTGACCAAAACACAGATTTTGGTAACTTTATTGACTTCTTTAAGGAAAAACCGGGAGAAACCTCCCAGAGTAGATGCAATCCTTGATGGTGCACAGGGGAATTGGTTGAAGACAGTTTATTTCTTTAATAGTGCCCATTATATATTCAAATTCCCCTATTTCTAGGAAATAAACAAACAAACAAACAAGCATACATTCTCATTACTTACATTAAAATGTAAGAATAAGGAAAAAACATTATAGAAAGCAAATGAGAAGGTAAAATGTTCCTGAGGGATCAAAAAATTGTTGAGAGATCTCCTGCCAGAGCCTCGGAGCAAACCTACACCACAGAGCCCAGGACTTGAGCTGGACCCCAAAGTCCAACAGTGAACAATAAAGGAAAGGAGAATACCCCAAGGAAAAGGCAACCTTTGAAAAGTGGAGCTCGAATCCAAAGGCTGAGAGCAGCAAGGGCTGCAATTCTGACAAGTTAAGGAGACTGGTCAAAAGAGAAAAACATGCCAGGGGCTCCCATACAAACAATAAAGCCTTTTTCAACACATCAGAAGCAGGGAGCCTATTAGTGAGTCTCTGTGGCCGACAAATAACTCAGGGAATGAAAGATGCACTCAAAAAATATTTGCAAAAAAAAAAGCTAAATGAATTGTTTGCCTCCTGGGCCGCTACAGAGGGAGGCAGGAAGTTCCCATGCAGAGCGTTTCAGCATGGCCATAAATTACTTGGAAAAGGGGGAAATTAATGAGGTGGCAAAATTTGCAGATGAAACAATATTTTTTGGAATTATCCAAATCTCCAAATGCAAATTATCCCATCTCGGACTGATTGGGAAGATTTGCAAGAAGGACCTCAGGCTACTCAGTGGACAGTTTACTGGGGATGCCAACAGCTCCCACCTCCTCCCATGCTCCTGGCCACGCATTCCCAATGCTTGCCCCATCCTTGACTTCTCCGTGAGCTCATTTACCTTATGAAAACATCAGAAAAATGATCACAGCAAATAAAATTGAGCATTTTCTGCAGTTTTAATGAGTTGGGACAGATTTGGGAAAGGGTCTCACAAGGCCTGGGGCCACAGCAAGTGAGGGATGACACGGAAAGCAGGGGTGTGGGGGGAAAGCAGGAATTAGGGAAAATAGAGGAGAGCAAGTCTTCTTCAGCAAGGAGCCATCAGCTGGGATCAGCCACATGTGTAACTGCTGCTTTAATGGCTCTGTGATAGGAGAGAGGTGAAATTCAGTATCAGGGAGCACAAACGGATGTACCTGGGAAAACAATCATTCCAGCTATAAAGCCAAGATTATAGACTTTAAAATAGTTAATTAAACTCAGGGAAGTTTCTGGAGCCTTTTCTGGAAACATCACACTATTGGTGTGCACTGCATATATATATATATAATATATATATATATATTTATATTTATACTTATATAAATATGAATATAAATTCCTGCCCTACCCAAAAAACCAGATGAAATTAGGAATATATGGGAAAAGAGGACTGGAAAATGCTGCCCATGGCACACTTACAGCCCAGCAGTCCTATGCTAACAGTCACACTATCTCAACATGTTAAAATATGGAAAAGGGCACAGGAAGCAAAAGTGGACAGGTAGCAAAAAGCTGGAAAATGGTTTGTGGGTAAGAAGAGCCCAGGAGGCCCCACCCAGAAGAGGAGAGTGTCTTGTAAAGTTGTGAACATTGAAAATAATGCAAATATTGAACATTTATTCACTATTCTTCATCATGGAAGGAGGAAGGCGCACCCCAACCCTCTGCCTAGGAAAAGGTTTAAAGCAAACAAAAAGAATTCTTCTCACCTTCCCTGATGACAGATGGTGTGGAGATATAAAAGATCCAGATAACCACAGGGCACAAGATCCATCTCGGGAAACAATCCAAGTCTGTCATTCCCAGCTTGGGTGGACCCACCTTGATCTTTCTCTCTTCCTGGGCTTTTCTCCTGACTTCAAGCACCTGGCCATGTGTAGTCCACATCCTTGCTGAGCTGTAGCTTCATATCCCTTTAGAGACAACCCCAAAAAACTCTGGGCCCCTCCATGGTTCATCTGCCCTATCATAGACACCTACACTGTGTTGGATCAGTTCATCCAAGAAATTCCACTCCTTTCCAGTGCCTTTCCATAAAAGAGGTAAAACTCTGTACAGAAGACAACCTTTTAGAGAGGTCAAGACTCACAGTAAGGCCTGGATTCCCTGAGGAAAGGAGCATCAAGATCTTATTTTTATCTTCTAGGTGAATTTTTTTATTTTATTTCTAGATAAAGGTAACTTTGACTCATGTTCTCCCATAAATATAAGAAAACTGTTCTTTTAAAACCAGCAAAGCACAAAAATCCTGACCCTATGGAGATGAGGAAAACACAATTTATGGAAGTGGGTGCTGCTCAGTGCTGATGGGAGAGGGTCAACACCACCTAATATCAGAGAATCAGAGAATGGTTTGGTTTGGAAGGGACCTGAACGATTATCTTGTTCCCATCCCCTGCCATGGCCAGGGACACCTTCCACTAGCCCAGGTTGCTCCAGCCTGGCCTTGGACACTTCCAGGGCTGGGGCAGCCACAGCTTCTCTGGGCAACCTGTGCCAGGGCCTCCCCACCTTCCCAGGGAGGAATTCCTTCCCAGTATCCCATCTAACCCTGCCCTCTGGCAGTTTGAAGCCATTCCCCCTTGTCCTGTCCCTCCATCCCTTGTAAATATTCTCTCTCCCCTTCCTTGTAGCTTCTTCAGGTCCTGGAAGGCCACAATTAGGTCAGCCCAAAGCTTCTCTTCTCCAGGCTGAACAATCCCAATTGGTTATTACTGGTTTATTACTGCTAAAAAACCAAACCAAACCAAACCAAACCAAAAAACCAACCAAAAACCAAAGAAGAAAGAACCTAAACAGAATTAAAACTCTTAACTCAGGCTTTCATACTTCCTTTAAACCTGGCTCCAGGCTTTGATGTCAAATAATTAAACCAAGCAGGCAGTTTAGCAGGGCCGGGTTTATCGTGGGTATCTCTGTGGGAGGCTCCAGAAAAGAGGCAGTGCAATCACACTCCTGCTGCCCTCTCACTGGTTTAGCTCAGCCTTGTTCACCTCCCTTTCCAGCACATTTGGGAGGTTCCTGGACACCTCAGAGGACTGAAGATGAACATAATAATCTGTATTTCTTGGCTCCAGGCAGGATTACATCAATATAAACATTGCACACTGTCCCATTAAGACTTAAACAGCATTACCAGGCAATAAGAAGAAGGAGAACAAGCATTATCAACTTGACTTTTGGTCAGTTATCCAAATTTACAACCTTGGTTTCTCATTCGATCCTGAACTTCCAGGCAATAACAGGTAAAAGTACAATGCATTCTTATGCTACTGCAAGGCAGCCATCTCCTCACTTCCAGGAGAGACTGCACGGTGGTTATCTAGGGATTTTTTATCAGGCAGGATCATGACACTGAGCTCTGAGGATGCAGAGTGGAGCTGAACACTTGCCCAGCTCACTTTAAGAGAGTGTATCACATCTGGCTTCAAGAGACAGAGTTGTTTCCTTGTTTATTTGATGTAGAACTTCAATTACTGCCTTTCTGTCATAAATTCCTTTATGGTTTGAATCTTACATACCCTCACACCCATTTCTTCTATATTGCTCTGCAGCACGTCAGAACAGTGGCACACACTGGGTTGACAACACCTGGATTGAATTTTCAGGGGCTAAATGATTTCAGTGAAAGAACTTTGAAAACCTGAAAGAAACTCAATTCCCACCTCAGTGGCTGATGATGTCAAATTTCCAGGCATCTGGTAAGCAGCTCTGTTTACACAGGTTGTGTCTTTGGGGATTGAGTTGAGAGAAATTAGTGGGATTTTTTTTTATTATTTTTTTTTCCCCATTTGATGCTCTGGGGAGCTTTTAATGAATTACCTGAGATGATAATAAGTGAGAGCTCTATGCAGTGGGGTGTGTGGGCTGCACACTGAGATCTTGATACCTGACCAAAAGAGCCCAGGAAATCGGTCACTATAGAAGGCAATTACTGAAATGAAGGGAAAATACGGAGAGATTGTTATCTTGTTAAAACATGGTGGAAAACAAAGCAAAACAAACCAGTGAAACTAAGAGAAACCCCAAAGAGATCAGCTTACAGGTGCAGCCTGAGTGGGATGGCAGATATATTTCCCCTGTTAGCGTATCTGAAAGACAGTTCAGCCCCTGAAGTTACTCTTAACGCTGGCAAAACACACCTGAATATCCAAATTTCAAGATGAAGGAGAAATCACTTTGAAACTCAGAGATCTCCCCCTCCACCAGTGCTCACTGGGTGAACACATCACTCAGCTGGGCTTCGAGTAAGGAAAGAGTAACTTCTACAAAAACATTTGATAAAATGGGTATTCCAGTTTGTTCTTTACCCAAATATGTTTCATTTCTCAACTGGAGAGAGAAAAGGGAGTTTGGGAGAGGTTTTCTTAGTGAGTAATTCGGGTAGGTGTAACAGCCAGGCTTCAAACATTTACATGGACAAGACTGTGCACTAAAATATCCACAGGTGAAGGATAAATCAGAAAGGCCCTCACAGATTGTTCTGTTCTCCTCACCCTGCTCTAATCAATTAAGTTGAATCATTTAATATCTCCCTATTTAACTGGGAAAGTCAATCAAATGGAGATACTTGGATTGCTTCTTTCCGGCAACGCTGCTGTAGATAATGAACACCAAGTCCTGCACCATTACAAAGAAGACCTGCCACCAGCTCTGATGCCTCATCCATGTGGGAAACAGACATTTTAATGTGACCAGATACAGTCACAGACATCAATATAATCCAAGAACAGAGAGCTCAGAAAATACTCAAAGGATGAGGGACTTGTACCTTTGAAAGCACCGACTGAGAAAACAACCAAAGGTCAATGAAAGGACAATATCGTGATGAAATAACAAATTAACATACCCTGCCAGACTGATATCATGGTCAAAAGGTCAGATGTGATCCTCTGAGTATAATCCAGGCTGAGGAGATCGAAGATCACAGGAACTGCCATAGTGGATTAAAGGAAATCCTTGACATACACCCAAACCACAGACTGGTTTGCCAAGAGGCAGCCAAATTGTCACTCACCTCTCCAGGCAACATGATCCCTCCACCAGGACACAGAAAAGGTACAATTCAACGTAAAATTATCCTTCAAGTCTGTGCTAACATAGACACAGCAAAAAAAAGTCCCAAAAGGTCTTAAAGCCCAGCAACTTTCACCTAAGTTCCACAGGACTTTTCAACACAAACTTTAGGGAAGGCCAGGAATACTCACAGAACACCCACAGTTCTCCAGCCCACCTACTTAAACTCATGTTCACACAGATGCTTAGCCAGAGTTTATAAGGTATTAAAAGTCTCTCGAGGTTCTTAGCACGGTCAACAGAATTAAATAAACATCAGGAAGTTTGCCTTCATGGAAACATTGGCTTCTCAATACCCACATTCATCTTGTTTACTCAAAGCACCATGTCCACCCAAAAATACCGCCTTTTTATCCCCTCATTCACAAGTCATGGCAGGAGGTCACATTACTGCAGTGGAACAGGGAAAACCACCACTAAGCAGAGTTCTCTGGGATGCATGTTATCCATATGGATGTACTCAGAATGGGAAGCAGGGACAGACTCCTCGCTGTGGGCCTGCAACTCATCCCAGCCACCAGACAGACTCCAGTGAAGCAGGACAGTAGTTCCTGTGGATTTGTGCTCTAAATCTCCACACAGCCCAGTTGCTACCACTTATCTTCTTTTCTTCTTCAAATGACAATGCACATCCATATTCAGGAGGTGGGGAGCTCCAAGCAGTAACTCCCTCTCCGTCTCTCCCCACAAGAAGTGGGGAGGTGCGTTTCAAGCATTTCAGAATTGTCTGCAAACCACAATCTGCCTAATTTGGCATCATTCCTGGAAGCATCAGCAATGGTATAGGGTTTAATGGAAATCCACACGCCATGCAGATACCAGGAATGGAGAATCCTCTGGAGAGGCCACTGAACAACTTGACCTTAGGTGGAATTCCCCGATGGCCCGAGGCACAACACGCAGGCACTATCACAACATCTGATCCAATACGTTATGCAATTACCAGCATCCCTGCACCTCTTTATCTCCCAGTGCATGAGACAAATGAACAGAGGCCACCTGACAGGTCTGGTTCTCTGTAGATGAGGAGATGTTCTGCTTGACGTCAGTGTCTGAGGAGACAAACCACTCTGTCCTGCAGGTCTGAGGTTTGCTGGGGGGGAAAAGAAGAGCTGTTTTCTGGCTCCAGTGAAAACCAGATATGACCTCAGGAAAGCATCTTATCTGGGATGTTAGAAATGTAGCAGTGGGTCCTTCTCACCCTCTGGCAGAACTTCGTGCTCCCAGGAAAGTCACATCCAGGGGCATGGTCAGGATAATACACAAGCTGCCACAGGCTCGTGTTACTGGGATGTCTGGGTAGAGAGATCCTGCTTAAGAAGGACAGAAGTCAACACCCTTTACCAAAGCTCCCTACAGAATTTTAGGACCACAGGATCAAAGAAAATGGGAAATCCCCCAGATGGACAGAAAGAGTTGCCCAGGTATCTGCAATCTGTACATCACTGCTCACGAGGCCCAGGGGACCATCCAGAATCACTGAAACACAGGGATGAGAGGTCCAAGAAGAGAGAGACTTCATCTAATAACAACCACTGTTGAGCACCAAAACCTGGAGGGGAGAGCTCAGAGGAGGGACTGGAGCAAATGACTTGTCTCCTGTGCAAGTCAGGCTGAGAGGATGGGCAAGCTCCTCTGGTCCCTCTGACTTCAGTGTTTGCTCAGCCTGTCCCAGCCAGACCAAAGCCTGCAGGATCACCATCCTGACTTATCTTGCAGTCAGCTTTCAGGGAAGAAGGATTAGACAAGTATCAACTAATGCTTCAGGCTGCAAAATCCAGAATGTGTTTACCAGGAATCCAAGGAACAGGATGGCCTGTAGGCAACGGAGCCAGGACTTACTGGCACCTGAGGAGAGCCCATTATTTCTGCAAGCTGCCCCTTTGGGCCTTATCCCACATTTCTCACCTGTGGCCTGTCAGCCACAACAGCTTTTTGCCACTGGAACAGTCAGCATTCCCAGTGCTGGGCTCCCACCAGGCTCACTGCATTCCATGGCCTGAGACAGGAAGGACAAGACCTCAAAATATCCAGTTTGACATTATCTGAACAAGAAGACCTTAAAATGCAAATTATGGGAGTGTTTAGGTTGGAAAAGCCCCCTGAAATCATCAAGTCCAATTGTCATCAAGGCCACCACTGATCCATGTCCCCAAGTGCCACATCCACGTGGCTGTTAAACCTCTCCTGGGATGGGGACTCCACCCCTGCCCTGGGCAGCTGTGTCAGTGTCTGATCACCCTTTCTGTGAAGAAACTGCCCCTAATATCCAACCTAGAATTATGTGGTTGGCAAGAGTTTGAAACACCTCCCTGGTGGGGGAAAGGTTTTAAGTCCCAGAACTAGTTACTGATTTATTTATTGATAACTCTAAATAAAACAGACCTTTCTGAAAAACACAGAGTACCTACAGCCACTAAGGGCACATTTAGGGGCTTCATTAAATTACCAGTGTAGAGTAATTCAGTGAAGGCTGTAGGATTATGGTTGGGGTTTTTTTCCCCCCGTGGTCCTTTCTGTTTCGAGACAAATGTTGGTTTATGGTTTGACTCAACCATCCTAAAGATCTTTTCCAACTGAATTGACCCTATGGTTCTATATCAACTGGTCTTGGTGGCCAAACCCCTGATGTTTGCAGGTCACCCAAGGAGAGAGGGATATGTCAACAGACCTTTAAAAAACCCATATTCTCTAATATGTAGAGAGGCTCTCATTTCAAACACAGGAGTATGTGAGTGTTACTGAGATACAGTTCTCACAAAGACAAGCTAATTCCTGAGAGCATGCCCTGATGTCCCACCTGAACCTCCCCTGCTGCAGCTTGAGACCATTTTCTCTTGTCCTGTCACTTGTTACCTGGGAGAAAATTTGTTACCTGCCCAAAAATGATGAGGGAGGACAGAAATGGCAGACACAGGTGGAAGGAAGAAGATCCCTTGGTTATATCCTGAGATCTGGTGCACAGGGCAGGGTGCTACAAGGTGCCCTCCAAAATTTAGTTAGACAGAACTGGGAATAGTTTTGTCACAGGTTCCAGAATGTGGAGGGGAATGATATTCCTGATGAATGCACCCACTACTGGGGTCTTTCTGCCAGTACCAAAGATGGGATTCCTAAAGAACATAAGCAGTACGAGTTCTTCCACAAGTTAAAGACATGGTGCATCCTGCTAGTCTGCACCCTGTAAGAAAGCCTTCCATAAACACAGTTACCTCTTTAGGAGGACTGGAATTCCAAAGGCACACTGGATGTACCATCAGGAATCACAAGAGACACACAAAGTGTTGCCTGCAGGACAATTCCTGCTATTCCTGAAGGCTATTTAGAGTTTCCAATATTAGGAGAATCAGACTCAATTGAACACTTAACCACAGATGGAGAGATGCATTAAGTACAGAATATCTTATAAAATATATAATATTTAAGTATAATGAATATTACTCAGCCCCTCTACTAAAAATTGGCTGCACAAACTCTGAACTTTGCCAAAACTGGAATATCCAAAGTGGGGCAGCATAATTCAGAAGGATAATGGTTGTCCATTCAGTGCAGAATACTTTAAAAAAAATTTAAAAAATTAAGAGGGTGTTCGTGTTTTTTTTAAACAGGATCCTGAGAAATGGGAAAGTTGTGGTAAAGACCCTACAGCAACATTAGGGTTGATATTTCATCAGGTGAGTATTGTTGCATCAAAAAGCAAACAAAAGCACAAATGATGGAATTACAGTGGCTGTTATCCCATCAGGGGAGCACAGTTGAGGGGATGATGCAGGCTGAGGGTGAAAAGGGATAAAAATGGTACATCCAGTAAGGTTGGATAGGACTTGGAGCAACCTGGTCTAGTGGAAGGTGTCCCTGCCCACGGCAGGGGGCTGGAACGAGATGGTCTATGAGGTCCCCTCCAGCCCAAACCATTCCAGAATTCTATGATATGAAGGCCAAAGTGCCAAGGGCATCAAACACTGGTTTAACAGCACCAGCTGACAACTGCATTTTGAGGATATTTGCAACAATGGAACCCAAGGAATCATGCAGTGCCTCCTTAGTGAACAAACAGCTGAGCTCAAAGTCTGTGAGGGATGCTGAAGGTTGTACTTATTGCAGTTTTTCCACAAAGACTTGCCCAAGCAGAGCAGGGGTGGGCTGGAAGGGCTGCTGCTGAAGGTGGTGGGGCTCGAGGCTGGAAGGTCTTCTGCAGGAGAGGAGGATGCAAGAGCAGCAGTGTGGATTCAGACCAAAAGTCCCCCTAGCCCTTGATCTTTGCTTTGACAGTTGCCAAAGGTGGATTTCTGAAGGAGAAGTACAGACAGGACAAGCTTGTAGTGCTTCTCCTCAGGGCACTCTCCAAGCCTCCAACATTTTATAGACTCCCTGAGGCAAAATTGGGAGCAGTTATTTCACAGCCACTGATGGAGCCTTCTCCCATTCATTAGTTCCTGAACCTCTGTAAACTTCCAGCATCCACAGCAGTTCCTGCAGCGAGGGATTGTACATGTTAATTGTACAGTGACTGAAAAGCACCTCCCTTCGAACGTGGCTCTCAGGAGCTCCATGTGATGACCCATCATTTTCATATTGAGAGAGTCTTAACAGCCAATACCTATTCATGACTCTGTGGATCTTCTTCATATCACCCTTTGGCTGCCTATCCTGTATTAGTCCAGTTAGCTGTTTCTTGGATTAAACATCTTATACTTTTTTTTATTCCCATATTCTTCTCCAAACCTCTTCCAATAGAGCTGCAGCTTTTTTACAGGAAAATGGAACTTCACAGCTTATTCAGCATGTGGATGTATCCTGGATTTCCACAGGAGATAAAAGACATTCTCTGGTTTATTCTCTCATTTTTTCATTCCTAATGCTCTCTCTGTGTTCATGACAACCACCACATTCCAAGCAGACACTTGCATGGACCAATCTGCTATAATCACAAGATACAGTTATGGCAGTGGCCAAATCAGAGCCCATCACCTGAACATGAAGAAATTACTCCTTCTCCACCTTCTCCTTAATAATTCAGTCTCATGAGGTCCTTCTGCAATAGCTGATCCTTGTCTTCATTACTTCTAATCAGTTCATGTATTGGAAAGCTTTAGAACATTGCCAAGAGCTCTGTTCCCATGTGCTCTTCAACACACAGGACAGCACCAGCTCACACACCCGTAGAGCTGCAGCATCTGCTTCTTCCACAGGGAAAACCTGCCGGGTATCCCTACCACCTGCTTCTTATCTCCCAATAATTATTTATCCAGGAGCCTCCTTCTTAATCCATGTCTCAGTTTCCCTGAAAGCCTTTGCATTTGGGAAATTCAGCTGGACCTGCCCAACTGCTGCATCTGTTGACTCCACATCCACTCGTTACACTCCGCGTTACAACTCCTATCAACTTACTCCACAAAGGTCTTACAACACACTGCTCTGGGCTTTTGTGGTTCACTTGGGGTCCAGAGAAAAGCTGGAATCACATCAGCCACTGTCCAGGGATTTTAAACAAGAGTTCACAGACAAGTTAATAGTTCAGCGATTTCATCCTCCACAACTCCTGGGTGAACACCATCTGATCCCGGCGGCTGATAATGGTAATTGTGTCTATCTCCCGCACCATCTCATCTCCAGACATTTCAGCCCGAGACAGATGAAAGCACAAAGAGAATTGCATTCATTTTTCTGCTGGGAGTTTAGCTGCCCTAAGTGCATTTTTCAGACTTGAATTTTTTATGGATGCTACACATTGTCAGTCGAACGTTCTGCTGCTGATGTGACTGAAGAGAATTTGGCATTATTTTTTTTAACATTTTCAAATTCTTTCTCTTCTCCTCTTTTCACTGTCTTCACATATTTTTAGCTTCTGTGTTTCTCATTTCTTGCTTTTTAAGGATACTTTCTTACCCTTATGTTTAGGTATCCTGATAGCCTTTTATCATTTTTCAAGTGTTTCTTGAGAGCTACGTTTGATCTCAATTCCTACTGTACTGTCCTTAAATACTTTGATGCCAAGGATATAACTCCTAGCTGCCCTCTCAGCTTCTTTTTAACAACCTTATTCAAGTTCATCTCATCCCTGTCTGAATTAAAACACAACTGGGGATGATTTTTGGCTTCTCTCTCGACATCTCTACAGGAAAAAAGTACATGACTGCCACTGTGACAAAGTGGCTTTTCAAAAGCAGGATTTTGAAGGAAGAGTTGGAAAAGGCCAAGGCCAGCATGGTTTCTTCTTTCTTGCTGCCCTGCAGCAAGAAACACAGATTATTTGATGATCTTTCTGAACACAGGGGCTGTGTGCTGTACAAGCCCATGGGGTTTGTCCACCACTCAAATCAGATGTGCTCCTCTCCTGGAGGTGTGTGCTTTGTACAGAGTTTACAGACAGCAGCTTCTGGTGCTCTTGAGGGATAAAACAGGGCTCAGAGGTCCTCTGGAGGAGGCAGTGGAAAGACCAGATGATCACAGAGAAGGATGGAGGAGACCCAAGGGTTGGAGGCAAATGATGCCAGGAAACGGCCTAATGCACTTTGTGAACTGCTGGGGATCTACAAGAGCACTTACAGAAAAATAACCAGAATAAACATCATTCTAAGCAAAAAGAAAGATGAAAAATGGGAAAGAAAGACACTTGGGAGAGTAGATGAGGAGGAAAAAAACCAGCTAAGTGGAACTGTATGACCTGGGGCATCTTATGCTTATGGGAATGAGTCCAGGTGAACCAGAAGGTAACGGGGAGGACAGAGACATTTCTGTGGCCCCAGGGAAAGGTTTGGAGAGAAGTCTCCAGCGCTGGCACTCAGAGACCACGTGCACCCACGGCGTGGCTGCAGAGGAGCACAATCCATGCTCCTGTGCCCTGTGTTCCAACAGGACCTTGATGGAACAAAGGAACAGCTGAGGTGCAACGTGACAAGCAGAAGAGGGGGAGCTCTCATCTCTTCAGGATCTTTGTGAGGTTCCACTTATTTTGGAATGAAAGTGTCTTGGAAAATAAGAAGTTATTAAGATCACTTTGCAAGGAACAGGACTCAGGACTGGAGCAGTAACAGATGCACGTATAACCATCTCTCTTACTACTTTAAAACACAGTCAAGGCTGGGTTTGTGAAGCTGTAAATCTACACTGGATGGTGATGTCAGTCATTAACCTCTGATCCAAACTGACACACAGGAAACTACAGGAATTGTCGCAGTTCACTCTGTTATTTGACTTTCATATTCTTAGAGGTGTTCCCTACAATTAAACAATTTGAAAGCAACATTCCAGTGCAGGATCCTGCAGAAAATTCAATGAATGAAAGAACCAATGTTCTCCACTTAATACTTAGACCTCCTCAACTTGGCTCTTCTGCTCTGCCACATGGTGATCACCCCACACCCTTTTCAGGCAATGTCTTCCCTGTGCCTGCTCTGCTGTTATTGGGCTTTTTGGCCTTTGTAAGAACTGCTTCACATATGTAACAGCACTGATGTGCTGTTCTTTTTTTACATCTGGATCCAACTCAATCCCAGGGTCATTCTCCACAAGTTTCTGTGGTGGACGTGTCCCTTCCACAGCGCTGCTCCAACAGCCTTGAGCAAATCCACTCTGCCCAACACAGACCCCATGGAACAACTGCTGCTGAGGAGCTTTGGGAGTAGGAAGTCAAAAACTAGTTTTTCCTGTAATTTTCAACTAGAATTCGCACACCTTTTATCCAAACAATAGCAATTTTAATCCCCAAACTGCTTTGCTTACACTCAAAAGTAACATGTAATAACCAAACTTGGTAAAAAAATGCTCTTAATTTGCTTCACAGTGTTTATGACCAGAGGAATTAATTCAGCTCCCCAGTCAGAACTGCTGTATTTGACAATCCAGTACATCTCTGCCACTGCCCTGATGCTGAGCACAGTAATAAGCATTAGATTAACCCATTTGATCACTGAGTCCAAATTACTGAGATGGAGAACAAAAGAGAGATCAAAGGGCCACTAATGCCCTTAACCAGCCCCTTCAGCGATGGGGAAGTGACGAGGTGAGAACACATCCGTGGATCTGGGCAGATGATTCAGATCTCAACATGCAGAGGAAGAGGATACACACCCAAAATTTCAGATAATTTCAACGGGGTGGCTGCAGGGGGGAAGAGAGTCTTCCACTGGAATCTGGCAGCACGGGAGCAACCCTCCAACCTAAGCACATCCAACACCATGTTCTCTTCCTCTGCTACCTTTGAACACTGACCTACATGTTTTAGCACCTTGTTTTGAGGTAAGGCCAAGCCTTGATGCTCCTAAAAACAAGATGAAAAGGTCCCAAGACAACTCTTGGCCAACTCCTGCCTGAGCCGTGCTGGCAGTGAGCCCGAGGCTCCGAAGCATGAGATGTGATTATGATCCCTTAATGCAGGCTCAGAGTGTTGTGGGCAAATGAAAAGGCTGTGCAATGCTTCCTGTTCCTTAGAGCCAGGGGAATAAGGGGAAAATAAACAGATATTAAATAATAAATCACAGAACTCAAAGACAGGAGAGACCATCACACGACCATCCACACCACTACTTTACACCCTGCCCTGCTGTAGCTCAAGACCTCAAATGGAAGGAAGCATAAAAGGGTGATAAAATATGAATGTGCATTGCATGAGTGTGATATATTCCCCTGTACTGAGGTTCAGTTTACAACTCTGCTTTGTTTATAACCCCAGATTTCATCTATTTCACTCCTGGCAACCCCTGCAACACAGATTTTTATGATGCTCAAGTTGACAGGCCTGAAGGACAAACTACACTGCACAGTTCCTGTTGCATTTATTTGTTACTTTTCTCATTTTAGGTCAAAAATTGATTGCTTTCAGACTAAGACTTTTGGGGAAAGTCCACAGAAAGGATTTTAGGAATGTTTGAGAGCTATCTGCATGGAGAAACACAGAGATATAATACATAAAAATGCACATCAATTTTTGTCCAAAGTAAAGTCTGATACAATAGAACTTCCTTTGATCATACCAAGTTCTCCTTGTATCCATTTGTATTACTCTAACACTTCTGCAAGTTTTCATTGAAAAATAAGGAATCCACATACAGTGCAGAACAAGCTCCCATAACCTCCAGGAAATACCTACCGAAGCTTTCAGTTAATGGAGGCACAGAACTAAAGGCCATTTCTCTAATGGGTCAGAACCATTCCACCACAAATACAGCCTGGCTGCAGCCTGAAGGCACCACTGAGACCTGCTTCCCTTCTCCTGTAATCTCACCCCTGTGCCAGCTTATCTTTGGGAAATGTCCACTTGTTCCCTGGATGTATTCCAGGACGGGGTGCATGGCCAGACGTCCTCTGTTGACTGTCACTCACTCCAGCCCTGTGGATTCAGCCTCCTGACCACGTATCTCTGCTCTGCTCCAGCTGGGTTTGTGTCTCCTGTTCATGCTTGCCCCATATAATTGATTGAACCTCCGGATCCATCACCCTTTTAGTACCAAAAATCTTCAGTTCAGGATCAATCTATGTCCACATGTCGTAAATGACTCTACTGGAACAACAACCAGCACCAGATGGTGTGCTGGGAAGCTGGAAGATTGAGGTTTAAAGTCCTTTAAACTCCTTAAACAGAGAACAGTTTCCTGCCACACGTTTTCTGGATGAGCAAAGGAGAGGACACACCATGGAAAGCTCTAGCTCAGCCTCTGTATGTGCTCTAGAGAGGGATGGAAGTTCAGCCTCTGAGTTCAGCAGCTAATTCTAAATGAGACTCCCTTCTCTCCATCTGGATTGTAACAGGTCATCTTCCATCTTACACTTAAATCCTGTGCCAACACCAAGCCAATCTGCACTGCAGGTTAGACTGGATACTGTGCCAACCCTACACTCACATCCAGTTTCTAAGAGATTTGTTGGGGCCAAATGGTTTCTTTAACATGACCAGTGCACTGTGTTGGGTGACTACAGCCTTCCTGAGTCACTGCTCTGTGTGTTCCCCAAGACAGCTTTTACTTTCATAAAATCCCAGAATGGTATGGGTTGAAGGGACCTTAAAGATCAACTCACTCCACCCCCTGTCATGGGCAGGGACACCTTCCACTAGCCCAGGTTGCTCCAAGCCTCATCCAACCTGGCCTTGGACACTTCCAGGGATGGGGCAGCCACAGCTTCTCTGGGCAACCTGTGCCAGGGCCTCCCCACCTTCACAGGGAAGAATTTCTCCCAAATATCCAATCTAAACCTACTCCCTTTTAGTTTGAAGCCATTGCCCCTTGTCCTGTCCCTCCAGGCCCTTGCAAATAGTCTTTCCCCATTCCCCTTGCAGTCTCCCTTCAGGTGCTGGAAGGCTGTCATTAAGTCACCCCAAAGCTTCTCTTTTCCAGCTGAACAATCCCAGTTCCCTCAGCCTTTCCTGAGCAGCACCTGTGTCACATCTAAAAATGTGGGTTTGGGGTTTTTTTGCTCCATCAGAGCCGTCTGTCTCAGGGCCATTTCCCGCCCTGAAGGGTTGTGTTGGAGTCTCACGTTTTGGTACTGGGGCACCAAACTTTTATTGTGCTGCAGTCAAGCCAAGTGGCTCCATTATTGCTGCTTTGGAGGCAGTTCTTGCACATTACTTAACGCTAAGTCAAGTCTTGTGTACTCTGGTACGAGCTGTTCCAAGAGGCAGAAACTGCCTCTTTGAACTGCCTCGTATTGTGCTATCTGACCACTTTATTCACAGGTAATTTAAGTCTCCATTATCATTTGGTTCGACTTTCCCACTTCTTTGATCTCTGTCAACATTATGCACTCAACATCCTTCTGTTGATCCAGGAGCTGGTGGTATAGAAGAATATACTAATATATTTACTTTGCTTTGGGTTGGGAGCATAACCCTCTGTAAGCTGGGGAGTAGTTGATTATGATTCCAACTGCAACACTGGGAACACTCTGAATGCTCGATGTGTTCACTGCAGCAATTCCAAGGGTTAATTATCACACCACGCTCCTTCTCTGACTGGATCTGTGATTGATTTTCAGCTTCTGAATTGTACACTTCACCTAAAAAATTATGTTTCAGGCTCCTCCTCCTCCAATTTTCACTCATTCCACCCTAACAGATTGACTTGAATGTTTTTTAAATAACTTATTTCTCTGGGGGTGAGAGGAAAGAGGATAATCCTTGGTTTTGGGGTTCAGAACTTTTGGGAGCTTGTTCTGTGGGATTTTTTTCAAGTTTGCCTTTATTTTTTTCAAGGTGCTTTCCATCAGTCATAAGTTGAAACAATGAGCTCAGGGGGTAAGTGAAAGCTGACTTTCTCCTACAATCACCTCATTATGCAACTGCTGCGTTTGTGCAGAAGTGGAACAAAGTATTGTGAGACTTGCAATAAAATAATGCACATTGGGAAAACTGGTTTTGTACTTTTGCCTGTCAATGAGGCTGTGCCACTGTCCCACATATCCACAGGAATCTTCTGTGTGTAGACACGTGAGGAGATTGGTGATCTCTGTAGTAATGTGAGGTTATCCAGCTCTTATAAAATATCATTATCTGGGACTTTCCCTAAATGTTTACCACTATTTCCCAAACTTTTATCACTGTTTCCCAAATAGCAGCCACAGAACTAGAGACTGTACAGGTCCCAGCCACACCACACCCACTCCTGGCATCATCTTTCCCCTGGGTACAACACTGGGGTTATACACTCAAATGAAGAGCTATTAATGCTCAGTTTGAATGGTGCATACTCGTATATACACCATCCTAAACAAGAGTTGAAGTGATGAACTATTTCTAAAATAAAAAGGAGGGGTTTTTTAATTCCACAATTAGATTTGCATGTGAATTCTGCTGTAATTGGAAAATTGGAAAAATCTTTACTCTTATTCTTCCCTCAGTTCTCTCCAATGATTCTCTCCTTTTCTTTCCAACACATTCCTTATTTTACTATCTACATTCAAACCAACATCAACTCTCTCTGGTATCAAGAGCAGACTGAGGCAATGGATAGAAGGAAACTGGGATTTATTCCTCAAAAATCAGCAGCTGAAAGAGCAGCAAAAGTATCAAAAGAAGAGGCTGAACACTGGCTATAGCAATCCTGCAAAAGGGAGTTCATCTGCAAACAGCCACAGGAATTGCAATTCCGAATGCACACTCATTCCTGGGCTGCTCATGGATTGCCCACTGTCAGTAAGATCCAAACATGTTCCTTCCAACCGACTTGTCTAAAAGGTTTGGTTCCTCCATCTTTAATACAGGGGCAGTTTTTGACTCCTCTGGGACTTTTTTCCAGCAGCCAACAGAGATCACAGAATCCTGGAATGGTTTGGGTTAGAAAGGGCCTTAAAGCTCATCCTGTTCCACCTCCTGCCCTGGGCAGGGACACCTTCCACTAGTCCAGGTTACTCCAACCTAGCATTGGACACCTCCAGGGATGGGGCAGCCACAGCTTCTCTGGGCAACCTGTGCCAGGGCCTCCCTACCCTCACAGGGAAGAATATTTTCCTACTATAAACTCCCTAATCTAAACTTCCAAATCTACACTTCCAACCTGGAAATGCCAAGGAGCTCCCCACGGTGCCTCCCACGTCCAGTAGGAGTTAAAGCTCAGAGCAGGTGCTCTCCCAACAAGCTCAAGCAGTGAACAAGCCTGAAAATGATTTCTGCAAGGAGTCTGAGGTGTTGGTTTTTTGACCTATAAAGGCTTAAGTGGCTCTGCCTGCTTGGGAAATTCCTCTCCCTTTGCATCACTCCGGCAGCGCCAGAGTGCTGGAGGTTTCCCCCAAAAACCGGTCACAGGGCCAAGGGATGTGAGGGTGAATTCAACACCGGGGTTATTTTATCATAGGTGAAGAGCATATTGTTAAAGTAACACGCTACAAAAATCAAAGTCCAGTTCTGAAGGTGATCCTGGAAAACAGAGCATGGAGGAACAAAACCAGGAAAACGTTCTGGGAAAAGGAGCTTTGGAAAGGCTCCATCACTTACATGCAGGATTGTCTACTTTGAATTAAGAAAGTATTTCTAAAAATATATTGACCAGAGCACTATGAGGATAATTATAAGTTAAAGAGAATTTGACTTGACTGTAGGGCCAACTCTGCCCCACTGATCCTTGAGCAATCCTATTACAGCACTGACTGAAGGGAGCATTGCTTTGGAAACAGGACTGCGCCTCTTTTCTTCACTTAGGAGTTGGACTCAATGATCCTTCTGAGTCCCTTCCAACTCAGAATATTCTGTGATTCTGCTGAAGAAACTTTTTTCCAAGCTAAGCTCTTCTCCTGGAAGGGCCAACTGCATCTTACAGGGTCTGACATAACCAAGGCCTATCCAAAATCGCTGCAAAAACCAGACTTCTTAACTCATTAACTGTAAAGGTGATAATGTTATGCCCCTAAATTATATTTAAAGAACCAATTGTGCAGCTATGTGTGCACAGCCTTAAGTTTATTTAAATAGGACTTGCAATGACATCAAAGTTAAGCACGTGACCTAAAGTTTCTGCAAGATTGGGATGTTGACAACCATGTGCAAAATGGGATGTTCCAGCAGAGCCTAATTCTGGTGCATGTCATACCCAGCTACCTAAAAGCAAAGTGAAAATAATTCCTTACATTAATTTCTTACTTATTTTGTTCCTCAAGGGTTACATCCCCATTTCCCATTTTCTCTTTCCAGAGGCAGGAAGCCACTGCAGGATTGGGACCCAGACAACTTCAGAAGTCGTTTTTACATTCCAGGTTTCAGTATTTAGCAGCAGAATTCAAAACCCCACCACGAGATCTACACGAGAGGTCACAGGTACACTTGACTAAGCTCTCCCAGAGCACAGTGCCTGGCACCAGGCAAACATCCTGCTGCAGCAGGCACAGCCTGACCCCCATCCCAGCACTGCCACCTGAAACCAGACCCAGAGGACTTCCCGCACTGGATTCAATGGGATACGGAATGGGAGCCCTCACCTGCACACACACTGAGCGGCCTAAAAACACTCCCAGTGCAGGGCAGTTTTTCCCCAGCCACCTCCATTCTGAGGATGGTTTTTCAAGGATGAAGTCGGACACTGCTCACATCTTTGTATTCCAAACATCTCGCTGGGATAGCATAAAAGTCCCTCTTGGTATGCCTGCATTTGGTTACAAACCTCCACACATCCCACAGGACAGGTTATCATCCTCCCATTTCCAGAAGGTCCCACTCTATACTTTGTGCTCGGTTGCAACACTACTGTAGTTTTTGTAAGGAATAAATATTGACTTTCCTGGACATTGCCTCACGACAGAACAGGACCTTGACTGCATTTGTCTAAGATATTTTTTTTAGCCTGGTAATATAATTTTATAGCAGAGCTTTCGTTCCGAGGAATTCAAAAGGCGTAGAAAACCGTGCAACAAATTGTCCATGTTCATTTTCAGACAGGTGACCATGTGCTAAAGCTGGTTAAACTGTATTTCTTTTGTTATAAAACTGCATAAATTTATTACTTTAAATTTCCAAGCTACAAATGTAATTAAGATTTCAACATACCCCATTTGGAAAGTCCAGACTGGAAAAAGCCATGTGAAAATTAAGATTTAATGTTAATGAAGGCTATTTTGTCATTTATTTTGTTTGTTCTCAAAAGCAAATTACCCACAGAACTGAGGGTGTGCACACCAGGTCTCAGGAAACTGAGCTCAAAACTCAGCGTGTGCAGGAGATGGGGCTGTTCAGTGAATGACTGTGCAACACCTGCACCTCCCAGCCGGGTGTTCAGATGCTCTTCCCTTAAAGGTCAGAGACCAGCATTAATTCACTTATAAAAATGGCTGGTGGTGACACCACCGGAGCCACTGTGTGAGTAACACTCAGCTTTCATGTACAGGCACCAAGGAGCAGGGTCAGGGATTCTGGTGGGCACAGCCTGGACCAGTATTGGAGGTTTCGGAACAGCACCCCAGGTATCAGCAGAGGGAACCACATGGATTTCACAGGAGAAAATAATAATCCTGTTTTCTGTCAGAAGTTTAACGTCCCAACATGTGACTCGACACACTCAGCTTTATAACATCAATTAAGATATGAAATAATCTCCAGGGAATCAACCGACCACATCCGCAGTTCAGCATTAACAAGGCGCAGCCACAGCTCGGCCCCGGAGGAAGGATCAGCCCTTTGCACGATCCCGTCCCCTCAACCCAGCGTGGAACCAAACCCACCCGGGATGAATCCGCACCGGGAAACAAACCCCAAGGCGGCCGGAGCAACAAGGCGGGGAGAGGCTGGGCCAGGGATGGAGCGGGATAAAGCACGGCTGCTCTTACCTGGAGCAGCTTCCCTTCGGCCGGGGTCACCTCGGCGACGTTGGCGAACTCCCCCTCCAGGATGATGGGCTCCACTTTGAGGGGGATCACCCTGATGATGGCCTTCTGCGCCGCCGCCCGCTCCGACTCCACCGCGGCCGCCAGCGCCAGCCCCGTGTGGCCCAGTCCTGCCTGCAGGGTCGCCATGAGCAGCCAAGGCCAGAGGACAGCCAGCTGCAGCTGGGGGCCAGCACTCATGCTACCAGCTGCAGCAGCGGGCTCGGGCCACACATACCGTCGGGAACGCGTCCTCACCCCGCGGTGGGATCCGATTGGGAACGCTCCTTTTGTGGGGGGTCCGAGCACGCACTCCCAGAGGGACCCCAGGCACGGCACAGACGGGCTCGGTCACCGCCAGCGCGGCTCAGCGGGCAGCGTTGGCTCTCGCCATCGCCGTCCCTCTCCCTCGGTGCCACGTGCTCAAGGGCCGCTGGGAGCTCAGAGGCATATTTTAAACAAACAAACTGAACTAAACTAAACTAAACTAAAATTTAAAAAAATTTTAAAAAAATTCCGAAATTGCAAGTCCAGCAGATAAATCCGGAAAGATCAGCGAAGCGGGCGGCGAAGGAAGAAATCAGTTCGGGTCTACAGGAACGCCACGGAGCATTGGGAACTCGGCGGTCCCACGGGGATGAGGCGCGGGCAGATCTCCCCGCCGATGTGGAGTCCTCGTGTGTCCTGCCCAGGAGTTAGGAAGATCCAGAGGTTCAAAACACCCATCCCAAACACCCTCGAGAGACGCCTCACCTCCTTGCCAGTATTTCCCACAGCATAGGCACAACCTTTAATGTTATCTGAACCGATCGGTATCCTTCCCAGAAATTAGGCAGGCGGTATTCCTTGAATTTAGGGCGAAAAGAAAGTTTGCTTCGGTACCATCCCCTTCCAAATGGAGTTGATCCCTTCCATCTTCCTCGTGCCAGAAGTGCTTCATTCAAGACCAGCTTTACCTTTCTCCTAGCAATCCATGCTCAAGAGTCTGACTCCGGGTGCAGTCCTCCCGGGTAATTAATAAAGCACCGAGCTCCTCTTCATAGTTTCCAAGTTCCCAGGAAATAAAAAGGCCCCCGAAACACTTATAAAAGTTTAGACACCAAGCCAAACAGGTATCAGGCAGAAAGTTACGGCGTATCTGGTTTCTCTGGCACTATTTCTGTGCGCGCCCGAGTTCCGGTATGACCACTTCCAAGCACACGTTAAGAAGATCCCGACTCAAGGCCCCACAAAATAAAATAGAAAGTTCCATGCTCTGCCCAAAGGTCACATGAAACGTAGCGAGCAGCCTTCATAACTGGGAGAATACAGACAGGAGGTGTTTTCGATTAAAACCGAAGTCACGGTGATCGCACGGCTATGGAGAGAAATGGGGATTTACAAGAAAAAAAAAGCTTTGCAAACCTGTTAGGCTGCGAGCCTGCTGGAGTCCGCAGGGGCCGGGAGGGAATGCTGCTGTAAATCCCAGGCAAAAGTTATTTCCAGTAGCTTAACAAACTCGTGTGGCTCTGATGCTGTTCGCTTTCGGTTTTTGGTAAAAAAATTCGGTACTTATAGCAAAAAAACATAAGAAAAACCCAGAGGAAAAACCCTCTCTCGTGCACACGCAGCAGGCAGGTAGGTGCAAGCGGAGCCCCAGAGCCCGAGAGAGGATCCAGCGAGATCAAAGGCAGAAAATTACAGCAGGCAGAGAGCTCCCGGGGCAGGCATGGCTGAAAGCGAAGTGTCCGCATGTAATCGCCCGAGCTGCGCCAGCACCCCGGCGCGCCTCGGGAAAACTTGCAGAGCGCAGCGTCCCTCCAGCGCAGGCAGGCACCGGCTGTGCAGGCGGGCAGGGACGGCTGGGACATGGGCAGCGAGCCGGCGGCGCAGCCCGGCGGGAGCCGGGCCGATCCCGGGCGGCGATGGCGGGGCCGGCGGCTCGTCCCCTGCTCCACACGGGCCGGCCGAGCCCGGGCCGGCCGGCGCTCGTACCTGCGGACACGGGCGGGTGGAGCAGCCCGAGCCGCCGCCCCCGGCCGGGCCGCGGGCTCCCCCTCCCGCCCCGCCGCCCGCCTGCAGCGCCCGGCCCGCGGGGGGAGCGCCCCGGCCCCGGCCCGGAGCCCCGCGGGCTGTCCCGCAGTGCCCCGCAGGGCTCTCTGCCCATCGCCCCCGCGCCCACGAGCCCTGCCGGGGAGGTTCCAGGGCAGGCTGATGTCAGAGGGCTGGAATTCGGCTGTTCCGAGAGGTGCGGGATGCTGCGGGTCGGAGCAGCGGCGCGGGGCTCGGGATGGAGCGGGGCTGCGGGAATCCCACCGGGAACCCACCGGGAACCCACCGCGAACAGTGACCCGCCCAGCGGGCCGGGAGTCGCTCCAACTGCCCGTGGAAAAGGGCCCCCAGGGGAGCAAACTGGTGAGTGGCACCCTGGAGGCACTCACAGAAATGCACGAATGATTCAAAGTTGGTCCCCTCTTTTGTGAGCTTGTCCCTGTGCTCAGGGTTTTCTCCTGTCAGCAAGGACTACTGGAACATGAAGCATATTTTCAACTCTGACACTGCAATTCAAAATACGGAGAAAATGCAAATCAACACCCATTTCTGTTAAAAAATTAATTTATTGCATTATAATTTATTTAATTATAAAATGAACATATGTATTCATTTATACCTGTTTCAATACCCATATACCTATTAGATACCAATATACCTGAAAAATAGCAATATACCTATCAAATATCAATATACCTATAATTACACATATAACTATATATGTAAAGATAACTATATGCATATATCAATATAACTATATACTTATATAACTATATGTAAAAATATAACTGCATATATAGGTAAATAGAATTATATACATATATAAATTTAACTATATATAAATGTATACATATATAAATATCAATATAACTTTATATGAAATATAACTGCATACCTATATCAATACAACTATATATAAAAATATAACTGTATACATAAATAAATAGACCTATATACATATATAAATATAACTATATATATAACTATAGCTATATACATACGTGTAAATATAGCTATACACACATATAAATATATATATAAATATAGCTATACACACATATAAATATAAATATATATATAAATATAGCTACACACACATATAAATATAACATAGGGAGCCCAGCTGGCAGCTGCTGCACATTTTCACATGCTCTCTCTTGCTCCTTCCTTCCCAAAGCACCCCCACTTGAAAGGCACATCTGCCAGCAGATGGAGATCTAGGAGAAAATGGGAATATGCAGTAAATATGGGGCCTTGTGTGTCACACACATGTGCTCCCATCAGGGACTGTGAAACATGGCTTGAACTTGGGAATTTGAGGCCTGCTGTTGGAAGAACAGGAATCCTTTTAGTTCTTCAAACTTTAAAACAACAGCAAAACAAATTAGCAGCAAAGTGCCGCCAGATCTTTGCCTTCACTTCCATGGATACCAACTGCCCAATGTTAATAAGTCTAAAGCCTGGCAGGACCTGCAGGAATTCTCATTTTGATGAAACACAGACACACCTTCAGTGATCCGTGAAGGGCCCGATGGCCTCACAGTCACCATGGCTGGGGCAAAGCTCCTGCGGAAAATTGGTGGTAGGACAGCTCAAAGAAGAGGCTCCTTTTTGGTAAATTCCCTCAATTCAGGGCAAAATGGGGATATTTCCAATGCCTCGTCAAGAAAGTGAACAAGCCCCCTTATAAGTCCCCACAGCAGCCCTGAGAATGGCACCAGGAGAGCTTTAATCTCAGCAGAGACATTCACGTCTGAGGCAAAGAACTGCAGCCCTTGTTCTTTCTCTGTACTGACACAGAGGCTTCATTCCTTCCTGAAAGGTTTCAAACTGATGGGTGTTATGAGCTGAATTATTAACCAGCACCATTATCTAGAATCTAGAAGCTCCCCTTTGAAGTGAGCAACAGATCTTCCAACTCCACCATCAGCTCCTGGATGAACAGCTGGGAGGGAAAGAGCTTCCAACTGAAGGAAGAGGCTGAAGGGGCCCCAGCTTGGGCTCTAGAATGGATCCAAAGTTCTCTTGGTGTCCTCTGATGCCTCTCTAATCTGGGTACATTTGGGTTTTTCCTTTCATTACTGTCTTTGTGAATTGTTTGGCCTCAGATGCTGTGCTGCTGGTTTTTCTCCTGTGCCTCAGCGTAGGTATCAGCAGACTGGTGCAACTTTTATTTCGTGATTCGAGACAAAATATTTGGACTTCTACATCAACTTCATCAGTCTGGTGGGTTTTTCCCTGTTACTTCCATAGTCACCTCACTACTCAGCAGTTCCTTAGGAGCGCTGTCACCCTCCAAGAAACAGATCTGTGGACATCAGTTCCAAATTGTGACATCCAAGTTTCTGACACAACTCTCAGAACTTCAGGTTTTAATTACTGATCTGATTTATGCCCTTGTCCACAGAACAATAATTAGTTTAAGCATCTCTACAGAAGTGTGTTGGTAGGTACTCGGAGAGGCTGTACAAGTGTAATATTTTAACTGTAATTTTTAAGGACCTGCACTGCCACCAAGAACTAAACAATTCTGACCTCCCCTTTCTGTGACAGTCTCAGAGTAGTTTTCTTGGGAATCTGTAAAAAAAAAAAAGTGGAATCTGTTCTTACCAAGGGTAATCTGTTCTTACCAGTTGTTCCCACTGTGTTTTCCAGATGAATCAGTCCATTCTACAGATTCAGCCAGAGGCCGAGTTCCTGAAAATTCACAGATCCCACTGATGTGCTCCTGAAAAGAAAAAAAAAAAGGAAAAAGAGAAAAAATATAGGAGAGAAGGAGACAAAGAGAGAAGGAAGGAGGAAGGTTTGGGAAGGTTCGGGAGGGTTTGGGAAGGGAAGGTTTGGGAAAGTTTGGGAAGGTTTGGGAATGTTTTGGAAGGGAAGGGAAGGTTTGGGAAGGGAAGGTTAGGGAAGGTTAGGGGAGGGGAGCTTTGGGAAGGGAAGGTTTGGGAAGGTTTGGGAAGGGAAGGTTTGGGAAGGTTTGGGAAGGTTTGGGAAGGGAAGGTT
>JAWWLV010000053.1:10737485-10749730 GCA_035041135.1 Platyrinchus mystaceus | reverse complement strand
TGCAGATGTGCCTGCCCAGGGCTGGGCAGAGGGGCAGGATCCCTCCCTGACCTGCTGGAAATGCTCTTCCTGATGCTTCCCAGGATCCCACTGGCCTCCTTGGCCCCCAGGGCTCCCTACTGGCTCAGGGACATTTTGTTGTCCACCAGGACCCCTAGGTCCTTCTCCCAGAGCTGCTCTCCCTCACCTTCCTCCCTCAGGACAGGGCTGCTTTTCAAACCCCATGGCCCCCAGTGCTTCTCAAACCCACCCATCAACTCCTCAGTGCACCCTCAGCCCCCCCATCCCTTCAGCCCCTGCCATTCCTCAGCCTCCCAGTTCCCTCAGCCCCCATCAATCCCCCTCAGCCCCTGCCATCCCTCTCAGCTCTCCCAGTCCCCTCAAGCCCCTCCCAGTCTCTTCAGCTTCCCAAGTCCCCTCAGTCCTTGTCATCCCTTCACCTTCCCTAGTCCCCTCATCCCTCCCAGTCCCCTCAGTATCCCAGTCTCAACCCTCATCATCCCCCACAGAATTCCCAGTCCTCTCAGTTTCCACCATTCCCCTCAGCCCCCTCCCAGTCTCTTCAGCTCGTCCAGTCCCCCCCAACCCTGCCATCCCCCTGAACTCCCCTCAATCCCCACAGACCCCCAATCCCCTCATCCCACCATCCCTCAGCATCCCTCAGGCTGTGCTCCCAGAGAACAAGGGACAGGACCAGAGGAAACAGCCTCAAGTTGCACCAGGGGAGGTTTAGGTTGGATACTGGGGGAAATTTCTTCACTGAAAGGGTTGTCACAGAACCCAGGGTTGTCACACAGGAACAAGCTGCCCAAGGCACTAGTGGAGTCCCCATCCCTGGAGGGGTTTAACAGACATGTGAATGTGGCACCTGTGGACGCTGGTTAGTTGTGGCAGTGCTGGGGGAACAGCTGGACTTGATCTTGGAGGTCTTTTCCAGCCTAAGTGATTCTATGATTCTAAAGCTGCATGAGTGGCCTAAGCTTTGTGTGACTGCAGCTGTGTGCTGCTTTGGGCAACCTTTTTTTCATTTCAAATTATGATGACTTTAAACGTACTGGAGGCTGCCCAAAGCATCTTTTATATATGGATACTTTAGCACACATACGTTTTAATTTAGGAGATACAGACACCCAAGGTCCCATAAACGAATGGCAGCACCCCAAGTCCACTTCACAGGCTAGGATTTTGGGAGAGAAATGTACTGTCACTGAAAACTGCCTGGGCAGACACACCCCCCTCAGAAAGCTGCTCAGAAATCCTTCCTCCCTGCGTGTCTCACTTTGAACCGACTCCTGCGTGGCCCTCGAAGGGTTCACAAGGGCACATATCACCTTCCTCTTCCTCTTCTTCCTCCATATCCCTGGCAGTTTTAACCTTATCTGTTAAAACACCTGAATGACCCCAACCACCCCCAGCCTGACCTGGCTTCTCACTCTACCTAAATGCTGTTTATTTTGCTCGCTGGCTGGTGAGATATCGTGGCACATCACACACAGCCCCGGTTGTTAATTCACTAGGAATTCCTGGCAGTTACTGCACGGATGGGGCAGGCTTTGATCTCCCTGTCTGTGCTGGGTTCAGACCCATTGCAGCACAGATATCCATTACTTCAGGTTGAATGTGTTGGCAATGATGGTTTTATGTTCCTCAAGTGATAATTCCTCCCTCTGTGCTCAATAACCATGAGCTCTCAGTGCCCCTCGCTGGCGTGACCAGCCTGATGTGACACCAGTCACGAGTGTCCCAGCAGCATACTTATTACTTAATAAATGTTATTTATAAATAATAAATGGTTATTTAGAAGTAATAAATGATTATTTATAGTTTAATTGGTGTGACTATTTGAGCAACAGTGAATGTCTGAAATTGCTCCTCACGTTTCTAACACGACAAGGCCTTTAGGTACCACCTGTCTGAACTGCACCTGAGCTGAACTGCGGGAATAGTTCACCAGGGATCTGCTTCCTTTCAAGCTCCCTGGATCTTTACATTGAGGACAGGCTTTCCAGGAGATTCTCTCTGGCTTCATCACAAACTGCACCTGACCTGCAGCACCATCCAGCTGACGAAGCACAACAGTCCCATCCGCTGTCCAACCATACACCTACCTGGGAACAGGTGGTGGGAAAACATCAGTGAGGAGTGAGGGAATCATGGAATCCCAGCATGGTTTGGGTTGGAAGGGACCTTAAAGCCCATTTCATTCCAACCCCCTACCATGGGCAGGGACACCTTCCACTAGCTTGGGTTGTTCCAAGCCCTGTCCAACCTGGCACTGGACACTTCCAGGGATGGGGCTTCTCTGGGCAACCTGTGCCAGGGCCTCCCCACCCTCACAGCCAAGAATTCCTTCCCAATGTCCCATCTAACCCTGCCCTCTGGCAGTTTGAAGCCATTCCCCCTTGTCCTGTCCCTCCAGGCCCTTCTAAACAGTCTCTCTCCATCTTTCTTGTTGCTCCCTTCAGGTACTGGAAGGCCACAATCAGGTCACCCCAAAGCCTTCTCTTCTCCAGGCTGAACAATCCCAATTCTTTTAGCTTTTCCTCATAGGAGAGAATCCTGCCCAACATTTCTTCCTTAGAAAAGTAAAACTCCTCATGGAGTCGTTATAGGAGAGGCTGGAAGGGGCTGGTACCTTGGGAAGCTGCAGGTTTGTTTGGAAGAGGTCCTCTAGCACAAGGTGCCTTGTGTCCTACCCATGATTCTGATCCTGAGAAGGGATATTAAATCCCTAACACGCCTTCATCAAGGGAAAAGGTAGTGAGTAACAGCCTGAAAACCACTGGGCACACAGACAGACTTCCCACAGAGGAATGAAGGCCCCGAACACGGCAGCACTAATATAGAGATTTTATTTTGACTGTATTGAGTTGTACAGCACATTTTGTTTGTCACAATGCCATCGAACTGATTGGAGAGATTTTGGCCAGCACATTGTGACGCTGAAAACTCACGAGAGCTAAAAGCAGTTTGGACTAATGGCCTGAACAGCAGGGCCAGGAGTACCTAGTTCTGGCTTCCTTATTGCTTGCAGTCATTCCAACACGTGCAAAACAGGAGCAAATCCAGTTTCTTCTGCCAGCTCAATGGTCACGCTTCCATGTCTGGCAATGACTGCAAGGTACAAGGCAGGGGAGAATCTGAAGCGAGGTGCCTTCTCTTCCCAAAGCCGTGTTGGTTGTTCCCAGTATGGAAAAGAAGCAGAGTCCAGGTAAGTACAGGGTCTTCAGAGGATGAGCTTCGCTTGCGCGTCGGGATTCACCAAACCAGAGGCTGACACGTCAAAGCGCAGGAAAGGGTCGTTATTCCATTCCCTCCGACGGAGATGGCAAACCATTACCAAAAAATCTGGGAGATCACAACAGTGTGAAGCCCTTTGCCTTGCTGGCTGACCAATGTCCTCACAGGTCCTCCCTGCCACATACCAAGTCTCAGCTCCTGAGGTGCACAATATACTGGCAAGAAAACCTGCATTTCTGCAGAGAAATGCCCTATTTTCAAACTCTTCTTCCTCACTAATATCCGCAGATGCCTTGCAGAGGAGGCAGGAAGGATGTTCCCCGAGGGATCTAGGGATTACAAGCCCACTGAAGCCCACTTTCTAAACCTTTCTTCCTTTCTAAACCCAGTTCCTTGTCCTTAAGATGAGTTGGGATTCCTGCTCTCGAATTCAAAGGAGAAGCAGAGAGGCAATTACAAGTTGGCAACTCTGAACTTTGACCACTGTACAGGAGAGACAAAAAAAGAATTCAAATTCAAGAGGCATTTTAGGTAGCGCTGGGGCAAGTCAGATTGTTTCCACCACTGAACAGATGCCACACATCATGGTTATCACTGTAGCTTGGCTGTACATCCTAAAGTGAGAAGCACAGACCGTAGTGTCTACGTCAGCCAGTCCTTCCCCACCCCGTTTTGGTATCGATGCTTCATTCTCCCTTCTTCGGGTTACATTAAGTGCACAGAAATATATAGCAGCATTTGGACTGAAACCCTCACATACACCAGACAGCACATTCCAGAGGTAAAACAACACATTATGGCCTATACCCTCAAGGTATCAAGTTTTCAGGATAAAGAGCAGTAGGAAGTGGAGAGCTGAGGGCAGAAAAGGGGAGGAGGAGCAACACAGGAACACGAGTTCTGTTTCCATGCCAGGAGAGGATCAGGGTGCCATTCCTGTGTTAGCACCAGGCTGTGACACGACCGCAGACAAAGCAGACGGGCAGAGCAGAAGTGAAAAGCCAATCTCCCAGCTCCCCACGGCGTGGGGGGCAGGGGCAAAGTCCAAAGTGCGCCCACCGATCCCAGCGGAGCCTGAAAACGGGCACGACCCGCTCGGCCCCCTCGCAGCCAGAATGAATTTCTCTTCAACGCCCGAGAGAAAATCAATTAGTGACGGCTAATGAGTCTTGTTCACCAAGCTGATCACAAATCACACTCATGGAAAGAGAATCTACAGATCTGCTCCAGGTTGAGGCCCTTCTGATGCCTGCGGGCCCACCGGGAGCCTGCCCTCTTCCTTCTCGTACAGCAGCCTGCCTTTGGAAGGGGAGGTGGTTCTAAACATGCCTTTCTATTGCTTTGGGGGGACTTTGCACAGGCAAGAGCTGTGAAAACATTGCTTTCCAGCCCACAAAAGGAAGAGGTTGCGATCCCCTCTCGGCCCTAGGTTGTCAGGACTACAACGCACGGGCCCACCGGCTGGGAGTGGGGACACCCCATCCTCTCTGATCTGAGCTCCTCTGCTCCAGCCTGGCAGTGAGGCTGCTGCAGACAGTGCATTCGAGCTTGGTGTTCAAGTGTTGCACCAAAGGCCTTCACAGTTACCCTGGAGGCAGAGTCACCCTTCAAACCCATGAGAGAAAAGGCTGGGCTTAGACAGGTCCCTTGTCTGGCATTCAGCTGGAAGCTGTGGCGATGGGTTTCTTCAGATGTTGGCTCATGAGCTCCCTGGCACGAGACACCTGGATGTGGTCATAACAGGAGTTACAAACGAGGACAGGGTCGTACAACTGCTGATCAGGGATGGGCAGCTTCAGATGGCAGCAATTAGCACAGAACACGTTGCCACAGTTCCTGTCAAGGAGCAAAAAAAACAGTGAGAAGAGAGCTGGGAACACCACAGCAGAACTTGCACAAAGGGCCCAGGGCAGAGGGAAGCTGTGGCCTGACTGAGGACTTGTCAATGTGTTTCTTATACTGTGGTCTGCCATGCCAGCAAACTGCTAGAGCTGAGAGGCACTCACGGGCATTGCTGCTCAGGAGAGGGACCAAAGGCCTTGGAAAAACAGAAACAAGAACAGTGAAGAATGGAAATCTGCAGGGAATTGATGAGGCCTGGCATAGAACAGAAAGACCTAAAACGTTCTCCTGGGAGCTGGAGGGAGCAGACATGGCAGAGGGGCATTTTGTGGGCTCCAGGCTGAGGAGGGGAGCAGAGCCAGAGCGCTGGTGTTGTTTACCTGCAGTGGTGCCTCCGCTTGGCCAGCCAGAACTCACAGTCACAGTTAAAGCAGTGCGAGGCCATGTGGTCCGGAACCCACCGCGTCACCTACGGAGACACCAGTCAGCTCCCAGTCTGGGACCCCCTGCCCACAGCTCTGTGCAGCCTCAGGGCGACTTTGGGCCACACCAGGCTGGCTCAGAGCGAGCCCACGCCCCAAGAGCCAGCAGCCAGAGGATAAGGACTCGGGTGGCTGCTCTCTGCCTCGCTCTGCTGCTGTACCTACCCCCGTCAGCTGCAAAGAAACATTCCCTCCCACTGCATCCCAGCTCCACAGCGGGACATGTACCTCAGTCTCCTTCTTATCCACAGGCTCCCAGCTCGCTTCTGACAAACAGTCCTCACTGTGGTCAGAACAGAAATCCTCCGTGTCGCTGCCATCCGACTCCTTCAAACATGTCTGCAAAACGAGACCAGGTCACCAACCCCATCCACTCCAGGGCATTCCCTGTTCTGTGCTGGTGAGGGGCAGCTGGGTGGCTCCAGAGTGCCCCAAATCAAGAGGTAAAGCCTCCATCAGTGTGAAGGAGCTTGGCCCTCAAGCAGCAGAGATACCTCTGCATGGCATGAGGACAGGGACAGGAGGGGAAGAGGGCTGAGGAAACACAGGAACAACCTCACCCACCCCCTCCCAAGAGGCCGTGGGTGGAGAGGGCAGCGTGAGGGACCCCCGCAGTGCCAGGGCCGGGGCGTGGGGGGCCAGTACTCACAAAGTCATCCTCATAGTCCATGGGGGGCTCTGCCGGGGGGGCGCAGAAGTGGCGGATGTCCAGGCGCAGCTGCAGCTCCCGCACCTGCCGGCGCAGCTGCTCCACCTCCTGCTTGTAGCTGGCCTCGATCTGCCGCAGCCGGTGCTGGATCACGTCCGTGGGGAAGGGCAGCCCGTCGTCATCCAGGTACACAGGAGGCACAGGAGAGGGGCATTTTGGCGGCATGTGCTTGGGACCAGAGGCTTGTTTCAGGTGGCAGGGCAGCCATGAACGGCTGGGCTTCCCGAAGTGTGTGCCCATGTGGCCAGCGCAGGTCGAGAGCTTCCCACCTTCCCTGGCAGGCCACGGGCCACTGAGGCACAGGCCTGGGGCCCGCAGGGGTTTGCTGCTCAACCTCTTGCTGCAGCAGCCATAGGAGAGGAGGTGTCTGGGGGCAGGCTCCCCATTGGGGAGCGATGTCACCATGCCTTGAAAACTGTCCCAGTTGGACCCCAGGAAGGAGAACTCGCTGCTTTGGCTCTGGGAGATGGGCTTGCGCCATTGCTCCAGGGGGACCCTGCCCAGCCGGCCGGGCTCCTCGCAGGGCATGCTCCGCCCACCATCAGCTCTGCCCTTGTCTGCATCCGGGCAGGGGATGCCCGGAGCAGGGCCTGGGATGTCCTGGGAAGGGGCGCCTGGTGCCAGGGACTCCTGGCTGGGAATGTCTTGGCGGGCTGTGGTTCTCTTGGGGCAGCCTCCTTCGTTGGACACGGTGCCAGCAGCCTTCAAAGGCTCCTGGGGACAGGTTTGTAACTGCTTTCCAGAACTGGTCGAAACCTTGTCAACATTTTCCTGTCCAGAGGGATTTGGAGCTGGTCCCTTGCCATCCAGTTCTGCTGTGTGTGTTCCCTTTCCTGCCTCCACAGGGACACTGCTGTTTGGCACAGCAGCCCTGCTGCCCGGCTGCCTGCTCTGCCCCTCCTGCTCAGTACGGCTGCTGCCTTGCAGGGGTGGGTTCTCCTCCTTCTCCTCCACCTGCTGTGCCTCTCCTGTGGCCACCACAGCACCGTCAGCCCCCTCGGTGGCAGCGTGTCGGGCTTCCAGGCCCACCCGGACCTCCTGGCAGTGGTTGTTCAGGTTGGGATCACTGGACGTGCGGGTCAACGGGCTGCTGGAGTCACAGGCTGAGAGCAGGTCATCCATAGATCGTGTCTTTGGTAATCTAGAACCCAAAAGCAAGGCAAACCTCACAACAAACCCCCTGAAACTTCCACAGTTTCAGTCAAACCTGAGATGAGGGAAGGGAACTGTTCCAAATAATCACAACTTGTGGGCAGGGGTGGTGCAGCTGCATGAGCCAAAATGCACAACACTACAGTGTGGCCTCTGCTGTCTGCCTTTGAGGTGCAGCAGGTAGCTGCACACCTCCTTCTCCAGGTGGCTGGCATGCTGCTCTTGCTCCCACAGGGAGCATGAGCCTAGGTCAACCCGAGGAACTACAAGGAGGGAGAGAAGGTCTGCGAGCCGGCAGCAACCTGGGCCTGGAGCTTTAAGCTCTTACCTGTCAAAACACCTGCCGCTGAACTCCTGGCTCTGAGACCCAGGGGGCATGTAGATGTCCATGTCATCCTGTCCCAGAGGATGTGGTGAGGAGGCCGGGAGGTACACGGCTGTCCAGAGGTGCAGCGCGCGCACGTGGCACACGGGGTGGAGCACCTGCGACAACCACCTCGGTCAGAGATGAGCGTGAAAGGAAACTCCTCCAGCCCCTCCCTGGTGCCTGGCAGGGGAAAGAACCCGGGCCAGGAGTTCTACTGACCTGCTCAGACCCTGGCATGTAGAGAAGGTTGTGGAAGTTCTTGTTGCCAGCCCGCAGGAGGGACCACACGGAGCAGGTGCGCTTGTAGATGTTGTGCATCTCCCGCTCGCAGGGGCTGTTCCCCAGGAAGGTCCCATAGAGGCAGGAATATGTGTGCTGCACCAGCTTCACCTGGGGTATGGAAGGGATAACATCAGGAAATGGGGCCTCCTGTCCACAGGGGACACATCTTCCTCTCCTCTGGGACGGCTCATGCACTGCCTACCCCACTGGTGACCCCACTGCTGTCCTCACTTCCACACAAAGCAGGACAGGGACAGCACAGGGATCACCTGGATTGAAGTGAAAGCACACTCAAGTGACACCAAACGCATCCCTCTATAACCCTCACCTGCATTATTTGATAAGGCAGAGATTAATTTTTCCCTAATTTATTTTTTTGAAATGTTTCAGACTTATACAGCTCTGAGATATGCAAATCAAACCAGTGGTTTGATCAGTGCTGGCATCTGAATTCCCTGGGCTGGAAAGAGACCTGAAGAAGGGATTCAGGGAAACTAGAGAATCTAAACCCTTCAGCATGGGCATGTTCATGGGGGAAGGATTTTAAATCAAAGAGGAGAGATTTAGATCAGATGTTAGGGAGAAATTCTCCCCTGTGAGGGTGGGGAGGCCCTGGCACAGGTTGTCCAGAGAAGCTGTGGCTGCTCCATCCCTGGAAGTGTCCAAGGCCAAGGTTGGATGGGGCTTAGAACATGGCAGGGGGGTTGAAACAAGGTGATCTTTAAGGACCCTTTCAACCCAAATTCTGGGATTCTATGATCACTGCACAATCTCCTGGGTTCTGCAGATCTGTTTTCTTTCAACCTCAATACTGTTAAAACATCATGACCTTCTCTCTGCCTCTGCTCACATCTGGGATAAAGACATGTTTGCATGCGTATTTCTTACCAAAAAAGCTTCATTAAATTCAAAGAGGCAGGGAAATTGCTTCAGAAGCTGATGAACAGCATCCAGCCACTGGAGAAAAACCGGACACTGCTCGTTCTGATCTTCCACCTTCTCCTGGTGCCCACAGCGATCCCCAAACTTGTGCCCAAAATCCAGCCAGTCTGACTCAACCAGCACCTGGAAACCCTGTGAGTAAAAGAGAAAAACTACTGCAGAGACTTTGCTGAGGGCACAAAGCAGGACAAGGCAAGGCCCATCCACCAGGAAACTCAGGATTGGGAAGAGCTGGGAAGGAGGCTGCAGCAGTGGCTGCTTTGGGAGCAAAGCTCCCTGAGTGTCAGGGGTTTCCAGACACAAACTAACAGTTGTTATTTCTATCCAATAACCAGCTTGGAGAACTAAGAGTAGGGAAGCAGCTGAACCTTGAGCATAAGATGTTATTTCCCACAGCACCTCCCCAGGCTGGGCAGAGCAGTGGGGAACACTTCACCCAAAACAGGCAGGGAGAGGACAGAGAAAACCCAGCACCCACAACAGCAGCTTGGAAATGCCATTAAACTTATTCTCAAATGTGATCCTGCTCCTTTCCACGGGGACTCTTGAGCCAAAAGCTGCCTTTGAACAGACATGAACTGCAGCAGAGCACAGTCCTACCTCCATGGTCCTGTAGTAAGGGTCCAGGAGAATCTTTGCCAGTGACACAATCTGCGGGGTCCTGTCCCAGCCGTCGGAGCAGTGAACCAGCACCGGACGCCCTTCCCTGTCAACAGCACTGGAGACCAGCACGGCTGCCTTCAGCATCACAGACAGGTGCTGCAGCCACTTGGTGCTCTCCAGGGCTGAAAGCCAGCTGGAAGAGGAAAAAAAAGCAAAAAACAAAAAGAAAAAGGTTGTTTAGTTCTCCCACGAAAAAAAAAAAATCAAATTTATCTTCAGTCCTTTTGGAATCCTCAGTGGAAATCAGTCTTTTCTAAAACACATCCCAGAGCAGCCAGGCAGCCTGGGAAGAAAGGCAAAAAATTCAATCCCTAATTTAATTTTTCAAAAATACAGCCATTTTTTAGAAACCCTCAGGGGACACACACAGACAAGTGGCACCAAGGCAGTGCCTCAATCCCTCTCGGATTAATGGATCAAAATGAGCAGCGTTCAGGCACTGTAAGCACTTTCCTATCCCTCCATTTTCAGACATAGAAACCTCAGATAGGAAAACGGAGAAAGGAAGGAACCACTCCCCCCCCCGGAACATTGGCAGATATGGCAACATCAAAGTCAGCTAGAGAACAGTCACTCACTTGCTGGGGTCTGGCACCTGACTGCAGACAGCACGGAGATACTGGAAACTGTTCCGGATGGAGTGGATGTTGGCCATGCCCATGAACACAACTTCACAGTTTGGGTAATACTCTGACATGAGAGACAGGAACATTCAGAGAGAGCCAGAGCAGTTACAGAATATTCTGAGTTGGAAAGGACCTAAAAGAATCATCGAGTCCAACTCTGCTGCCACCACAGCAGCTGCCTCCACACCCTCAGTGCAGCCATCCCCTCACACACCATTTCTGGTCTTCATGGAGTCACTAAGGTTGGGAAAGACCTCCAAGATCAAGTTCAACTGTTCCCCCAGTACTGCCAAGGCCACCCCTAACCCGTTCCCAAGTGCCACACCCACATGTCTGTTAAACCCCTCCAGGGATGGGGACTCCCCCACTGCCCTGGGCAGCTGTGCCAGGGCTGGACAACCCTTCGAGTGAATAAATTTTCCCAATAACCAACCCTGGCACAACTTGAGGTTGTTTCCTCTGGTCCCAACGCTTGTTCCCTGGGAGCAGAGCCTGACCCCCTCCCCGGCTTCCCCCTTCCTGTCAGGGAGCTGCAGAGCCAGAAGGTCCCCCCTGAGCCTCCTTTTCTCCAGGCTGAGCCCCCCAGCTCCCTCAGCTGCTCCTGCTGCTCCAGCCCCTTCCCCAGCTCCGTTCCCTTCCTTGCACACGCTCCAGCCCCTCAATGTCTTTCTTGCAGTGAGGGACCCAGAACTGACCCCAGGATTCAAGATGTCTCAGCAGTGCCAGCACAGTGGGACAGTCACTGCCTTGGTCCTGCTGCCACACCATGGCTGGGACAGCCCAGGTGCCTTTGGCCTCTTGCCCACCTGGGCACACCTGGGCTCATGTTCTGCTGCTGTCAACCAGCACCTCCAGGTGCTTTCCCAGCTTTCCAGACCCTCTGCCCCAGGCCTGGAGTGTTCAGGGGGTTGTTGTGACCCAAGTGCAGAACAGGGAGCTTGGTCCTGTTGAAAGTCCTACCGTTGGCCTTGACCTATTGATCCAGCCCTTCCAGATCCCTCTGTAGGAATATGATTCCAGAGGCCAGGTACCAAAATGCTGACCCAACCCCCAGCTGTGCTCTAGGACCCACTACAAGGCAGGTGCAAGAGGAAGGTGCTCTGGGATGTGCTCCGTACCTTCACATTCGCAGCCACCTCCCTTGGCTCTGTTGGCCACGGCCGCAGTGTAGGACCTGGCGTCGAGGATCAGCAGCTTCTGAGGAGTCCCCGCGTTCTCCACACCCGAACACGCCGTCAGGGACGAGTCTGCTGGGACAGACATGGACTGAGCTCCTGGTGCCTCCCTCCCTCAGCCACCAGGAGCAATCCCCGGGGACACACAGCATGGCAGGGCCCAGGCTGTCCACCCGGCTAAAGGCAGACCCCACGCTGGGAGCAGCAGGGAGGCGCTGGAAGCTCCAGTCCCCACGTTTGGGAGCGTGGGAGGGCGGGGCTGTCTCACCGAAGTCGGCGTCGCAGGCCTCGCTGCCGTCGCTGCTCCCGGCGTGTGGCGCGGCGCCGGCCGCCCTCGCTCCGGGGTTCAAGGCACAGGCTTTGGCGATGGACGTCACCAGGTACTCGTCGTCGGCGTTGCGCCAGCCCCACCAGCTGATCTCGGGCTGGCTGCACCGCGCGATCACCGCCCCGTTGCGCACGTGTCTGCAGGGGAAGGGGAGACTGAGGAACACTCTGGAGAGGGAAGGGAAAACCCAGGAAATGTGCCCCGTGCACAGCCAGCACCTGAGCAACCTCCTGGCTGCAGCTGCTTTATGTGCTGCACTGACTCTGAGGGGCAGAGGGGCAGGACTGAGCTCTGCTCTGGAGGGACCAGGGACAGCAGCCAGGGAATGGCTGGAGCTGTGTCAGGGCAGGGTCAGGTTGCATCTCAGCAAAAGGTTCTTCCCCCAGAGGGTGGTTGGCACTCAACAGGCTCCCCAGGGCAGTGGGCACAGCCCCAAG
>JAWWLV010000053.1:10683671-10737385 GCA_035041135.1 Platyrinchus mystaceus | reverse complement strand
ATCCTCTGGGGCACAGGGGGTGACTCTTGGGGCTGGGCCTGTGCAGGGCTGGGGGTTGGACTCCATGATCCTTGGGGGTCCCTCCCAGCTCAGCACATCCTGTGATTCTGTGTGACTCTTGCACCGAGTGCTGAAACAGGGCAGGGAATCTCAAATAACCATTATTCATGACTACAGCACTGACAGAGGCTGCATTAGCCTTGCATTTTTATTTAAAATAATACAGAATCACAGAATCATTACGGTTGGAAAAGATCTCCCAAGATCATCAAGTCCAACTTGCAACTTATAGATAGAAATATATACTGTAATCTATAAATATATAATATATAAAATATATATTATTGTATATAAATAGGTATTTATGTATTAAACCAGAGAGACGAACTTTAAATCATTATGGTTGTACTTTGGGAAAATAATAACTATTCCACAGAATCACAGCATGTGCTGAGCTGGAAGGGACCCACAAGGATCAGAATCCAACCATTAGCCTTGCACAGAACCATCCCTAAGAGTCACATCAGTCATTCCACAAGATCCCAGAATGGTTTGGCTTGGAAGGGACATCTTGTTCCACTCCCCTGCCGTGGGCTGGGACACCTTCCACTTTATTTAATGCTGTTTTGCTCTCCCCTTCTCTTTTTCCTCTCTTAAATTATGGATTGGTTGTTAAATCATTTCACTTATCACTTGTATGTTGGAAAGATGAGCTCACTCGGCATCAGACTGGGGAGTTTCTGGGTGGAGGCCTGAGCTGGTGTTTATCAACAACCCCTAAATGTGAACCCTACCCTGGCTGTTGCTTATTGACGCCTCCCTGGAGGCCTGAAGGAAGAATACATTCATTTTTCACAGGAACACACTGGTCAAGTCACCCAATGGCTTAGAAAGGGAAGGGACCATGAAGTGACAAAGTTGCTGGTGACAAGAGAATGACCCAGGAGAGTCTGTGGCTGCCTGGAAAAAGTTGCAAATGCTCCCACATGATAAAAACAGAGGCTGAAATTTAGTATTACTAAGTGAAGAATATTTACAGATGATCAAAACATAACCCCAGCTATGACACGGAACAGTTCAGTGCAAACCAGCAGCCAAATCTCAAAGGCTTGGAAGTCACCAGGGAGCTCTGAAAAAGCCTGATTGCTCAAGAGAAGCAGAAAGGTTAATATTGTGGTAACAGTTTTTGGGAAAAGAACATGACAGAAAGTATCATGGCTTCACATCTTAACCCATCTTAAAATGACACAAATTTTTCACTAATCCATCTCAAAAAGGATCATGTCGTACTCAAATTTCCAGAGAAGGCAGAGGTACAGAAGAGCTTCACTTTAGGACCAACTTAAGTAGGAAACAACCACCCACCATGAAAGAAGGGCAAGAATGGAAGAGAAGCATAAAGGGTAATAAAGGATTAAAAAAGGTGAGTTTGGAAGATTAGTCTTGTTTTCCCCTGAGAGAAACACAAGCAAGCACTGGAATGGTCATGCCATACCTTTCAGAAAAACAAGTATTTTTTGGACAATGCACAAAACAAAGAATGGACTCACTGCCACAGTGCAATGTGGAAGAACAAACTGTTCCAAAATAAATTCCAAAATTCTTGGTGGCAGGTCCACCAAGTGACCAGGACACACAGTCACCCGTTCTCCTGAATGGGTGTAGGAAATCTAAGATCCCAGCTGCTCCAAAGATGCCCCAGGAAAGAATACCTGCATCCCTGTCCCATTTGTTACACTTCCCCAAGGTGTTACTCCTGGTGCCTGGTCCTTCCTGGAGATGGGATAATGGACCGGACAGCCCTGCACCTCAGACCTCACAGCAACCGTGCTCAGCCCCGCACATCCCTCCACCCTTCCTGCAGCACCTCTCTGAAGATCACAGAATCATGGAATGGTTTGTTGGAAGGGAATTTAAATATCATCCAGTTCCATCCCCTGCCATGGGCAGAGACACCTTCCACTAGCCCAGGTTGCTCCAACCTGGCCTTGGACACTTCCAGGGATGGGGCAGCCACAGCTTCTCTGAGCAACCTGTGCCAGAGCCTCACCAGCCTCCCACGGAACTATTTCTTCCCATTTAACCCTGCCCTCTGTCAGTTTATGCAGTTTCCTTAATGACACCTCACAGATAATAGTGAAGAAGACTTTAAACTTCCACAGAAAGAATATTCACATTTGGCCAAGTTGAAATACCGTGGGGTCCTTTGCTTTTGGTGCCGTTTTGTTTTGCAAGGTGACTTGAGAGCAGTCACTCCCAGAAGATCTATTCCTGCCTTCAGGATCACTCAGGGATGGATAACACAGACAGCAGCAAAGGCTTTGTTTATACTAGTAAATGAACCAGAGCCAAGGTGTGGACTTAAGCACCAGGCTGTGATCTCCAAGCCTGTTTGTGAGCCACCCACAGTCCCCGGCCTGTGCCAACCAAACAGCGCCTGAGCACGTTTTGGGAAGGGCAGGTGCCATGCCAGGGACTGCTCCCAGCAGTCTGTTTGGATGCAAGGACACTGTTTTGGGATGGAAGGCACAGGAGTGCAGCTGTGTGGGGCAGCTGGATGCAGGCAATGCTGTGACAGCACCAGTCACATTAAACTCAGAAAACTTGGGAGCACAAACCTCTGAGCACTCCAACAGCAGCTGGGGACTTTCAAGGGACACAGTGACCTGCCAAAACCATGAGGAAATGTGGCAGCACTGATGAGTATGAAGCCACCAGCGAGCACAAAGTACAGCAGGTGCCAGTAGAGGAACCAAAACCACAGCTGAGCTTGCCATGGGCTCCCCAGGACAGGGCAGCACTCACAGCCCGATTGCCTTCTCCTGCACATCTCCCCAGCAGGAGCACAGGAAGCATTTCAGGGCTTTTCTTACTTGGGATTTTTGGGGAGGTTTTCCTCAAAGGATAAAGCTCCTTTCTTGAAAATGGAATGGCAGAAGGTGCTGGAATGTGTTAACTTATGTGGAGTGAGTTGTTCTTTAGGGACTTCAGTTTAGTTTTAATGACTCAAAAGCCTTTCAACATCCAAAGCTGGAGTATGAAGTGCCTTTGTAGTTTATCAGTTGAGCTTTTCCTCCCAGATTCATTCCAAGCACAAGGCTAGAGCACATCTGATACTGTCAGCACATGCCACGGAAGCCACAACAATCATCCCGAATGGATTAATATCTGGTTTAGTGGAAGGTGGTGGGGTGGTTGGAAGTAGATTACCTTTAAGGTACATTCCAAGCCAAATCATTCCATGATACTGTGATCTCCCAAGCCCTCTCTCTGTTATTTCCCCACCATGGGAGTGCTCATCCACAACACAAAGAGCAGCTTGGCTTAAAACACAAGAAAGAGCTGGAGAGGGTTTACTGAGCTGAGCTTAAAGGTTCCCAACTGAGCTGCATGTGTGCAAGTGCTTCCATTTCCCAGATCTCTGGGTTAAACTCCCACCTCACTGTGGCACGATCTGAAACTGTGGCATGATCTGAAATTCTGACATGATCTGAAATTCTGACATGATGTGAGAGCCCGAGAGCGAGTGCCCAGCCATGGGGCTGGAGCAGTGCCCACTGTTCCACCCGCTGCCTCCCGGGCAGCCAGGGCACCACAGGCACAGGTGATGCCAAGTGCTGGGATCTCTCCTGCTGCCACAGTCCCAAGGTCTTCTCAAGGTGGCTGTGCAGACAGAGCCATGCTGAGCAGAGGCTGCCATGCCATGCCCGTCTGCCTCTGCACTCAGCTAAATAATTAATTGCATCCTCTGCCTTGATTTAGAAGTGGACTGTGCCCAGAGGCTCCTGCATCTCTCCTGTGCATCTCACTGAGGGCTGAGATGCAGACCTGAATTTCTGCTTTGCTTAAATTGGACTTTTTCAAAGAAATCTGATGATGTGGAACCTTTGGTGGCACATTTTACAGATGTGACTGTCACACAGTGAGTTCAGCCTTGCCCTCCCAAAGCTCTGAGGTCTATCCAACAGTCCCTGGGATGCAGGATTCAGTCTCTCCTGAACTCCAAGTGAGGAGGAGGAGCTGAGTGTAAGGCTTTTCCTTTCTTCCCCTTCCACACAGCACAAGGCACTGCAGAAACAGCCATGGCCCTCACAGACCCTCCTGGACAACACACTTCAATCTTGAGGGCAAATGCTAAAAAAAGTGCAGGAAAATGCGAGACACACACGGGCAAGCACTTGTCCCATCTTGTCACATCCCCTGTCAGCGTCTTCTAATCTGATCCCAGGCTGCAAAGGGTTGCAGCTCAGCCTGTAAATTACTGGGTACCATTACAGAGATATAAAGCAAGGAACAAAATAATTGTTGGAGTAGGAAAAAGACACGGCTTTGCCCTTGGGTGGGGAGGCACACTGGGACAGGCTCCAGAGCCAGGCCATTTTTAGCAAAAGGAATCACAAATACAATTAACTTCTTAGCTGACTTGGCTCCAAGGAGGGACAGGCTCCCTGAGATAAGCTCTGCTTGTTCTTACTCTGCTGCAAACTGAGTTCTAGAAGCAACACGCGGTGTTTTGCCAGCATTTAACAAGCCATGAAACGTGAAGATGCAGAGTTAAGGCATCTGTAAATTCACTGGGCTTGTTTCCTGACTTTTGTACTTTGCTGTGCAGCTGTGATATTTTAAAGTTTTTTTTCTATTGGGATTTGGTGACTGCTAACACAGAGTCTAAGGCTAGAAATCATAATGTACGTTTTACACCATGCACAACTGGCTGGGTGCACCTTTCCAACAGCCTCCCGTTGGCTTCAAATACATCAGTCTCTCAGGAGACAAGTTTAATGGGGGACCATCCCCTACCCTGCAAAGCTCTGCTCCATTGGCCTGGCCTCCTACATCCCACTCTATGGATTATTTCTGGAAGGTTGGCCAGGGAATATTTCGTAGAATCATGAAAAATCCTGAGCTGGAAGGGACCCACAGGGATCACCGAGTCCAACTCCCGTCCCTGCACAGACAACCCAACAATCCCACCCTGTGCCTCAGAGCATTGTCCAAACACTCCCTGAGCTCTGGCAGCCTTTGGGCTGTGCCCACTGCCCTGGGGAGCCTGTTCAGTGCCCAACCACCCTCTGGGAGAAGAACCTTTTCCTCACATTCTCAGGTAGGAGGCAAAAGAACCCCCAGCTCTCGCTGTCACCCCTTGCTCCTCAGACCCGTGGAGCTCTGCTCACCTGGCTGCCCAACCCTGTGCAGGCCTACGTGGGTTTGGGGGAGAGCACAGCTTTGGGTTTGCAGTTACCTGTAAACCACCACAGGGATCCTTTTCCATGACCTGAATGAAGCCACATTCTCCAGCTCCTTATCAGTGATCCAGACGGGGACCAGCAGCTTCTGGGGATAACTGGAACAAAGCCTGGAGAACAGAAAGCACGAAGGCAAGATGAGGACTGGGCATTCAAAAATCTGCCCCAGAGCAGCTCACCTTTCCCCAGACTCAGCATGCAGGACTTTGGCTCTTCATCTCTGTCTCAGTACAGTCTCAATGTGGAAAATGTGACCCAAAAAGTGCTGTGAGCGACTGAGACAACTTCTTCTCACCTCAGGCCTCACCTCTGGGCCCATTTTAAGTATCCCAGTACTTCCCAAGGGTGCCTTTGGAACATCCTCTGGATTGAAGAATGTGGGTTCAGAAGGGTTTAGTGGAACTAAACTTTAGTGGGGCTCTGGGTTTTCTTGCAGCAGGTGCAAACCCAGGTACACACAGAGCTTCTGGTAAACGATGCCCTGCCACTTTTGTGCCCTGCAGAACACAGGTCACCTTGGCACATTTCTCTGTGAGGAAGGCACAGCTCTGCCCAGAAAGATGGCAATAGGGACTGGGTGCATGCAAATAAAAGACAGAAGGGAGATCTAAATAATATCTTGTTTGTGGGATGCCAGAAATCAGATTCCTAATAAGCACGTGAACATGTACCAGCATGTGTACATGTTCTCAGGTTGCCCAGAGAAGCTGTGGCTGCCCCATTCCTGGAAGTGTCCAAGGCCAGGCTGGAGCAATCTGGTCTAGTGGAAGGTGTCCCTGCCCATGGCAGGGGGTGGAATGAGATGAGCATTAAGGTCCCTTCCAACCCAAACCATTCTGGGATTCTATGAAGCACACACAAATTTCCAGGAGTGCAGGGGGAGCTTCCTATCTACTGCAGCTCCTGCCCTGCCCCTGCTACTCTCAGCACAGGCTGAGGGCAGGTTCAGACACAGCAGTGCCTGGAAGCTGGACCAGCTGAGCCCCCACGGCCCAGGCCGACACAGGTGGGTACATGGCAAGGAACATCAAAGAGCAGCTCCAGCTCTAGGCTATAACCCACATCATTTAGCAGGAATGTTTCAGGGCAGATGGGGAGCAAGGTGAAAGGGGTGAAAACATCCAGCCAGCAAGCTCCAGAGGGAGGGCTGGTGTTCCTGAGCCCAGGATATCCCAGCTGATGGCAAAAGGCATGATATAGTATTAATCAGTTTGTGATGCTAGTGAAGAACTGCCTGCCACAGTGCAAAAAGGCACTTCACAGCGTCTAGACAGCTCCTCTGAGAGCCCCAGGCAGAAAGCAAGGCTGGTAAAGGGATAAAAACAACAGGGTGAGGAATCCAGGAAGCAAAATTAAAGCTGTCAGGTAAGAAGGTGAAGAGCAGGACGTCTGTGGTAGGATGTCTAGGCTTGGACATCTCTGAAATGCCTCAGATTCCACGTGTAAAGTTGGACAGGAAATTAGAGAAGCACTGGAGCATGACTGAGGATGCAGGAATGTGGAAAGGGATAGCACCTGGTGAGGTCTGCAGGAACTTTTGGAATAGATGAGTCTATACAAGAATGGGCTTCATTGAAATGCAAACAGAATCAGTGCCCTGGCACCTCAAATGAAACACTACAAACTGGGAGAGGCAGGCCAGGAGAGGCTCAGGAGCATTCCAAGAGTTAAGGCACTAAAACTTAGGAAAACAGTAAGACAGAAATCAATAAAGTTCAGGTAATGAAACAGGACAGCCTTAAGAAGTTAAGCCAAATTTAAGCAGGATGCATAGAAACAGGTAATGAGGTCAAGACAAACAGACATGTTTCTAGGCTAGAATTCCCAAAAAATACCACAGAGGAAGTGAAAAGCCAGGATAAGTAACTATACTGGCTTAACAGCATCTTATAAACTTGGTACAAGGAAGAACATGAGTGGTACCCTAAATTTCAGAGTAGAAGCTTTGTAGGGAGGCCAAGACAGGCCGAGCTTGTGAACAGTGTGGGCATGTTCCAGGGAAATGGGAGGGTAACAGTGTGAGGCTCAGGGCTACCAGCATCCTCCAGAGCGTGCATGGATCAAATCCCAAGCCTAAAGAGAAACAGGGCAGCATTGAGGCTACACCACCAACCCCTGGAGAGACAGGAATGATATCCAGAGATTCACACGGGAGACTTGTGTTGCCCCCACACAGAACACACACGTGTCACGACAGTGCCTGAGACAAAGGTGACATTTTCGGACACGAGCAGGTGTTTCTTGGTGCTCCCAGACAAATTATACAGAAGTCCCTGACTCCCTGATTTTGGGCCTAAACTGCTACAAAGTAGAATAACAGAAAAATCACTTTGTCACAGTATTTATCACTCAGTAGGTTTAACAATACTTTCAGAGGGGATAATGATCCCATGACTGTAACAATGAAAAGGGTGAGGGGGGAGCTGACAGATATGATGGTTATTTATATATAGAAATATAGGATTGTTTAGGTTGGAAAAGACCTCCAAGATCAACAAGTTCAACAAACAAACCAGCACTAACACCATGTTCACCACTAATCCATGTCCTCAAGTGCTAAATCCATTATTTTTGATTATTTCCAGGGATGAGGAGTTTACTACCTCCCTGGGCAGCCTGTTCCAGTGCTTGACAGTCCTTCCCATGAAGAAATTTCCCCCAATATCCAACCTAAACCTCCCCTGGTGCAACCTGAGACCATTTCCTCTCCTCCTGTCCCTTGTTCCCTGGAAGCAGAGGCCAACCCCTCCCCTCGGCTCCCCCCTCCTCTCAGGGAGTTGTGGAGAGAGAGAAGATCCCTCCTGAGCCTCCTTTTCTCCAGGCTGAGCCCCCCCAGCTCCTCCTCCTCATACTCCTGCTCCAGACCCATTTTTCAGCACAAAGGGAGCCCTAAAGGGAACCACCTGTGGTGGGGTGGCCTGGAACACTCTGGGACCACACTGAACCCGACCACTGAGGGAAACATCCTTGGAACTGTGAGGTTTGATGGCACAAAAAGGGTTGGAACAACACAGCCACGTAAATTGGCACCTGTGGACCAGGAGCATCTTCTGACCACAAAGGTAACTATGACAGAAATCACAGAATCATGGAATATCCCAAGTTGGAAGGGACCCACAAGGATAGAATCCAACTCCTGGCCCTGCACAGGACACCCCAATAATCCCACCATGTGCCTCAGAGCCTTGTCCAAGCTCTTCCTTCACACATGTTTATCACTAACAGTACTCACAGACTTATTGCTCACATGCTCCTGCAGCAAATGCAATCAAGGACACTAATTATCACATTTCCAATGGCATGGATAGTATTAAAATTTATAGACAATTGTAACAAAATAAGACAAAATATGAATTAAGTGCAGTCCCAGAAACAAGCAGGAAACACCAGCTGGGTAAAGCAGTAACACAATTCCAGGCAGCTTTTTCCTCATAAAGTCAAAAATAAATAAAACCACCACTGTAAAAAGATGAAACCTGAAAACAAGCATCAACAGTGGAGGAAAATGTTTTGGTTTTTTTTTTTTCCTTTTTGAAGGAACTACGTGTGTACCAAACCCACCTAAGGCTGCCATGAAACAACTCCTGCCTCGAAGAGCCTGGGTGCACCAGATGGGGAATGCTGGAGTGATCCCATTTCCCTGGGTGTACAGATCCCTGGAGATGTGGGAGCCAGGGAGAGCCCATGTAATAATTTTATTATCACTGTACACTTTTATCAGGACCAAAGGAGTGGTTGTTATAAGCTTGTATTGCTCTCATTTTATGATGGCTGTCTCCAGGAAGAAGATAATAGTTCCCAGATAAGGACATCTCGGAACAGACTTGAAAGACAAGGAACAAAGCCATTGCCTTGGAGTATCCTGTCTTTAACAACACTGTTTTGCCAATGCAGGGAAATAAAAGATAAAAGGACTATAAACAGTTAAAAAGTAACCTGATCCCTGTGAATAGAGGCAGGTGGTTATGATCAAAAGCCAAGGCAGGATTTAAAGACACACTCCCCCAGCAGCAAGAGAGAACTGGTTTGAGTTGCACAAGGCAATTACACCACCCTTGAGATCCCAGGATGTCTGCAGGAAGCTGGGACCTGCCAGGATCCCCAGGGAGGAACTAAGGCAGGTGGAGGGAAGCAAAGCCAGGCTTGCTGAGGTTTGTTTCAAAGTCCTCTCTTCCCTGGTTGGGCTGGAAATCAAACACCTGCCTTCAGAGAAGTTGGTAATGGCTGTGGATTACTGGCCAGGAAGTGAAGCACAGATGGTCGATGGAAGCCGAGCTTTCTGAAATGGTCAGAGGGAACCCCAAAATTTAGCAGGGGAGAAAGCCTGACTGCTCTCAAAGATGTGCAGAGACTCCACCCAGGGCAGGGACCCTCCAAAGCCAAGCAGTTCAGGATAACAAGTTTTATTTGACATCCTTGGAGAAACAGCATAAATGCAAAGTCATGTGGACAGTTCCAAAGCAATGATGTGGTCAGTGGGGACAAAGTGGAAACTGTAAATCACCACCCAAATCTCTGCATTCTTAAGGCAGAGAGAACAGACAGCAAACTGCAAAACTCCACTGGCATTTCTCCAGTCCAATGTCTCCAAGGCACTCCCAAAGAAACCAGTGTCCTGGAACTGTCCAGTCCACAGGTGACAGGGATGCCTTTCCTGGCTGAGCCAGAGAGGAAAGACTGAGAAATACCAGTAGTTTCAAGAAAAGGATTATAGGGAATGCACAAATGAATATGTCCATCAAAGCTTAATAAAATCCTGTTGGCTTAATGCCACCTGCTGCAAAGAGAGGAGCAGTGCTTCTCCAAGAGTCCTGTGCTCCTCCAGGAGTAGAAGACAGGCTGGAAACACTGATGTGCTGGTGGGAAAGACCTTCTAGGGATCCCCACTCCAACTCCCTGCTCACTTGCAACACTGAGATGTGAATGATGGAGAAACCCCTCTCTCCCTGGGGATCTGCCCCAGCCCAGCACCACGTCCTGGGGAATGGTTTTTTTTAACTCTCATGTCCACTCCGAGCCTCCTCATCTGCACCCTGTGGCTGTTGGTCCTTGCTCTGTCATGTGCCCCTGTCCAGCAGTTGGAGGCTTCTCCTGCTCCAGCTGAATGAGCCTTGCTCATTCCCAGACTCCCGAGCATCCCAACAGCTCTCCCCTGGCTCACTCCCAGCTCCTCACAAAGCTGAACAGCTGCCCCAGTGTATGAGAACTGTTTGTCATGTCAGATAACAACTGACCAGAAAGACAAACCCATGATGGACGGACCCTCCAGACTCCCAAATGTCTTCCAGGAGGAATTAGAGCCACATCATTATAAAACACCTGAGTCAGCAACTACCCTCCCTGCTAGCTCTGACATTCGGGCTGTTTTTCTTCTGCAATTCCATGATGTGAAAGGCGGAAAGAAAAGGGATCTGGCTCAGACACTGAACTGCCTGAGGGCTGTTGAGGCCAGGAAGGAGGATTAGCTGGAGTTTGACTCACCCACCGCTCTGCACGAGGATGAAGGGAAAGTAAGGGGAGAGTGGGGAGAGCCTGGTGCTGAAACACTCACTTGTAATTGTTGTTGATGTCAGAGACGCGCCAGACGTTCTGCAAGTCAAAGCCCATCCTCACCAGCTCCATCTCAAAGCGGTACCTCACATGGTCTCCTGGAGAGCAGAGCACAGGGATTTACTGACAGCACTGAGGGGATCTGAACATGTTCATGGCAACCATTCCAGGCTGGAGAGAATCCCGCACTACTCTGGGTTGGAAGGGACATTAACGATCATACAGTTCCAACCCCCGGCTCTGAACAGGGATACCTTCCACTGGCCCAGGTTGCTCCAACCTGGCCTTGGACACTTCCAGGGATGGGGCAGCCACAGCTTCTCTGGGCAACCTGTGCCAGGGCCCCACCACCCTCTGATTAAAGAATTTCTTCTCAATATCCCTCTGGCAGTTTAAAATCACTCCCCCTTGTCCTGTCACTCTTTGCCAACATAAAAAGTCCCTCTCCTCCTGTTATAAGCCCCTTCAGCCACTGGAAGGGGCTCTAAGGTCACCCATTCTGCAGGCTAAACACCTTCAGCTCTCCCAGCCTGTCTCCAGAGCAGACGGGCTCCAGCCCCTGGAGCATGTCCATGGCAAGGAGAAACTCCAGGGCAGCTGGATGGCAGCAGGGACGGTGCTTCAGAAGCCAGAAAGACTTGTCCCTCAAAGGGGTTCCTCTGTTTATTTTGTCAAGTCAGATCATTTTTCGTTTCAGAGCACAGAGCAGGATGGAAACAGCCTCCCCATGTCACTGTGAGAGTGTGGGGAGTTAATTTAATCCACTGTTGCCCTTCTGCCAGTGACAGCTTCCAAAGTGGATGTCAAGAACCCCACGGCCAGGAGTGCTGGGCACCCACCCCAGGCAGTTCCTTCCTCCAGACTGCTCTCAGACGCTGACTCAGGGTTTGCTCTCTTATGTTTTAGCCTCACCTCACAAATTCTGGATGCCTTTGTTGCTCCAGTGTCAAACCCTGCTAATAAATAAATACTGCAAAGCTCTTTGCCTCAGTCATACCCTGCAGCAACAACTTCCACAGGTGAGTTTATTTATACTAGAGAATACTACTTTCCCTAAAGGAAAGACAGCAAATATCTTTCAATTGCTGGTGTTTGGGACATGATAAGGTCACAGAATATACCTTTTCTCTACCAGCTTATTTTTTTTATCTCTTTGAGCTCTATTATTGAATCTCATCCCTCTATCCCAGCCTGTTTGGACATTTCACTCAGGCTACTGCTGCTCTCCTGTAGGATCAGCACATTTTTTAAGCCTAAACCCAGGTTTCTCACTCATTTCAATCCCTTTTTGAACAGCTTAATCATGAATAAGACAAAGCAGCTGCAAGGGAACTTTGTGTTCCCAGAGAAGGGAAACTCCCAATCCACACGAGGGCACCAGCACAGCTCTGGTGTTCTCTTTATGGATTCAAGGATTTGATTTGTGCCTGTGTAAGGATGAGCCAGAGCTCTCCACAGACCTGATCCTGGGAATGTCACGGCATTTCTGGGTGTTGGAGAAGAGATGCAGATGGGCTCATATTAATTAGGCTGCCTCAAAGCTGATGATGTTTACATCATCATGGTGAGAGTGCTATAAAGTATGGGATGTTTTCTTCCTTCACAAGGAGAAAGGAAAAAGCTGCTTCTGTGGTGCTGGCTCAGAATGTTCCTTATTATATTTTAATTCTTTTTACTGTGCTTGTTCTCCTGCAGCATCCAGCCATCAGCTGGACTCAGGATGAGCCAGCAAGGTGAGTTTGGGCTATGGCTGCAGTAGAGCTCAAGACACAGCCAGAGAGGGTTTATGAACAGCAAAATTGCACTGCAGTGCTCCTGGGCAGAGCAGCAGGAAGGGGACAGGCAGGAGCTCACCGGGACGGCAGAGATGTGCATGTTGATCCTCCTCATCCACACAGACTCCCAAGCACCAGGCGTGGTAGGCAAATGCAAAGAGGTCTTCGGGCTTGGCAGGGCGGGCAATGGCTCGGGTCAGTCTCTTCAGCCACTCCTGGCACTGCTTGAAGGTGGAAAAATGGCACCTGCAAGCACAAAGGCAAATCACCCTCAGTGGGGACATTTATCTGTGGCCGTGGACAGCTCAGTTCCAACAGCAGCACAGAGGGAGACACCAGAGCTGGTCATGGCCTGCAGCAGCACCCACCCCACGGCAATCCAGCAGGTACCTGATCACTTTGGAGTCCTTGCAGACGATGTGAAGCTGGAACATATCCCGACACTCCACACTTTCCATCATCCTCAAAGGCACCTGTGGGGGAGGGACAGATGTAGGGCATGACAAGGCACAGCATGACAGCAGCCCCAGCAGCCCTGCCCGCAGGCCCCTCACGCTCAGTCACGGCTCCAGCAGCAATCACGAGCTGCTACTGGGAGCTACAAACCCACTCCCAGGGCCCTGGAGCTTCATGACTCAGCGTGCAGCTCCTTCCATGATAACTATTCTGATTCCTGCTCTGTCCCTGGGTAATCTCCCACCTGGGGCCAGTTATTGACTCAAGCACAGGTAACTGAGCTGAACAGCAGCTGCAGTAAGAGGTGGCAAGTCGAGGCAGTGAGAGAAAGCCTCAGGCTTCCGCTGTCTGACTCTGGGTTAGTGAGAAGTCTCATTAAAACTGGCCAGCAAGAGACCTCAACAGCCTTAAAACCACCGAGGTTAAAGCTCGAATTTAAAGAGAACACAGCAAAGGAAAGACCTAATTAGTATCCAAAAGAAAACCCTATCCTCACACCTCAGCACAGCAGCAGAACAGCAACTGCACGCCCAGAGACAGCATCAGGCCTGGCATCCTTTGAGAAGCACCTTCCCATGCCACAGCCCCCTGAAAAGGGTTATTCCTACCCCTCCCTGCTCCGAAACCTTGAGAGAGGTGACAGTTCAGGAGATCCAGACTCACATTGATCACGGAATCCTTGAATTTGATGTGCAGGCGGTAGTTGGAGATGGCGATCACAGCGTCGTTGGCATGGCCCAGGTACTCCACCCCCTCACCCTGCAACACAGTGAATGGCACCTGCAAGGGAGACAGCACGGGGTCAGCACCCACACACAGGCAGCACATAGCCCAGCCACAGAAAAGGAGATCCTTGTGCACTGGAATTCCCAGAGCCACCCTTCCCACTGCCTCTGCAGTGCATCTCCCATGGGAAACCATTCCCAGCAACGTGCTCCTCGTGCCCTGAGAGCTGACTACAGCATGGAACAGCACTGGGACCCACTGCCCAGCCCCACACATGGATCTGCTTCCCAAGGATGCCTCCAGAGCACCTCCTGAAGGATCATGCTTATGAAGGAGGGGTGTGAGCACACACACTGCACACCTGGCAGTGAGGGTGGGCAATGGGGCAGACAGATCGATGATCCCTGCTCTTAGGAGAGGGTAAACCAGCCCTGGAACAAGGGGCAGCACTGGAAGGGGCTGCCCAGGGAGGTGGTGGAGTACCCATCCCTGGAGGTGTCTAAGGAAGGTCTGGCTGTGGCACTCAGTGCTCTGGGCTGGGGGACAAGGTGGGCATTGGGCACAGGGTGGACTTGATGATCTTGGAGGTCTTTTCCAACCTTAATGATTCTGTGATGGATCAGAATTCCCTGCCCCAGGGCAGTGCCACCTATGTGATCCTGCACCACTTAAATGATCATCACTGTGAGACTCACCACCACTTACCACCCAGGTAAGCAAATGAATCAAAGCTGTGCCCAGTTTCTGGTAACCAGGCAGAGGGAATCTCTCTGTATAGTTATTTGTATGACCAAGGAAGCTTGTCCTGGTTAAACTACAACAAAGCTTTACTAAAGTTACCTGGATTCAATTTTTTTTTGTTAAATATCTAGATAATGTGTCTCTGTGTTCCTCCCCATCAGTCTGGACATGCCGTAGCTATTTTTAAAACGTGGGATCCTGGCAGACAGTCAAGTTTGACTTTCTTTATATTAAAAAAAAGAAGGCAGAACAGCCTAAAATTCCATAGGCCCCTTTGTCCTTAGCTAATCAGGCTCCTCCTGTTCCCTGAATGCCACCTACACCAGGTGATGTCGGCAACCAATTATGCAAAAAATGTCATGACGATTTATCATTTCAGCCAGAGCTGGAACCCGCCAGACGGGGCAGATGATGGCACAATTCATTACACTGTAATTAGTGCAAGTCAGACCACCTTCTCTTTATTTCTAACTTGTTTCTATGGCTTGGGTATGTGCTGCCTAAAAACCTGAATTTCCTGGATTTCAGACTTCAAGTGACAACTGTACAAACAACTTCTCCTTTCTTTGTACAAAAATAACCACCTTAGACTGGCATGTGTCCGAACACCCTTTAAAACTATTAATTATTTGCCATGAAGAGAATATCCTCTCTTTATTTCTGCAGTTTATATCTGCATGCTTGCCAGAGCTGTTTTTAGCTGGCATGTATTTCTTCTGCTTACGTGGCTCTTTCACACAGCACCAGAAGGGAGACAGATTAGAAAAGGATGGAAAGGCTGCAAAAACTGACAGAGGGAAATCCTGGAATAAACCGGCAGGTGCCTGAATACAGCTTGTTATCAAGCCACTGGCACCCTTTTGGAATCACAGAATTAATAGTGCAATGGTTTGGGTTGGGAGGGACCTTAAAGCTCATTTTCTTCTAAGCCCCTGCCATGGGCAGGGACACCTTACACTAGCCCAGGTTGCTCCAAGCCCCATCCAACCTGACCTTGGACACTTCACTTTACATTCAAATAAGAATTTACTGAAGGGAAATTACTGTTGGGAGGGGTGATTTATGGTCCTACATGCAGAAGACTTAAAGCAGAGCCTGTTTCTTCTCCAGGAGCCTCAGCTCAGAGTCATTTCATCCCCAAAGGTCTCAGACCTGCAGCCTTGACCCCAACAACTCCTCAGCCTGTGGTTGCTCCTTCAAGCCAACTCCTATCAGTCCTTGCTTTGCCCAGCACCTTTTGCCAAGGCAATGCTGATCCAGAACAACCTCAGACACTGCAGCAGCAGCAGCAGGAACAAGGTGAGCCTGGCTCCAGCCCCAGGAGGAGGACGATGAGCACTGGATGATGCCAAAGGAAGCACCAAACCCCAGAGGGCTGTGCTCCTGCCCTTGCTGCACAGCAGCAAAGCACCCAGGGCTCTTCCAAGGGCTTTCTGCAGCAGGAGGCTGGCACCATATGGAGGTGTCTCCTTCCAGCCACTCTGCAGCAGGAAAATGCCAGGAGCAATGTGTACCAGGGCCAGAGCAGGCAGTGCAGTCGCTGCACTGAGCATGGCCCCGCTCCGACAGTACAGAATATTCCGAGTTGGAAGGGACCCACAGGGATTATCAAGTCCAACTCCCGAGCAAATAGCCCATACTGGGATAGAACCTGCAACCTTGATACTATTAGCACCATGCTCTAATCAACTGAGCTAATCCCCTGTCCCAGGCAGCATCGTCCTGCTGCAGAGCCACGCAGGCAGCGGCATGTTCCTCGCTGCCAGCATGGGTGAGGACAGGGAATACCCAGCCTGGCTATGCATTGCATCATGCTCCAGCCACGTTTCCCAGAGGCAGGAGGTGCTGTACACATGTTGGCAGGGCTGGGAAGGCAGGGATGGTGTGTTTGGAACGGCTGGCAGCACGTGGAAGGACCCACCACTCCGAATGTGACCTTCGGCACCGGCCAGCCCGTGGTCTCCAGGCTGTCCTGGGCTGAGAGCTGCCCTGCAGAGCCCAGTCTGCCACATCCCAAAGCTGTCTGGGTGTTCCGACTTCCTTACCTGCAATGATTCCTCCTCCTTTACGAGCTCCTTTGGGGGGAACAAGTCCTTGGCCTGGATGTACTCCAAACTGGGAGGGCCCTCCTCACCCTGCATTGCAAACAGAGCACACAGTCAGACAGGCCCCAGTCAGCACGTGCTGTGAAAGCCAAAAATTGAAACTGCTGGATACTCTCAGCACCCCAAGAGTTTGGGGATACCCGAGCATGGAAACGCCTGTTGTGCCTCTGGACCCCAGCAGCTCCTCTGGCTGTTGTTGAGTTCCCACAGCACAGCAAAAGGCCAAAGCAGGTCTCCAAGTCCTGCCTCTTCCAGTTGAGTGGCATTTAGAAAGCCAAGCAGATGCACATACAGGATCTGGGACTGATGTGACAGTAATTTGTCACATCAGCTGTTCCCCTGTTACCTCCCTCGGTACAACACACCATGACACTGAGGGTTTCCATCTACAGTCCAGCTTCAACCAACTCTTCCTCTTAAGGACTGCTTTCTTTGAGTTTTCATTTTCACTTTCAGCCCAAAAAAATCTGGCAAGAGCCTGAAGATTCTTGAAGAGAATATACAAGTGGTAAAAGTAACTCAAAAACAACTGCATCTCAGTGCACTCAGTTCACAGCAGGCATTACCAACTGGTGGCAGCACCCAAGCAGGGCACTGAGCCCCAGTGGACATGTCCACACTGCTCAGATGGACACCCCAGAAAGCCCATGGAGGCCTCAGGGTGGTCTGAGAGAACACACAGAGCCTGGACACGCCATCCTTGACAAGTAAGAGTGTGTGTCTCAGTTTAGGACCTGGGAATCTTCAGTCATTCATAGAATTATAGACTATCCCAAGTTGGACAGGACTCACAAAGATCAAGTCCAACTCCTGGCCCTGCACAGGACACCCCAACAATCCCACTACATGCCTGAGAGTGTTGTCCAAACGCTCCGTGAGCTCTGGCATGAAATGTCAGTGCCAATTTTCACCAGCCCTCCCGCAGACCCTGTCAAACCACCGTGTTGTCTGAAGGAGCAGCACTCGGATGCTCACTGCTGGGAGCCCAGGATGGTGTTAATTCCACATGTATTTGGTGCGGGAATGTTTTCTTCAGAATTCCTCCTAACTGTAGCTTCTCTAGGCTCCAGCATTTACCAGGAAACACTGTTCTGTAAGCACTGAATAATATTTTAAAATTAAATGTCTTTCTGGTTATGCCACCCAACCTGAATTTTAAGCTGAAGAAAGGAGATACCAACCCTTCTGGCTCAGGAATATTTAAAATTATGCTGAATCCCCTTGTGTTAGTGACAGGCACTGAAGCCTTGTCACCCACAAGAACAGCGTGGCCTGAGGTGCTCCCTGGACCTCAGATGGGGGTGACCAGACCCGCCCCAGCCCATCTGCAAGAAACCTGCACGTATTCTCTTACAATTGGTGTATAACTCGGCATCAATCCCAGCTGGACGGAAAGGCACTGCCCCTCCTCACCCCCCCTGTGATGGACACAGGGCACAGCACCTACGGGGGGCTCGGGGCCCCTCCTGCCACAGACTGGCTCGCACACCGAGGCACAAAGGGACGGTGTGTGCCCATGTGCTGGTGCGGTAGCCAGGGAGCCGAGATCTCCCATCTCCACTTTGCAGCTCGCAGAGAAATCCCAGTGAGCAGCAGGAACTGGAGCAGGGCAGCCCGAGCTCTCCACCGGCCTGGGTGTCCTTGAGTCCCGCCTCGCCTGCGATGCAGGGCGGGCGGGAGGCTGAGCATCTCCTGCTGCCACATCCCCATCCCAGCAAACGGCAGGGCGGGGGCTCAGCGCCCTGCGCTCTTCACAGCTGCCTGAAGCCCTCAGAGCCCATTTGGCCATGAGTCCCCCGGGGAGGGGTGGAGAGTGGGTCTGCAGAAGGGGCATCAGAGGAGGAAAACTCCTCTCCCCGAAGGTATAAAAGCCGCGGAGCTCGGGACGCCCTCCCAGCACAGCAGCAGCAGCACAGGAGGGGTCCTGCACACCCTGCGAGCGCCGCAGCCATGGCGGGAGCGGAGCTCCCCTGGGGTCGGATGCTCTCCACGGTAATTTTCCAGCTCCAGGCAAGGAGCGGCCGCATCCTGCGTGGCACATCATGGCACACGGTGGCCGGGGCCTTCGGGCGGCTCAGGGACTGCTGTGCCCTTGGGCCGGGGCAGGGCAGCAAAGACCGGCCACCGTGTCCTCCGGCGGAAGCCAGGAAAGGGGATCCCCCCTTCTCCACGCCCAGCTGGGCAGACCCAGGGCGGAGGATGCTGGAGAGAGCATCCTGCCTTACGGCCCCGCTTCCATGGAGGAGAGGAGGGGAATGAAAAGCAGCACTTACAAAGCAGTTGAGCATGGAGCAGGAGACGCGGCCTGGCAGACTCATGTTCATTTCCCGAGGCGGCAGCAGGGCCGGGCAGGCACAAGCAGCATCTCCTCCCTGCGGCTCCGAGCTGCGGCCGCGGGCCCGGCGCTGCGGCAGCGTCCCCGTCCCCGCTCCGCCGGGAAGGGCAGGAGCATCCCGGCCGCCGGCGGCCCGAGCAGGTGCCGCCGCCGCTGACAATGGAGGGAGGGCGGGCGGAGGACGGGCAGACTCCTCCTCCCTGCCGAGCGCGGCTCTGCCATCTGAGCGTCTCCCTGACAGGCGAGGCAGAAAATGGAGCGGGCGGCGCAGGGACCGCGGCCCCGCCGGCCGCTGCCCCTTCCTCGCCCCTTCCCGGCGGGGCGGCCCCGGGAGGTGCATTCCCGGCCCCTGGCGCTGCTCCCGCCGGCACCTGCCTCGTGCCGCGCTGATGGCGGGAGCGCCGGGAACAATAGCGGGAAGGCGGCTTCATAGCCCGGCACCGAGCCCCTGAACCCGGCACTGAGTCCTCTGCTCCGGCACCGAGCCCTTGGCCCCCGGCTTTGCATCCCGGAACCGAGCCCTCCGCCCCAAACCCTCCACCCTGACATCAAACCTCTGCCCCTCTGGCCCAGCACCGACCCCTCGGCCCCAGCACCAAGCCCTCTGCCTCCATACCAAGCCATCCACTCCAAGCCATCCACCCTGGCACTGACACTTCCACCCCGAGCCCTCCAGCTCAGCATTGACCCCTCTGCCTCGACCCTTCTGCTCCGGCCGTGCTCAGCCAGGACCTGCCGCTGCATCCCTGAGCCCCCATCCTCCTCTAGTCCTTTCTGCCTGGCCATGGAGATGAGGACGAAGGGGCTACCCTGCTGCTGTCTCACTGCAGAACACTCCCAAGACTTTAAGTCCCCCTTCCCAGAAGCTCCTGAATGTGCAGGGAGTAGCTGCATGTCCCCAGCTCCCACCAGCACCTGTGTGCCAGAGCTCAGTCCCTGGTGTGGGCAAGGCTCCCCAGGGCCACTGTTCCCCTTGCTGACCATTTGGACAGTCAGCTCCCATGGGAAGCTTCCCCAGCTCCCGTTAGGGAATGCTCACAGACACAGGTGCAGGAAATGCTGTGGTTGAGCACCCACCACCCACCCCATCCCCCCCAGGAGCTCACCTTTTCTACTTTCAAGCCCATGAGCAAACAGCTCCCAGGTCACAGCCCATCCCAGATGCCACAGGACAGCAGTTTCCTGGGGAAAACCATCTCCATTTCTACTTTCAGCTGTTGCTCTGCCTCCACCGCTGGGCCAGAGGGAGAATCTCTTTCTTCAAATGTAAAATTAAAACCCGGCCCTTCATCAATCCTCCAAGGCCCAACTGTTTTGCTCAAATCACACAAGCTTTCTGCCCCCAAAACAAAACACAAAACCAAAACAGAGCACAGCCCGTAGCTGTTGAGCTCCTCTTAGATGTGGTTGCCCCTAAACCACCACAGACAGCTCTTCCCAGCAATACCAATGAGATCTCAAAGGGTTTTTCTCAAGTCAGACAAAAGATTTGGGCATTTCTCTGCAAAATTGTTCAATGTTAGATTATTCACAGCTGCTTTGGCCACGGGACAGCTTTGTGACACCCAGACCTGCTGCCTGCTGTCCCTGCAGGGCAAAACACAGTTCCCTGAGCTCTCTTGCTGGGAAAACAATCCCTCAGACTGCCCAGGGTCACACCGGATAAAAGACTTGGAAGAACATACAACAACACCTGGAGATAAGCCATGAAATCCCATTTCACCTTGGCTCTGTCCAGCTCCAACATTTACATGGAGTGGGGTGGGTGAGCATCAGGCACTGCCCATCCTCAGGGGCACTCAACTCAAGGTGGCACCCACAAACCAAAACACAAGGAGAATAGAGGGTTATGGATGAGGACAGAGGGTTAAGGATGAGGTTATGGATTTGTCTTGGCCAAATGTGAGTGGCAGGGGAGGTGCCCTGCTTCCTGCAGGTTCTCTGAGGGGAATGCCAGGGGTGTGCTGAGCTAGCAGAGCAGCATAAGGTGGAAGAAACCTTTTATACTGGAGAGAAAGTAGAGCTATAAACACTGTAAAGTCAATATTTATTCTTTTTCCTGACAAGTATCAAGGGAAAAGCAGCACAGCAGGTCTGGGGAGCAGCTGAAGCACAGGAGTCTCTTAGGCAGACTTTGAGCATACATTGTTATTGAGAGCAGACAACACATGACCAGTGTTTATAACACACAAAACCATGGGCAAGGCAGGTAAGAGTCTGCTCTGACACACAGCAAGATTTTTAGGACCAAGGCTCAGTTCAGGGCCTGGCATGGGGCCTGTTTCCAGCTCGAGTTGCAGAAGGACCTTTGTAACCCCCCTAAGCCGCAGCTGTGCCGAGTTAAAGGGCTGCTCGTCGGAGCAGGACTTTGAATTTCCAACCTAAGCTGACCTGAACACCCACAAATAGAACTTCTGCTTTCACTGAAATATTTCTGTACTTTTAGCATTAGAAAAAGATTCACACATGGCTCAGAAACTTCTGCCCGAGTGCTGAGCCTGGTGCAGAGCAGAAGCAGACCTTGCCCTGCAGTTCGGTGCTTTGACAGAGTTTCAGGAGGAACTGGATTCAGACTCTGCTTTCACTTCCTTCAACAGTTCCCGAAATACCTGCCCTCCTTTCCCCTCCAGTGACCCAGGCAAGACCAGGAGTGGTGCTGGGCAGCTGGGGTGGCCCAGCACGGGACCGCAGAGCGCTCCAGCCTCCTGAGCTGGCTTAGCCACAGGGATTTCCCAAATGCCACCTCGGATGCCTCCCCGGCTAAGCAGCTGAGTTCTGCTCCACTATCACGAATCACAAAGGAAGAGGAGGTTATTTTCACACAACTGGGCTCCTCCTGGTGCATGTGTCTGTTCATGCAGGCAGAGAGAAAAACCTCCTTTGTCATCTCATCATCTCCCAGCCACAACAATCCAAAGGTTCCTCAGCTCTGAGGAATCAGAGCTGAGTATAACCTGGGCAGCATGTTCTTAAGGGCAGTTGGCAGGGATCAACCCTTTTCCCTCTCACTAGCACTGCACAGTGTTCCTGTGCTGCTCTTCCCACCACTCTGGACACCTCTGCTCCCACCTTGCAGGTAAACAGCTTGCAACCTCTCCTGAGGGTCCCCAAAGGGATTTGGAGGCTCGGAGTTAACACAGAGCTTGGCAAAGATAGGACTGGCATTCAAGGAGCCATCCTGCAGCCTCCAAGGGAGAAGATATTCCCTATGGAAACAAGCCTGCATGCACCCAGAGCCCAGCCTGCAGCATGGGCTTCACAGGGGTGAGCTGCCATTTGGTCCCATGTGCCCAGGGAATCCATACTGGGAGCAGGGGACAGGCACAGAGATGCTGGAATCTCTCTCATGGCCTGGAGCCAGTCAACACCCTGAACTGAATAGTTTTGCCAATGGCTGGTCCAGCATTCCACAAGTTTGGGAATGGGTGGGGGTCAGGTAGCAGCTAATTTCCACCCTGCCAGGTCACCTCTGCAGCATCTGCAGCTCAACCTCTCCAAAACTGACAATTGTCCCACGCAAAGGTCTGCAAATGTCCCAAATTGCTGAATGACTCACAGATTAGCTGGGGCAGTCCAACCCCCATGTGAAATACAGGTGCTGGCAGAGTCTGTTCCCTGCAGAAAGGGTGAGAAGAGCCATAATCTGATCACAGGGCTGGAACACTTCTCCTATGGAGCCAGGCTGGGAGAGCTGGGCATGTTCAGCCTGGAGAAGAGAAAGCTCTGGGGAGATCTGAGAGCCCCTTCCAGTGCCTAAAGGGGCTCCAGGAGAGCTGGAGGGGGACTTGGGACAAGGGATGGAGGGACAGGACAAGGGGGAATGTCTTCCCACTGCCAGAGGGCAGGGATAGATGGGATATTGGGAAGAAATTCTTCCCTGTGAGGGTGGGGAGGCCCTGGCACAGGTTGGGCAGAGAAGCTGTGGCTGCCCCATCCCTGGAAGTGTCCAAGGCCAGGTTGGAACCCGGCCTAGTGGAAGGTGGAGGCAGGGGGAGAACCAGACAATCTTTAAGGTCCCTTCTATCCCAAACCACTCCATGATTCCAAGAGGCAGACTGGTCACATCCAGTTCAGGGAAGTGCCAGCACACCTGACTCAGACTTCTGTGGGCTGGGACACTCTTCCTGACCCTGAAATAGCTTTATCTTCTATTTATTTTCAGTGCCACAAATAAAATTACTGTAAAATTATTTCCTTGGGCAGAAGGCACCACATCCATCCCTTCTACAGATTAAGGGTGGGCTTTACATCCCCCCAGCACAATGCATCCTGCAGACAGAGAGGAGGGAGGGCAAGGGATGGCAGGGATCCGAATGCGCAGCCCTGTCCCTGGGAGCACATCCACTGCCCAGACCGCCCTGATCTGCCTCCAGCTGGAGAACACCAACAGGAAAACTGGCAGGAGGAGCTGACTGCCCTGGGAAGGGACTTCCAGGACACGAGAAGCAAGTCAAAAACAGCCAGGGCAGCTCTGCCTGACAACCAGGGGCTCTGGCAGCAGAGGGGCCATCAGGGTACACCAGTTTAGATCCTTCCAGGTCTGAATATTTTTTTTAATGGAAATCAAGGTAGGAACTGGTCATCTAGATTGTTTTTCCAGGTAAGGAGAGGGAGGGAGAGACTTGTATCATTTTTCTCATCCTAGAATTTAAAATTCTCTTCTTCCTGCTGGACAGATGCTGCACTGGGGTGAGATGAACTGTACTCAGACATGTATTTCTCTCTCTCTCCATAAGCTGATGCAGGGACCTGACGAGCTGTGGCCAAAGGGACTTCTTGTTCTGCCTCCCCTACTTCTGTTGCACAAAGGGCATCTTTGTTTCAGGTCCTCCCCTACAAAAACAGTTCATTCCTCAAAGCCTAAGGATGAACTGAAAGGCTGCTGAGCCACTGAGGTGGCCTCCCAGAAATAAACCCCTAAACCTGTGCAAAGAGAAGTTGCTGTTTTATAGCCCATAAATCAGGACTGGGGTGGTGAGTTGTCATCTTTTAATCTTCACAGGACGACAGAAGAGCTGATAGATCTGTAATACTGCATTTAGTATTTGCTCAGAAAGTTGCCCAGAGGTGAGCACAGAACAGAATATGGAGCAAGAAACCTTTGAGAAGAGGGACAAAAGGGCAGAAGTCACGGGCTGTTGACTCCGTGCACTTCAAGAGGGGAAAAGGGAGGGCTGAGCTGCAAACCCCCACCTGGAACGAGTCATGGGACCCTCCAAAGCGTAAGAGCAGTCATGGAAACTCAGATGTTTACATTCCCAGTATTCCCAGCAGTACGAAGAGGGAATGCTGCCATGGGAGCTGTACGTGCAGTGAGAGCTGAGCACTGAGCAGAGCAGCACCTGCACTAACGTACCTGCCAGGTGAGTTTTAAGTAATGTATTAAGGTACCAGGGCTCCACTGGCCAGAGTTAAGGATTAAACCAGCACTAGTGTGGTCTTCAAGGTCATTCCGATCACAGCTGGTCTTTGGGGAAAAGCAGGAAGAGTCTTGCAATCCAAGCTCTGAACTGACAGTCGACCAAGCATCTGTGCAGCAGAGAGGGCAGAGCAGCTGCTGAGCCACATCTGGGCTGCTGCTGAGTCAGGGAGAAGCTTCTGGGCATGCCCTTGCTAACTAGAGGGCACTGGTGCTGTGCCCTCTGCCTCCAGTGATCACAGGGAGTTCAGGAAGCACTCAGCATGCCTGCAGGGAACAGGATTTCCAGCCAGCCCTGGAGAGTTCCAGCCCCAAAGCACCCCTGGCTGAGCAGACAACATTCTGCAGCATCCATTAAGCAGCAACCCACCTCCAGCCTTCCCTGTGTTTAACTCAGGAGTCACAGCCCTCTGGAGATGTCCCAAAACGGCTCCAAGGAGGCTGTCAGGGGTTTACAGCAGCTCTCTCTGCCTTCAGCTGCTGACAGAGGCTCAGGTAAGTAGGTGGAGGCAAATGCTTATTTCTCCAGCTCGCAATTACAAGTTGCTTTCTCTCCCTTACCATGGGAGACAAAAAGCCTGTAAGTCCCTTCCCAAAATGGTGGGTTAGAAGGGGAGTAATGGGGGGTTTGTGTTTTTTTTTTTTCCCCCCGAAGAAAATAATATTTTTTTTTAAAAATCGAAGGAACATTTTAATAAAATATGAAAAAGCCCTAAATCCTTTTCAGAAAGGCCTTTGAAAGGGTATTTTTCAAGTACTCAGGAGGAGCAGAAGACCCTCTTGTCTAGAAGAAACCAAGCTGTGGTTACACCTAGGGGTGGGCAGGGCCAGGTCAGGCTAAGACCTACCCAGACATAGGAAAGGAGCACAGGGAAAAGAATAAGTCCAAAGTTCCAGTCTGCACACCCCAAAAAACACAGAGCTCCAGGGAGGGGTGACAAGGACTAAAATGGCTTTGCTACAGAGAATTTTAAAAGACTAGAGCTCTTCAGAGGTCTAAGGGGAATGTAAAACATGTAAGTAAGAAAGAATGTAAATGTCTAAGGGGACTGAAAAAGCTGAAGGGCTGGAGATGCCCCCAGGCAGCATCACACTTTACTGTTATTCCCTCTACAAGAACTGGGGACCCACCAAAACAACAGGGGCAGGTTCCAAAACGCAGCCAGCACAGCTCTGACACACTGCAACGTCTTGGTTTTGAAAAGCCTGATGAATTCATGGACAAAAAACCGACCAAGGGCTCCTAAAACATCAACACACTGTTTCTGGCTTACCAGGACCCTGCAGAACCTGACAGGTGAGGGCACACACCTGAGCCATGTTCCCCCTGCAGCAACCACTGGTGGTCCTGTCAGTGGGGTGTCTAACCAGCCTGGCCTTCTCCACGTTACTTGGAGGGCATTTTGATGCATTTTCCATGTGTTTATTCCCTTTTTTTTTCTTTTTCATTCATATCTGGATACATCTGCATCCCTCTCACCCCTAGAGAAGCTGTTGGGTTTTACACCTCCAATGTGACACCAGGGGGGTTCCAAGGGGAAGTGCAAGATCCTTTATCAGGTTACATAGCAGGTGTTACTTTCACCTCTCCATCCCAGAGGAAGCTCCTCATCCTGCAGCGTGGGGATAAGCTCTTCCAACAGGAAGCACAGGAGATCTTGAGGCAAAACGAGGGAGCACAAGGATAGGGACTACCCCAGAAATGCTGCATGTGTAACTACTAGAGCTGAGAGTGCAGAGAGCACATTTCCCTTCCTATTCCAGTTGTTAACAGAACCCATGGGGGACAATCCCTCAGGAGATGTCATGATTTCCTCGAGCACTCTGCCAAATTTTTATCTTTTTTTTTTTTTTTTTTTTTTTAACTTGTTTAACCTAAATTTTCATGTCCTCAATTGGAATTTCCAGCCCTCTGAGTGTCTCTGCTGTTCTCCCCAGCGCTCCTTCCCCCACCACAACACACTCCTGGAAGTGGGAGCACGAAGAAGAAGCTGATGCTAATCCGTGTCACTGCAGCAAACTCAGACTCTGCCCACCCACAGCCCCACATGCAGATCACCCCTCTTCAAACTACCACCCTCAGGGCACTCTCAGCATATTATCTTTCAACATTCCCAGTCTCCAGCTTTTTTCCCTCCCAGCAGATCCCTCGTATTTTGGGTTATTTCTTGCTGGAGGCATTAAAGGCCCTTTATTTGAGTTTATCAGCAATCTGGTTGCTTTGGCTGGGGTTCAGATTCTTTTCTACCACATTTTTCTGTGACTAATTCTTGTGAAATTTCTGCTACTTTGGTGGCACCAGAGCTGTTATTAACATGGTGTTAAATCCTTCACTGAGAGGTGACAGAGGAACACAATGAGAAACCCCAGCAATAAGTTTTAAAGTAAAAATAAATCATAAGCCACAAATGTCAGTAGTCCAGGGAGACAGCAGGGGTTTTTAGTCTTATTTCCTTTTTTCCCCCAATATATTCCAACAACAGGTTTAGGGGTAGATGTATCCTATCGACAGCATCTTGCTGACAGTGATAAAAGCTCTCTGTGTTATATTATTATATATAATACACAATACTATAGCACTCTTCTTGCTCATTCTTGCATTTCTTCTCATGCATTCAGCAGCAGTACAAGATTTGAACACACAGAGAACAAGACCACCCACAGAGGACAGAGGCAGACTGGAATCATGGAATCATTAGGGTTGAAAAAGCCCTCCAAGATCATTGAGTCCAATTGCCAAGGCTACCACTAACCCATGTCCCCAAGTGCCACATCCGCATGTTTGTTAAACCCCTCCAGGGATGGGGACTCCCCCACTGCCCTGGGCAGCCCCTGCCAGTGCCTGACCACCCTTTCTGTGAAGAAATTGTCCCTGATGTCCAACCTGACACAGCTGGAGGCCGTTCCCTCTCCTCCTGTCCCTTGTTCCCTGGGAGCAGAGCCCAACCCCCCCCGGCTCTCCCCTCCTGTCAGGGAGTTGCAGAGCCAGAAGGTCCCCCCTGAGCCTCCCTTTTTCCAGGCTGAGCCCCCCCAGCTCCCTCAGCTGCTCCTGCTGCTCCAGCCCCTTCCCCAGCTCTGTTCTCTTCCCTGTACATGCTCAAACCCCTCAGTGTCTTTCTTGAGAGGAAATAGGATACAGACTCACCATCCTCAGACACCGTCCAACCTCTCCTGGTTCAACTGCAGCTCAGTCTCTTCTTGTTCCTCCACAAGTCTCACCTGCAGCAAAGAGGAGACAACCCAGAGCAATGCTGAGTTCACAGGAATCGAGTTTAGAAAGGAAATTAGTAGAGAGGTTTAGTTTACAGGAATGGTACTCCAGTATGAACATAGAGGGGGGAAAAAAAAATCAAGATTCCCCCATGGCCAGTACCCTCTACCTATCCCTGCTATCCTTCAGTTCATGCCCTTTCCAAGAGCTGCTGGAAATCAGAGTCAGCATCACAGGGACACACTAAATCCTTTAGGACAGCCACTAACACAGCACACAGGACTCATCACCCATCACAGGTACAAAATCCCCACCTCAGGAGCATGGGAGGGAGCTGAAGAAAGACAGGCTTGGCCACTGTGGTTCAAGGACCTGGAGAGGATCCTTCATAAGGAACTTTTGAGAAGATTGCTGTGGACTTGGGAGGAAATCACCTCTAAAATCAAGTCCTGTCCTGCCAGTGCCCTGAAAAACCAGCAGTACCTTCTGCCAGCTCACAGGAGATCACAGGAGGCATTTCTGGGAGGGGGAAAAGCCAAGCAGCAAGACTTAAGCAAAGTCCTGCTCCAAGAAAATCCTTTCCAATAGGATCAGATGGTCCCACGGGTGATCCTGGGAGCTCCACTGAGGAAGATCTCTCCAATATGGGATCATTTGATCACCAGCATCTCTCTCTCCTGCCCACACTCTGCCTCTGCTCTGCTCTTCCAGCCCCACTCAGGGGCCAGGCTGGACGTGGCTTGGAGCAACCTGGTCTAGGGGAAGGTGTCCCTGCCCATGAGATGAGCTGAGCTTTAAGGTTCTTTCCAACACAAACCATTCTGGGATTCTGTAATTCCACACATGTGCCCCAATGTTTATTAAATCCAACAGTGTTTTAAGCAGGGATGTTCAGAACTCAGGTGCAGCCTGAGGGTGGCTCAGAGCTCACCAAACAAACCTGATTTTTGCATGCCAAAGCTTCAAGAACACTCAAGGACTTCGGTAATTTTGGCCACCATTAATTTTAACCTCTCTCCTCCTTAGATGAAATACAAATGCCAATGTCTAACTGGAGAGTGTCTAAACATCTCACACAAACACACCCCAGGCTGAGCATCCCCCTCCTTCCCACCAAGGAATTGTGTCAGCCACAAAAGAGCTTTGGAATACCTGCCCAAGGCTTTCCCTTACTCAGGAATTTCCTTCCCAGCCCAGAATCAGGTGAGGTTTGACACCCCCATGCCAGAAGGCCGAGCTGAATGCCAGCATCAAGGAGTCATGGCTGGAATGTGACTCTCACCGGGAGCCCTGTGGGACGGAGCTCCCACCCTGCCTGAGGTTGGAATCATTACCCTTGGCCTTTGACAGGAAAGGACAGGAGAAAGGAATGAGAGGTCAGAAGGGACTCAAAACTTATGCAATATATTGATACATTTAATTATCTTTATAGGGCCATGGAGATGCTCCAAGGGCTGGAGCCCCCCTGCTCTGGAGCCAGGCTGGGAGAGCTGGGGGGGTTCACCTGGAGAAGGGAAGGCTCCAGGGAGACCTGAGAGCCCCTTCCAGGGCCTAAAGGGGCTCCAGGAGAGCTGGAGAGGGACTGGGGACAAGGGATGGAGGGACAGGACAAGGGGGAACGGCTTCCCACTGCCAGAGGGCAGGGATAGATGGGATATTGGGAAGAAATCCTTCCCTGTGAGGGTGGGGAGGCCCTGGCACAGGTTGCCCAGAGAAGCTGTGGCTGCCCCAGCCTGGGACGTGTCCAAGGCCAGGTTGGACAGGGCTTGGAGCAACCTGGTCTGGTAAGTGTCCCTGTCCACGTCAGGAGGGTCTTTAAGGTCCCTCCAACCCAAACCATTCCATGATATTACCTTACTTTTAAAAGCAGATCACCAAGCTTCAGGAAACTATGGAAAAAAACCCCCCACAATGGGAATCAAACTTCCTAGGAAAACAGAAAAAGCCAAATACTGCAATATCACCCTTCAAACCCAGTTCAGTCTAGCTCTTTTCAACAATAAAAGCCTTTTCCCCACTATTTAGAAATGATCTCACATCTCAAAACTTCACAGAGAAATGAGCAGCAGCCACCACACCACTGGGAGAGTCACCACCAGCAGGTGACTTACAAGTGAGGTGAGAAGCACAATTAGCAAGGGAAGTAAAATGTTAAAAATGCTTTTTTCAGGAAACCTTTGGATATCTGAATTATTAACACCGAATGACACACGAGGACTGTTCCTGCAGAGCAGGTACAGATTTATCCAATCATTACTCATGGCCACCTTAGTTTCTCAGTTCCTCCCTCACAGGAGAAGTTGGTAATGGCCAGAAACTGAAACTCTTTGGCTGTGTCATGTGTGAGGAAGTTCCTCCTGGCTCCCATCCCCCAGCTCCTCTGGAAAGCCACAGTTGCCCAAGAAAAAGGCAATTCATGGCAGGGGACTGTGCATGAGCTCAGCCTGCAGGAATGCTGTTACTCCTCCATCCCCAAGTGCTTCCTCCTCCTGCTGTTGGGATGAAGAAAGTCAGGAGATACCACAAAATCCCAAGTGCTGCTTGTAGCACTGAGGACCTCCAGCACTACCCGAATTACACCTGGCCCAGGCTTTGCTCGTGCACTTGTGCACTTCCACATGTTCCTGTGCTGGCATCCCAAATGTTTCAAGGCTCCTCCTTCCAAAGGCTGTTGTGTCCCCCTGGCTGCTGGCTCTGCCACTGTGGCTTCCAGTCAAAGGGTCTCCAGCCCTCGGGAAGGAGGAGGCAGCTGCCCAAAGCACCAGCACCGCTGTCCAGCACCTCTCTGGGCTGGCACCCACTGCCTCTCCTGTGCAAGTCAGGTTTGACAGCTGCTCCAGGGCCTGTTTCCCATGCAAAGAGGTTGGATTCCCCCAAAATCCAGGTCAGAAGCTCCCCTTAAAATCTCAGTCTCAGGGGATGGGCTGGGGGTGGCCACCTGCTGTGCCGAGGTGGAAGCTGATGCTGTGGAATCAGATGAAGAGGGGACCAGGGACAGGGAAAGCCAAGACAGAAAGGATGGAACCGGAGAGAAGGTAAAAGAGAAAGATGCCTTTTCACACCCAGACAGAATCACAGAGTCACAAAATGCTTTGGGATGGAAGGGACCTTAAAGACCATTTCATTCCAACCCCCACTGTTATGGACAGGGACACCTTCCACTATCCCAGGTTGCTCCAAGCCCCATCCAACCTGGCCTTGGACACTTCCAGGGATGGGGCAGCCACAGCCTCTCTGGGCAGCCCGTGCCAGGGCCTCACCACCCTCACAGGGGAGAATTTCTTCCCAATATCCCACCTAACCCTGTCCTCTGGCAGGGGGAAGCCATTTCCCCTTGTCCTATCCCTCCAGTTCCTGATGTAGAGTTCCTCTCTGGCTTTCCTGTAGCCCCTTCAGATCCTGGTAGGAGCTGTGAGGTTTCCACACAACGTTCTCTCCTCCAGGCTGAACAGCCCCAACTCTCCTAGCCTATATCCAAAGGAGAGGTACTCCAGTCCCTTTATCAACTTCATGGCCTCCTCCTCCAACAGTTCCATGTGCTTCTTATTTTGGGGGCACCAAAACTGTACACGGTATTCCAGGTGGGGTCTCACCAGAGAGGGGCAGAATCCCCCCTCACCTGCTGCCCAGGCAGCCCAGGGCATGGGGCAGTGAACACTGCCAGCTCATGTGGAGTTTTTTTGTCACCCCACATCCAAATCCTCACGCTGTAGTGCTCCTGTGCCAGCACGGGCAGAGCACGGGGTTCACCCCCCAGGGCTGGGCCAAGAGCCCACTGCCCTCCCCACTGCTCTATGGAGGGTCACAGGATGGTGCTGGTGGGGCCAGGGGGTGATGCCACCTGACACACGTGGGCTGGGGGAAGCAGAGAAAATAACTCACTTCACTCGAGCACTTTTATAGCTCGTAATGTCCCCGGAACTCTCAGTCCAGGAGCCAAACCCTCCAATAATGATGCCGTGTCAGAGCTGAGAACACTTATAAACCCCTTAATTTGCTCTCTCCACAACCTTCTACCCATGTGACTCACATCACACTTCCTTACACAACCACACTGTTGCCTCCAGGGATCTTTGCCCCTCCTGGTGAGTGGCAGTGTCTGGAAACCTCTGTCCCAGTTCACTGCAGATGCTGGAAGAGCCTGGCCAGGACAGAGCTCTGCCTGCAGAGCTGGACCATCCTCCTCCAGGATGCTCAGCCTTGGCCCTGGCCAGACTGTCACACACACCAGAGGCTGTCCTTTCCCAAACTGCAGCTCTGGACTCAACCACCCAGGTCTCCCTTCAACTGCAATCCAAGCCGAGGTGGGACAGAAACCGTACATGCACTGGAAATCCCAGCTCTCCACGCAAACAACTGGGCTGCCAAAAGTCAGGAGAATTGCTTCCTCTCTCTCTGCCTCTCCACATCTCACAGAGGTGCCACGAAAGTCCAGAGCTGTGGATTTACAGGAGTCTTTGAGAAAAGCTTAAAGCCCTGCCTCCAGCACATCAGATCAATGACGGCAAGCTGGGGTGCCCAGCACACACAGGGGGATTTCAGACACACACATGGAGCTTTGGAAAGGTGGGAAAGGCAGTTACGGCTTCCTGGCGGGTCAGTGTGGCTGTAGGGGTGTCAGAGAATTACAGAATGTGCTGAGCTGGAAGGGACCCCCAAGGATCATTGGGCTCCAACCCTTAGCCCTGCACAGCCCCAGCCCCAAGAGTCACCCCCTGTGCCCCAGAGGATCAGCCAAACCCTCCTGGAGCTCTGGCAGCCTTGGGGCTGTGCCCACTGCCCTGGGGAGCCTGGTCAGTGCCCAATCACCCTCTGGGGGAAGAACCTTTTGCTGAGATCCCACCTGACCCTGCCCTGACACAGCTCCAGCCATTCCCTGGGGTGTTGTGGGTGCCCCAGGCGAGGTGGGTGGCCCCTGGCAGCTCCTCACTTCCTGCCGGGAAACTCGGTTTTAATTGCTCATAAAACTGCAGCAATTGTTTGCAGTTGGAGCGAAGCGCTCGGTGCTCAGTGCCTGCCCCAGGCAGAGAGTTTTGCTTTAATTTCAGCTAAAATCGTAGAGCTGGTCCTGGTGCACTTAAAGGGATAAAAATAAGTCCAATATTTAACAGGGGATGTTAGGAAAAAAAAAAAAACAACAAAAAACACAGACCCTGTTAGCCTTATCATGATCCCAAATGAAACAGAAACAGTCCTCTCAAGCCTCTCGACTAATTAGAGGCTAAAAATATAATTGTCAGACCCCACAGATACATGCAAAGCAGATTGTATGGGATGGTCTTTGTTATTTTAAACAAAATTACAATTCTGAGGGCTGTTTCTAATGAAGGCCACGACCAGCTGCTCTTCAACAACAAATCTCTTTTACTGCTGAATAACTACTAAAAAGAAAGGATGGGGCTACCAGAGCTCAGGAATGTCACAGCAACACCAGATGATGGTGACAAGTTGCCAAAGTATTCAGATTGCTCTGGAAGGGATCATAATTTATGGGTCTAACCAAGGGCAAGGGATGAATTCCAAGATGCAGAATTACCCACGGATGAATTGTAGATTAGAGGACCCCACGGGCACCCCCATGTGAGCTGCTCCACAGGGACAGGCAAAAAGTCTACTGCAATGATATATGAGAGTAGTGGTGGCAGAGGGGATGGATTGGTGGCACTTCTGTCCCCAGCACTGCTGGGACAACAGCTACAATTGCCTCTGGGTGGCCAGAGCTCAGCCAGCATGTTTGGAGCAGGAGGACCAATCCCCTCTAGTGATCCAAAATAAAAACAGCTTGGATATGCAGCTTAAAAACCAAATCAGAATAATAATAAAAAAAATCCTTCGATGTGCTGAAGTATTTATGCAAAATAACATCAGCTCTGGGCAACTCTGACAAGGACAGATCTCAATCCAATTACCGGTAGATGAAGTTTCAGAATGGAATAAATTCCATCAAATTTATGGAAAAAGTTGTCCTTGTTGCTGCTTGGAGTATATAAAATGGATTAAAGAGTTGATTTTTAGTCCAGGTCTGAAAACACAAATCCCCCCACAGGGCTCTGGGCAAGCAGAGCTGCCCGTGGTGCCCTCAGCACATCCCATACCTCCAGCTGCTCCTCCCGAGGAGAAGAGTGACTCAGGATCACAGAGTCCTACATCCAAAGTTATCCCACCTGGGAGACGTGGGGAGGGTAAGAGGAGTTATCCCAGGGGAGGGGGGTACCTGCCATGGCACTGCAGAGCTGCACCTTCATGACCCATCCTGGGTGTTGGGAGACATTCTCAGGCCAACAGGGAGCAGGACATGGATGTCACCTCACTCAGCCCATGGCACAGAGCCAAACAAACTCCACCTTGGCTCACCCACAGCCACCAGGAAAAGGTCACGGCTTGCAGACCCTTCCTGGCTGTCCAACCAGAGAGTCAGGTCATGATTAAAATGCCCTGGAAGTGGGTTTTTCTTCATATTTAAAAACAATCAAGACCTCTCTGAAGGCTGATTAGGCTCCACTCGCATTCCAGGGGGGAACATCTAGGTTTCAGACATGGGACTGTTCCAAAGAGCTCAGACCGGGACACATAAAGCAGAAATTTGCAGGACTAGAGTAGGCAGGAATGCTCCTGACTGCACAGCACCATTCTCAGGGAGAAAGGCCCTCAAAAACACATCCAGAGGTGGCTATGCTGGTCCTCGTGCCCATTCCCAGTGCAAGAGGATGTTGGAGGCTGGTGTTGGTCATGGAGTGACACAGGGAATACAGGGACAGAGTATCCAGCCCTGTGAATGAGCCAGGGATCAAGGGGGGACACAAACAAGCATGTGCCAGCTGCAAAGGAGGGCAGGGAGATGTGTGTGTGAGGGTAAGGTCACACAGAGCAACAGCAGGATGGAAACCAAAGCCCCCTTGGGAGAGCAGATCCCTAAGGAAGGGCTGAAGGACTGGCAGAGCAAGGGAGAGAATGGACAGAGCAGGTCCAGGATTTCAGGAGCACAACTGCCACTGAGTCAAACACCCCAAAATGGCCAAGGGGGGTGAGAACAATATGGAGATTTTGCCAAGCTCAAGGTTTTTGCAGCAGCAGTTCCAGGCTGAGGAGATGAGGAACTTCACTCTGAATAGGCTACATCCAAGGGACTTACCATGGAAAGGGGGATAAAATGTCAGGCACAGGGGGTGAGAGGAGCAGAGGGGAGCTCTGCCTTGAACAGGGGAGAAACTACACAGCACAGGGGAGGATTCAGAGGCAGGGGAGAAATTAAGAATAGGGGGGAAGGGGAATAGTGTCACAGGGAGGAACAGACAGCACAGGACCAGAGGTGAGAGGACAAGCCAGAGAACATGTGCCTGGTGCAGGGAATGGAGCAGAGTGTCCTGGCAACTGGGGTGAACCAGGAGCTGCACTAGGGTGAGGACTCTGGGGCAGGAGCAGCACTGGGGTACAGACAGGTTTGGGGTCATGCCAGTGAACAATGTAGAAGTGAGGACTGCTGGGGGTGGAATAAATAGCCTTGCAAGGAAAGATGCAGGAATGTGGAAGAGGGTGTGGAGAGAGCTGGAGGGGGAAATGGGCAAACAAGATCAGAGCTTGGAGGAGGAAAATACCACCAGAATTCAAAAAATGCCAGAGTCGATAGGCTGGGCCAAGGATGCACCTGGAGCAAAGAGCTGCCAGTCACCTCTGTGTCTGGGGAAAGCTGAGCCTGGGGACACCATCAGTGGTCTAAGGACAACTTGTTTTGCAGAAGAGTGAAGAAACAGGGGAGGGGGAGATCACTCTGGTGCATCCAAGCTGCAGAACTACATCGCCAGCAGCATTTTGTCTGTCCCACGCTTTCCTCTGCCACGTCTCGCTTAGCCAGGAGTCAGGAGAGATGGATACGCAGAGGAGCCAGAAAACAGTTTATACCATGTGCAAGATTGAACAAGATGATCTTTAAGGTCCCTTCCAACCCAGGCATTCTGTGATTCTGTGAGGTGGTGGTACATGGGCAGATTGACAGACCCCAGCCCGGAGGGTCCAGCAGTGCCACCCAGACACCATCAAGGTGTACAGGATAATGAGGGAAGAGAATGCTTTGCCAGACCCCTAACGAGCACTGCCATCCATCTCTGCGATGGCTTTAGGCATAATTAATTCCAGCAGCCTGCCTGCCTGCCAGCTGACTCCACTCTTCACATTAATGACAGTGAAATCCCAGTTTCAAGGGGACAGCAGCGACTGCAAAGGAAGCAGAGCTGGGAGCATGTGTGGAATCATCTCCCTTCCTTTCCCAAGGCTGTGACACAGCCCCGGGGCCAGGGCAGCCGGTGGCACCAGGTGGCAGCAGCACACCAGGGATGCTCCCTTGCCAGGGCAGCCTCTGCCTCCTCCTTCATCTCAAGGAGCTGGCAGGGAACAGGGACTGGCAGAGGCTCTGCCATGGCCATGCTGATTCATTTCCCATCCCAGCCAGGGTGAAGCCCGAGGCAGCAGCAGAGAGCAGGACAGACCCCTCATTCATTTCAATGAGGGCACACGGAGGAGCCACAGACTGAGAGAGCCCCCGCTGCCCCTGTGCCACCCCCACCCTCCAGGACTTTCATCCCGAGCTGGCAGAGGAGGGATTCAAAGCTAAGGCTCCAAGCTGAACTCCATAACCATCACACTGACAGAGACAGGAAGCACAGCTTTGGCAAACATTTCCCAAGTCCCCTATAACTCCAGGCCGTTGTTCTCCAAGCTTTGTTTGCTTTTCTTTTAAAAAACAGTTGGGACATTTCAAGTCACAATTAAGCCTTTATTCAAGTACAAACAATTGCCTGGTCCCTACCCAAAGCAGTGCAGATGGACCCATCCCAGCTGCAATCCAGACTCCTGCCTGCTCCTGGGGGTCCTGCAGCCCCGGAGGGAGGGATGTGTGGGCGCTGGGCTCCCTCTCACTCTGCCCTGGCAGTGCCTCTCTCCTCACCGTGCACTGATCTGAACTCAGTCTCAGGAAGGAAGCAGCAACAGCTTCAAGGAAGCGGTGCCTGCACTGCTGAGGTCACATCCCAAGTCTCCAGGCTGGAAAAGTACTGTCTAAACTGCTCTCTGTGCAAACACTCAGATCTCGTTATGCATGAGGAGAATTCACCTTTTAATTCCCGTCAGCTCAGGGAGTCTCTGACAGCCGTGGTTTTCTTTGAAAAGCAATCTCTGTGACTGCAGAAAAACATGAAATATGTGACCCAAATGCACCAGAAGGCTCTGAAATCTCTCCCTCTCCACCCCACAACAGCTTTTCCCAGCCGAGCTCAGGGCTCTCTGGAGCATCCACCTGCAACATCCTTGCACTCCACATGTGGGTATTTTAAAACAACTTCAACCGAACAGCAGCAACACAAATCCAGCCCTGTTGTTTTTATAAATATAACTATTATTCTTTTATACAGGTGCATAAACAGACCCATCTGGTATTACTTTAGGACTCCTAGGGTTTTTGAGGCATCTGCCTGCAGCCAGAGGACAGGATGGATGGGGGAACTACAGTCCTTGGTAAAGGCAGCTGAACAACCTCTGGTATCCAAACTGGTACCTGCCTGCAATGATCTGGATCCCCACTGGGACAGACAGTCAGTAGAAACAGTGTCTGAAAGAAAAAAGTCCTGCTGTTTTTCCAGGTGACCACATGCCCTGTGATGGTCCTGTAACAGTACTGGGGTTCACAGCCCTGTGACAGCTGCAATTCCAGCTCTGGCTGTGCCTCCTGGACTCTGGAACCACGTGCTGCTGGCCAGACCCCAGGCCAGAGCCCACGTGCCTTCATTAGCAGACAGAATTTCTAGGAGAGCCTGTTTTCTCCAAGAGCAGCTTTCCTCTATGGGAGTAAAATGAAGCATTTTTTAGTAATGCACATAAACACGTACGTGCGAAAGCTATGGTCGAAACCACAGCAGGTTTGGGAGCACAACAAAGCATCGGGATTTCTTCTCCTGACTCACCCAAACCAAGCCCAGTTTCCCCAGCAGCCTCCCCACAACCAGCTGCCCTAAGGAGGTGGATCCTGCACCAGGATCTGCAGTGCGATGTCCAACCCTTGAAACATGGCTGGGAACACACATCTCCGCTGAACACTCCTGGTGGAAACCCAGCTCCTCTCCAAAACTTGCCATAATTGTGCCATCATCAAATGAATTTCCCATCTCCCCCTTCCCCAGGAAGAACCTCTAAAACAGAGCAATGGGCACACCTGCTCAGGGTTTCTACTGTGAAGATACAGAAGACCACAAGAGGAGAGGGAAACACTTGAGAACTGTTATTAATAAGTTAAGAGCTCCCTTGGGATTACATGTCCAACCTGAGCATGGTTGGCTCTTGTGGAAAGCCTGGGTTTGTGGGCAGCACCTCCAGATGGTTTGTTATGTTGACAGCCTGGACACCCTCCATCCTTCTGGCACTGTGAAGAGAAGCCTTCTGAGGGCTTGTGTTGCCACCGCTGCTCTTCCCAACCAGGCAATGAACTTGGAAACTTGCCCTTCATGAGGCTTTCCTGGGGGTGGTATCCCTCCCAAAACCAAGCAATACCTCACCTGGCCTTGAACAATTCTGTTTCAGCCCAATTGGCTTAAGAAGGCTAAAGTAGATCCCCTGGTCTTTAATTTCCAGGTATCTGGAGCCTGCAAAAATGCTTTGTACTTCAGCAATGGAAAATCCCATGGAGGGACTGCCTTGCACACTGACCTGCTTTCATTAATAACCTCACCTCAAAGGATGTGGGCAGGTCAGCAAGTTCAGCTGAGCTTAAGTTCTCCCATCCCTGCTCTCCACCACGAGCTTAACTGCTGCTAAAAACAGCGCTGGCCATGCCAGCCGCTCCAAAGGCACTCTGAGAAAGGGAGATCCCCAGCCAATCGATCCAAGGGAAGGCAACTGGATATATATATAGCAAGTCCCCAGCTTATATAGAAGCAAGAGCTGCTCACATTCACACACCCTGTCCCTCCCTGCTGCCAGCTTCCACCAGCACGGGGGATGAAGGCGGCCACACGCCGGGCTCGGCACCGAGAGGAGCCTGAGGATTTATATTCATCTGCTGCAATTCACACGAGGTTTTATCGAGGCTAGGAACAGAGCCTGGGATTTATTACAGTTATCAAAGGGAAGAAGACTCATTAGGGATCAAATTCCTGCCACTAAAAGGTTTAGGAGAAAACTGAAATGCATCAGATTGACTCCACTTAGGATAAATCTCAGGAAGCAATGGGATTTTTACTGTCTTTGCCCAAACACAAGGCAGTTCCCTTCCTCCCATCAGTGCATCACTGACAGGCACAGATGGAACCCCATGGCTGCTGAAACCAGTGGCAGTTCCAGCTGAATCCAGATTTTCCCAAGTGCTGTGTATCCACTCCAGCCCACTCTCTGCCACACAGGTCACACCCCGAGCACCACGGGACAGGCCGAGCGGAAAGCTGGAATCACAGCACCCAGTGAGGCACCTTCCCACTTCCCAGCTCCTATGGCTCCAGTATCAACCCTTTGCTGTGGGATTTTGGGGGGTGGGAGGAAGCAGGAGCAGCAGCACAAGGGCAGTGGGATCCCACCCGCTGGGCTGCTGCTCCCCAGGGAATTCCAGCAGAGGAACTGGCTGCTCGTTCCAGCTTCGGTTTTGGCTGTTTCATCATGAGTAAAACATGCTGAAAATGTGACTTCCTCTGCTACAGACCTATTGAACCTTTTTGGAGAAGTCTAAGGAACTTCCTCTTGTATTTCAATAAAAGACAAGCTCACAGGAAGAACAGTTCCTGTCATACTTCTGGGAATTCCTCTAGTAAAAACACCTATTGAAGAAGGAACGATGCAGTAGGAGAAAGGGGGGGTGTCACTTTTCACCAAGTCTATGGTTTATAATAAAACAAAACTGTGAGTCCACTTTACAGCACAAACCCACTTTTACTTCCTCTTTTGCCTCATTAAGCAGCAGCAAGGAAAGCTCTGCACAGTTTCCTAATGAGCCAGATCTGCAGAGAACCTCTGCATTCGAGAGTTTCATAATAAAAAAAAAAATCTCCCTTCGCTCTCCTTGCTGAACAAAACAGGCTCTGTCTAGGATCATCTTATCCAGCATCTCAAGGTGCTTGGCCACCTGTTTTCCTTTGGAAATGCACACACAAGGCAGCAGAGAGGGATCCATCTCCCTGCTGGCACACGGGGAAGTGTGGCACTCCCTGGAGAGTGTGAATATATTGCCTTTAAATTTACAGAAGGGAAAGAGCAAAGACCAGGGTAGGTAAGACATGACCTCGTGCCAGCCTGAGAAGGGCGAAGGACACCTGGGAGGGTTTGCTGGCATATCCCAGCCCTGACACCCACTCCCCCATGGATGTGCATCCAGCCCTGCTGGCTCCCTGCCGGGTGCCTGCAATCCCTCCCTGCCTGCAATCCGTCTCCAGGCTGCCCTATGGATGCTGGAAGCTACCAGCTCTCCCAGAGAGAATGGTCGGGGGTGTGAGTCAGCCACAGGCACTAAAAAGGGATGTGACCAATCCTTCAGGCCACAGCAGGCTTGTTCACTCCGTTCTGATCATTTATTATCTCCAAGCCCTGCAGAGGTTTCCCTGCAGGCCCCGCTCCTCCCTAAGTCCATCAAATCTCAGCTTGAGGCAGCTCCATTAATTATCCCTTCTGCAACCAGACTCATCCCTCACTTTCAGCAAGCAGCAAAGCTCCTCTCCAACACAGTTCCTCATGCTCCCAAAGGGCTGTGGGACACAACATCACCCAGGAGCAGAGTCAACATCATCACTGTGTGTTTATGGCAAAGACCAACTGTGCCCGGGTCACCCCTCCAGAGATGCTGCCCCCCAAACCCCACTCTGTTCTCACCAGGCACGGCTGACACCCACTCCGAGGATGGCAGCTGAGGAGCAGAAATGGAGCTGTCACGGAGCAAAGCTGCTGCAGCAACAGCTTTGCTGGAGGGATGTTTCCCCCACGGGCAGAGGAGCAGTTGACACTGCCCTGGGAGATGGTGCAATGTGGCAAAGCCGCAGGGAACGTCTGGGACTCGCTCTTGGATCCCCTTGGGGATTTCTCCACCGACCTCCAACGCCTGGGAGTCTCTTCCCTCACCCCTTCCCTCACCGCAGCACTTCTAACAAACACCTCCTGGACTTCTGCCATTATGTGCCCTTTAGGAACAACAATGATGCACCAGAGGTTCAAAACCCCCTGGAAAACAGGGACTTCACAGCATAAACCAGCACTTCTCCTTGGAAATCAAGGGACTTTCTCTTCCCGTGGGCAGCTATACCCACACACAAAAGCTCAGTGCACATCAATACCAGACATTCAGAGCACAGTATAATTTCCTGGTACCAAGTTCAGAGGTACCAGGGCCCTGAGCAGGGCTGCAGTGTGAGAGGTGGAGCAGGAACAGGAAGGATACACAGCACTGGGTTATCCTGGGGATGATAAAACTCCCTAAATCTAGAAATAAAAGTACTTTATAAAGGCACTGTGAGCTGTACCCTGTGAGCTGTAGTACCAACCAAGGCTGGCACCAGTACCAAAATTCCCAATCATCTGGTTATCAATCAGCTCAGCCAGGCAACAACTGCTTTGTGAAGAGCCACTGCTGACCTCAGCTCTTGGACAGGGTGTTATTCCCTCTTCCTGCAAAAGGAAAAGCAGGCAGAGCCCCTGGCACTTTGTGGAAACCAGGTCCAGACGGAGATGATTCCTTGCTGCAAGCAAGATGAGATTTCTCATTGCCCAGACTCCCTCTTGCTATATCCACATCCTCTGGCTGGGATTGCACACACATCCATGGCCTCTGGATATCACCTGCCGTGCAAGAAAGAGGGGGCACTGGGAGCTTTCCTTTCCTAGAGAAGACACCTCTTGTAAAGGGATGGATCTGAAAAACACAAGCCAGGAGCTCCCTGACAGAGAAATACCGAGCGTGGCACTTTCTAGAAGCAGCAGATCCTCCCCTCCACTCCAGGCAGGTGATTAACAGCCCTGTGCAGGTGAGAGAGATGTTTGCAGAGGACTGAGAAGAAGCAGGCACATTGTTTAGAAGCACAAAGGATCCAAATACACAGAAGGAAAAGCTGATATCCCAGAAAGAGGAGCCAGAGTTAATCCCTCTGCAGGGCTCCCAGCCATCCCGCTGTCCATTGGCACTGGAGGGAATTGGCTGCATGGCAGGCACAGGAGCAGACATTCATCACACCAGAACTCAGCAGCAGCTCCCCGAGTCACGAGGACCTCAGCTTTCAAAAAATAAAGCAGCACTGAACTTTAGCATCGAAGGAAATAAATCCCACATAGAGAGGACATAGAAGTCTCAGGCTGTGACAAACCCTGGAGTCACCCTGGAAGAGCACTGGAGAGGGAATGTGGGGCTGACAAGGGCCCAGACCTACCCATGGGCACAGGAAAGTTGTCAAGAGGACTCCAAAACATGAACTGTACTTCAGCACAGCCAGAGGGAAAACTTAACACCCCAGTCACTGGGAATGTACAGCAGACACAGCACCCTCAGTGGTACAAACAGCATCTTGAATAAAATCTCTGGTGCTTCCAGAGGAGCTCACCAAATCTCACTTTGCTGTGCATCTTCCCACCAAGCCCCACAACACATCACAGCTGGACTTCCCCCACCCAAACCCAGCCCTGGCACACACAGGCTGCTCTGCTCCACATCCGACTTCAGCCTCGTGCCTGAAGAGATTCATTTCCACTGCCTCAAGCCTGACCTGCAGGGCAGCACAGGCTTTCTGGCCTGTGCCCAGATGCCATGGGCTTGCTCCAAAGTTTTCAGCAAGAACAGAACATTTTAGTCTTTGGAAAACTCAGCCTGCTGTCCGGGAAGGAAGGCAGAAGTGCCTTTGGCACAGGGGCAGCAGGAAGGGGGGGCAGCGTGGCTGGAAAGCAGAAGGGAGTACAAGCCCAAACAGTGCTGACTGAGGTGAGAAGCAAAAACTGCAGGGCTCCTCACATCCTCCTAAAGCTGCACCTGAGCACCCAGGGTCATGAGGGGCCGCTGGGTGACGGCGGTGTCAGGTGGTGGTGGCAGCCAAGGCAGCACGGGCATGACCCCAGGGCAGGCAGCCAGGCTCTCCCCAGGCACCCTCAGCAGAGTGTTCCCCACACTCGCTGTAGGTGCCTCACAAACGAGATACTAAACGGGACAGCGGCTTTTCCTGTTCCCATTAAGACAGTGGGACAGATTCCACCTGGCTCTGTCCCACTGGTGGCCCTGAGCGCTACGTGCCAGTCATGCTCCTGCAACAAAATGACTTCCGACAAGAATTTTGAAAGATTTTAAAAAAAAAATGAAAATTTATTGTGAATCCAGGCAGCACAGTCTGAACAACAGAGGCAACTGAATAGATTCATGCTGCATTGCCACAAGGCACTCATCCACTCGGGGAAAGCTGGCTACTTCAACAAGTTTCTAGAATAAAACAAAACAACAAAACCCTCTGAAGCTTCCAGAAGGAACAATGCAAACTGCAGCCCTCGCTCGGAGCAGTCCTGGGCTCCACCAGGGACCATCAGGGAAAGGCTGGCAGGGTCTAAGCAGTTGAACTGACTGCAGAGGAGAAATGCTTTGAGGGTCCTTACCATAAAGCTGTCACTCACCAGCAGTGCCATGTCCAAGCGCGTTCAGCTAGAGAGCAATTCCACAATTTCATTTTGCAAGGAAGAACTGGTCAGGTTGGAAAAGGCACAAGAACTCCGTTGCCCAGTCAGTGCTGCTCAGACTGCACGAAATGGCAGAGAGCTGAGCTCCAGAGAACACCCTGCTGCAATTCTGGGCTTAAGTTCAGCTACAAGACTTTGCCCCCGAGCAGATAAGTTGGGAGCCGTGTCTGCCCTGTCTCTGCTGCCAGCACAGGCTCCTCCAAAGTGGGGAGGAGCTGACAGTGGTCAGCAACCTCAGCTAAAGGCACCAGATTTGGCTCTCGTTCAGTCTCAGACAGAGGCACCCAATATATCACCTGGACGTTGCCATCAGAACATTCCCATCCACCTTATATTTAGCAAATACCATTCCCAAGGTTTAGGTAAACCTCAATCCCCATCCTTCCCATCTCTGTGGTGGGATCAGACTCACTCTCTTGCAAGGGACAGTGTGGTGTTTCTGTTACCGTCGCATCCCAGGAAAAGAAATGTTGGCAAAAGCAAAACCCCATCGTGCATGGCTGGACCAGCGACCTTCCCGGGAATGTAGTGACTGAGATCAGCTGTGACAAACACCCTGCTGAGCAAACACCCCACCTAGAAGATAAGCAACAGGACCCAGGAGGGCAGGCAGATCAGTAATGCTCTGCATCAGAGAATGAAGGGAATGAAGGGCCTACAAATGCTCACAACATAAAAGGAAACCTCTGAGGCCAGAAACTCGATACACGTTGAAACAGAATACACTGACACACAACTCTCCTCCCTTGGCACAGGCCCTGGGCAGGCTTTTCCCTCCTGAAGATGAAATTTGAGGGCATCTCAACTGAGAAAGAGCAACACAGTCGAAACAACAAGTGACAATGGAGTCCCTCCTGTTGCAGAGAGAGGGAACTGATCTGAGGGTGCTATGTGTGCTGTTCAGTTTTCCTGTTGCTCTGTCTCACTAAAGTTCTCTCTGCTGGGAATGGCAGATGCTGCTCCCAAGCCCACCATACACAGATCACTGCAGAGCAATGCTGCAAAAGAAATCCCAGGCAAAACTATTCCCACAGTCCAATCCCCATCCCTCCTGGGAAGGGGCTCCTCCAGCTCCGAGGTAAACACAGGTACGACAGAGAAAACGGAGGCTCCATATCAACCCTCAGCACGAGGAAGTCCCAACAGACCCAAATCTCCATGTGTGTCAGACCCTCAGCAGCACAAGACTTGCCAGCACAGAGATAAATGCAGGAAAGTTGGAGGGAAAGAGGTGGCAGGGAAGGGAAGGGGGGTGAGATGCAGCCCAAAGAGGTCAGGCTTTGAGACAATGGCTCCCCAGCAGCAGCACAGGCTCTCTGGCAGGAAAACGGGCTCATTTCAAGCAGGATTCAACCCCTTGAGCACATTTCAGTTTCATTTCAGCTCCCATTCCCAGGGAAAAGAGCTGATTTCCCTGTGCAGACAAGAAACCAGGCGCTATTCCAGCAAAGCCAGCACCACGGTGCACTGCTGCTGCCAGAGCTTTCCAATCCACCCCAACCTCTGAGGCTCTGGCTGCAAAGCTGAAGCACCTCAGTCTCCTTCCGTGAAGAAATTCCCCATCCCTCATGGAAAGCGTCCCCACTCCCTCGGATTCAGCTCCGGGCCGCGAGGTGCGGATGAGGCCGTACCAGACAGGAACCAACCCCCCTGGAAAGCAGGGCCTGAGCAGGCATTTGCTATTTATAAGCTAATCATCTGATCCCTCTGAAGGGAAATCCTAGCCTTTGGGGCTGTTGGGAGCTCAGGGAACTGCGGGAGCACCGGGGAGGAACAGAAGGGAAACAATTACAGCAGCGAGGAGCGACCAGACAAAATTCCTCCCCGCTCCTCCGTGCCACCTTCCCTGAGAACAGGCCAGGGATTACGGGCAGGGATTAATCTGTTACGCTAATTTGCTAAGAGCAAAGTAATTTTTTAAATAGCTCTGGTCTCCATTCATCATTATCTAAAAAGGGCCCTGATCTAGTTCTGCAAAGAGCAGTAGGAGTCTCATGGTAAGAGCCTGCTGGAAATTCAGGAACACGTGGGGAACTGGCTGGCTGGAGCTGCCTTGGAAGGTGCAAGAGAAAGGTATGAGCTTTCATAATTGCTTGCTAGTTCTTAATTCCTGGGGGAACATGCCTGTCCTGGGAAGTTGAGTGTGATGCGCAAGCACTGATTTTACTTTTCCTGTTCACATTTCTCCCTGATGGAAATAATCTGGGTTAGATGACACTGCTGGATTTTGCTGTGAAACAATGCTCAGTCATCTCCAACACCACTGCACACACTTAGTACAATCCCAGAAGCAATCCCAGCTCTCTCTAACCTCCTTTTTCTTCACTTCTCAAGGTATTCCTGAGAACAAGCCTCTCCCTCAGCTGACAGCAGCCTCTAAAACAGAGGAGGGAGAGGAGGAGTGGAAATAGCTCCATCTCAAACAGCACAGACTAAACCATGTCTCTTGGAGGAGAAGGCCCAATTCCTGGAGCAATCCTCACAAACTGAGTGGCCAAGAGCCATGCAGGCCTGGTACCTGCCTCCAGGTGAGCAAAGCTCAGTGAGATGTAGGGACCAGGATAGGGAAGGGCTGCTCACATCATTCCCTGCGCTCCCGCCGGGACAAGGGAGACTTTGAGAAGCCCCACATAAACAAAAAACAAAAGCAGGCCAGTGCATATTTGGCAGATCGAGATCACAATAAAAGCTGGCACAGCAGCCTCCTCCAAAGCAAGATCTACCCCTAAAGCTTCCCTTGATTTGGATTTTTGGGGTTTTTTATTTACTTTTAGCTTGTTACAGCCCAGCCTGACAGGTAAGTGACACCGTTGTTGAGACAGAAGGGCTGGAAGGACCCTGCCTCAAACCCCACAGCAACGATACCTCTGAGGAAATGTCCCTGTTCAGGCTCTCTCAGATACATTAAATAACTGTCACAGCCAGAGAAAGATTCCTGCAACCACAGCAAAGGAAAGGGGAACTCAGATGTTCCAAGAAATTAATAAGTGAAACTTTTCAATTTATTTCCCAGTCTTCATCCGAGTTTACTTAGAAATTCATCCTCCAGCAAACTCCCTGAAAGACATTAGAGCTACCTTACAGACCCCAAGCAGAGCAGACCCCGGAACTCCCAGGCCTGCCAGCTCAGCTGTTTTTATCAAAAACAGGAAAATATAGAGACTCCATGTAAAAGCTGGCAGCCCATACAAAGTCACTGCTGACTCTGGGAAGTTTGTGATCATGCTTGAAGGTCTGTCACTTAAAAATACACATTTTGGTTTGCATGCACATGTAACCCCCCCAGCCAGACTGAATTCCCAGCATCCAACCTCTGTCCTCCACATGCAGACTGGCCAGATCTCCTCTCAAGTTCTTGCTGGAGGAAGCAGATGGAGTTCTCAGCACCACATGGCAGCTTTTTTCACCTTTAATCCCAACATCTCTGAACTCTGCACAGTTTTCCACCAGCTCTGAACCACACACAGGCACCAAACCCAGGGGCAGCAGCGCTTGCACCAACGTGGGAGCTGAGATAATGCTCCCTCTCCTCCTCCTGTACAGTGAGGGTCCAAAGCCCACCTCCAGCCTGGCTTTCTGCATTCAATATATCCATAAACTCAGGCAAAAATTCCTGCTTCCTAGGACAGATCCCACTCCTCCCTTGTCTCTCTGTCCCCATTACAGACTCTTCCAGAATAGTTTGTTTTCTCTGGTAAAACATGTGTGGCCCAAAGTCCAGTGCCAAACTAACCAGACCCCTGTGTTGAATCCTCATTTCCCATTTTCCACTCAGCACTCCGAGTTTCCCATGCACTTCCTCAGCTTTTTAGCTGCAAAATTCCTTCAGGTCACTGCCAAAACCACCAGCAGGATGCTTATGAGACCGTTGACATACTGTCCCCAATAACGTCCAAGGAACCTCCAATTTAACACGGATTATTTTGAGTTCATCCCCCTTCAGTGAATTCAGCAGGAAAACCCAAAGGCATCGTTGCAGACGCTTTAGGGAAGCCAGTGTTGACAACACAGCGTTAGCTGAGGGGGTTCGAAATAAACGTCCAACCTGCAACACCAGCAAACTTACAGCCAGAACCAGCTCCTGCCCAACACGGGGCGGGGGGGCACCTGCTCCAAAAACTCAGCCCCGTGTGACCTCCGGAGGGTAACCAGGTGCGAATAAGAACCAGCCCCCCGGCGGCACAAGAACCTCCCACCCTCCAGGCGCTTCCAGGCGGGATCTCCGCGGCCCCAGGGAGAGGGGCAGCGAGTCGGGCCCGCGGGCCTGGCGGGGGGAAGGGCCCAGGCCCCGAGCGCCGCAGAGCCGGAGCGGTGCAGGGCAGGGCAGTGACGGCCAACCCGCCCCCGCCCGGTGTGGCGGAGGGGCCGCCGCCTCAGCGCTGCCGCCGCCGGGCGGTGCCGCCCCTCACGGACAGGCCCTGGGGAGGCCGCGCTGCCCGGGCGGCGGGGAGGAGGAGCGGCAGCGCCGGGGCGGCAGGAGGGCGGCGGGAGGGGATTCCCGGCGGCCCCCCCGGTGCCCCCTGCCCCCGGTGCCCCCGGTCTCACCTGCCCCGTCGCGGCGGGTCCCGCCCGGCTCCGGCCGCGCCGCTCCCGCCTCTGCCGCGTGCGGCTCCCGCCCGGCCCCCCCGCCACCGGCGCGCGCGCCGCCACCAATGAGCGCCCGGCACCGCCGGCACCTCCGGCCAATCAGCGCACGGAACGCGTCCCCGCCCAGCGCCGCCGGCTGCCAGGCCACGCCCCCCGCAGCTCCCGCCAGGCCTATCCCGTGACACGCGGGGGGGCGGGACCCGGTGCCGGACGGCCAATGAGAAATCACAGCGCGTCCCGCCGCGGCCAATGGGAGGCCGCGCGGCTCTTCCCCTCAGGACCGGGCGGGGGGGGTCCCGGGGTGTCTCGTCACGTGATCGCCCAGGACGCGGCCCGCCTCAGCCCTCACCGGGACCCCCGGGCATGAGGGACCCCCGGGCATGAGGGACCCCGGGCATGAGGGACCCCCGGGCATGAGGGACCCCCGGCATGAGGGACCCCCGCACCCAGGCAGCGCCCGGGGCTCGAGCCCCTCACGGCAGCGCCGCCCCCGGTGCCCCGGCCGGGGCGGAATAGCGCGGGAGGGGGGAAGGGTTGGCTCAGGGCCCCGCTGCCTGCGGAGCCACCGGGACTGTCAAGGGAGCGTGAGGCCTCATCGTTCTATCGCCCCGCATCCAGCCCCGGTCAGCGGCTGCTTCCCTCTGCCTCCTCAGGGTGGATGTGTATCCCAGGGGCTGGATGAACATCCCAATGGTGGATGTGCTTCCCGGGGGTGGATGTGTATTCCAAGGCTGGGTGTGCCTCCCCCGGGATGGATGTGCTTCGTAAGGGTGAATCCTTGAGGCTGGACGTTCATCCCGAGGGTGCATGTGCCTCCCCCGGGGTGGATGTGCCTGGGTTTCCCCATCCTTGGTGTTACTTCTGCCATTCCCACCCTGGTTTCGCCCTGTGCTCAGCCTGCCCCACTGATGTAGTTCTGGGGCAATCCCAGGCTTTCAGACAGCCCAGGTTTTACATTCCAGGCTCCTGTGGAATGAAGATAGGGCTGCTGGGCCCATGGGTGCATCACAGAGTCACAGAAGGGATGGGGTTGGAAGGGACCTCTGGAGATCAGCCAGTTCAACCCTGCTGCCAAGGCAGAGTCACCTGGAGCAGGTGACACAGGAAGGTTTGGAATGTCCCAGAGAGGGAGACTCCACGCCCTCCCTGGGCAGCTGTTCCAGGATGAGGTGCTGCTGCCTGAGGTCCTGTCTCCCTGCAGCCCCTGGAAGGGATGAGCCAAGCCCAGCCCCGGACAGGTCTGGAGGGTTTGGGGGATGTGCATGAAGGGATGTTGGTCCTTGGCACAGGACAACCATCCCTGCCTGGCACTGGGGCTGCCAGCTGTGAGTGGAGCTGCCCCATGCCTGGCTCTGAGAGGGCTAGGAGCTTCCTCCCTTCCCAACAGCTGCTGTGTCCATGCAAATGCATTCCCTGGTGCAATTTCTCCGGGCTGGGAAAAAGGGGAGGTGGGTGATGGCCAGGGAAATCTCCAGGCTGGAAAATGAAGGAGGGAGCAGAACCCTGGGTTGGCAATGGGGCAGGGGGAGCACCCAGAGGAGGTGATGGGGAAAGGGAACATCCAGGGGAGGTGATGGGGAAAGGGAAGCAGGTGGAGGGGTGATGAGGAAGAGGAAGCACCCAGAGGAAGTGGTGGGACAGCTGGAGCTGTGACATGGGGCTGATGGTGCCACCCTGTAGAGAAGCTGCTCCAGAACGTGTGGAAAGTCTGTGGAATGTGTGAACAACCCACTGACCTCTGGGCTGCTGGGCCTACTGCTGTGCCAAGGAGTTCTGAGCCTCAGTGGGGTGGAAGAGGTGCAGGATCAATGCAGGATGTGCATGGATAAGGCTCAGCTCCTCATTAACACTGTGCTCCAACGGCCCAGCCAGATCTCCACTGACAGTCTCAGGATGACACCTTGGCAGAGCAGCTGGGCCTGGCTGCTGACCTGGGTGAGTGATGAGGGGCCATCGTCTGCTCCCAGATGTGCTGGGGCTCCCAGAACCTCCAGTAGGATGTTGGAATGGGGCCCAGCCCTGGGAAGTGTCCAAGGCTGGAAAGCAAGGTGCAGTTGGGTGTCCCTGGTGTCACTGCTCTGAGCCCCCTGTGCTGTGACAATAGAGTTTTGGGGGTGGCTGTCCCCTGTGAGGCTGAACAGGGACCCCCAAGGGTCATCAACAGACTCCATTTTCATCCAGTGCCTGCCAGGGCAGTTTCAAAACCATGCCTGTAACAGCCACTTAGAGGAGCTCTTCCTGAAGGTGAGCTTTGTGGTTAACTGCAGCTGTGCCAAGGGTCAGAAATCCTGCTGGGAGCAGAGCTCAGGCCAGGACAGGCCATTTTCCAGCAGGCCCCCTGGAAGCAGGCTGAGTCAAAACCAGGTCTGGGTTGGCCTGGGAAGTCAGCTGGGTCTCTGGAGGCACCAGCACCCTGACATGTTATGGGCATACATGAGCCTGGCGTGTTGGTGCAGCCCATGGCACCAGACACATGGCCCTAGGATGCCCCTGGGATGCCTCATGCCTGCCTGCACCCTTCCAATGCAGGGAACAGAGTTCTCTCATTTCTCCATGCTGTCTCCCTCACCCCAAGTCCAACACTGCTTTGCTAAATTCCCTCAGCAGATGCCACCAGATGGAAGTTCCACCTCTTACTGGGCCACTGACCTCCTGTCTCTTCACCTCACAACTCTGTGGCGGCCTTTTGTCCGTGCCCCAGACCTGGGACCTGGACAGCAGGAAGGAGTGGGGAGAAATTCCCCTTTGATCCTGGGCTCCAAAGCTCACAGCTCGGTCCAAAGGTTTTGTGTGCTGATAGCTGGGGCCAGGCCTCACCCCCCAGCTGGGGACTTGTTTCGATAGCCAGTGGCTCAGGAACTTCTTGGTCTGATGTTCTTCACCGGTGAAAAAATAATACACAGAGAGCAAAAGTGTTTGAGGTAACACAGCAGAAAGCTCAAGGCCAACACAGCCCTGCTCCTGAGAGATGCACTTTGTCAGAAAAAGACAAGGGGAAGAGACAAGAGCAGCTCTGCAGGAACACAGCAAATGTCCCAACCAGCCCCTGGTGCCCCCTCTGCCAGCCAACTATAGCTAGGCCTGGAATAAAACATCCTTGGTCTGCCATCCTCCCTCCCCTTTGGGGCCTCCCAACAACCTCAAACTGAGCAAACATCCTGGGGAGCACCAAATGCAAAGCTGGTTAGTGTCTCTCTTCATTGTCCCCACACAGAGCCTGTCCCCAGCTGTGACAGAGATGATCTGTCCCCCCCACAGACACTTCCACCCCATTCCTGGCTTTGCCCATTGTCCAATAAAGGGATTTTTGCAGCAGACCCCCTGCTCCTCTGCCTCCAGCCCACAGGGTGTGGGGTGGGTGTGTTATGCTGCCTCGGGGGGATGCAGAGCAGGCGGGAGGGGAGAAATCATTGGGAGCTCAGGGAAGAAGGGACCCCTGCCTTTGGGGCAGGCTGTGCAGATGCAATCTGGGGGTTTCCATGCCTCCCCCTCGCAGGCTGGCTGCATCTCCTTGCTCAGGAGGCAGATTCCCCTGCTCCCCAATCCTCATGTTGCCCCAGAGGTGGAGCAAGGATGTGATTCCCCTGGGAGTCACAAAAGATCCTCAAACCTGTGTCTTGTGCACTGCTCCCGCAGCTCGTCATATTAGGGGCCCAGTGCAGTTGTCACCTCCCACCAGCATTCCTGCTGGTGAGTGAGAGCCCCTCCCTGTGCCCCCCACACACCCCCTGCCCTCCACAGCCACATCCAAACCCTGTTGTGCCTTGGCACCAATTCAGCTTTATTGCACATTCTGCAAAGTCACAGCCAGATCCATGGATTGGTCCGGCAGCAGGAAAATGAGAGGGCTCTCCTGCCCCCTCTGAGTGCCCAACACTCCAGTGCAGGCAAGACAGTGTCCTGGGCTGGTGCCACCCTGTGTCCCTGCGAGGTGGCAGGAGAGCTCAGCGGGATGGAGGTCCCTCTCCACTCTGGCTGCAGGACAACCAGGATGGGAGAGCCTTGCAGGCAGGATCCGACTGCAACACGAGCAGCCAGTCCCAGCTGAGCCCCTCCTCACAGAGCCCCAAGCCATGTGCCCAAGCCCAGAGCTCCTCAGGACCTGCATGGTCCTTGCAGAAATCCTGGTCCCCAGTGCTACACCTGTGGCAGGAAATTGAGGACAGCAGTGATGAATTCTTCGAATTTATCCTGATGGACTATGTGCCCTGCACCTTTGATGTACTGGATCTCTGCCTTGGGGAAGAGGCGCTGGATCTCCGGGTAGTCTCTGGAGCTGCAGGACAAGGGAACATGCCATGGTCAGAGGTTCCTCCTGGTGTCTTCCCTCCCCTTCCTCATGCAGAAGGTGATCCCAGGTCTGACCACGTCCCCTCCTCAGGTCCCCCTCACTCCAGCATCTGTCACCAGCTGCTGGAGGCACAGACCTTGCTCAGGACCTCCCCCTCCCCAGGGGCTTCCTCCCACCCTCAGCAGCTGCAAAGAGCACAAGGGGTCAAACCACAGACTTGGAACCGCTTCTCTCCAGTCCCACCTGATATAGGGCGAGTCAGACCCTCCCAGGAAGAGTGTGGGGCCAGGATATGGCTTGTGGAAGACAGGGAAGTTCATGATATCTGCCAGGTGCCGGGAAATAGCCTCCAGGTTCACCCTCCACACATAGCGGCCCTCAACCTCCACTAGGTTGGTGAGGAGGAACTGCCTGAGCTGTGGAAGCTGCCACGGAAGGGGATGGTGCACTGTTCAGTAACAAACTGGGATGTTCTGGCACCACCACCTCCATTTCCCACGGGATTCCCTACCTTAACCACAGGCTGTAGCTGGTCATCAGCCAGCTGTCGGGCTGCAGAGCGGGACAGGCCAGCTGGGACCTTCACTGCCTTCATGGCAGAGATGTAGGCAGAGAATTCGGACACGGGGGCGGTTGAGCCGGGACCAATGTCCACGGCGATGAGGCGCTCCACCAGGTCTGGCTGGGGACACAAGCAGGGCACGTCCATGCCAGGATCTCCCAAGATCCCCCCAGTGGGAGGGAGCACAGGGCTCTACTCCCAGTCAGATTCCCTGGAGGCTCTTGGCTCCCTCCTGCTTAAGTAGAGACTTCCATGTGCCCTTCCCAGAGTCCCTCTGCTTGGCACAGATCTCCCAGCTCCCTCCCCATTGGTGCTAGAGGGACAGGGCAGAGCTTTGGGATGGTGGACATGGACTTACTTGCTCCTGCACCCCACCCTGATGGAGACAAGGCCCTGTGGGGCTGGGGGCAAGGCTGGCACTGATGAACACCCCTGGAAGTGCTACCCCCTTCCTACAGCCCTCCTAGGAGCCCCCCAAGCCTGCTCCCCTCTGCCCTCAGAGCCCTGTGCCTGCTGACCCGCTGCAAGGCCAACGTCATGGCAGTCTTGCCACCCATACTATGTCCCAGCAGGATGCACTTGGCAATGCCCAGGCGGCTCAGGAGGTGCTGCACATCCAGGCTCATGGCCTCGTAGGTCATCTCAGGGCTGTGGGGGCTCCCGCCATGGTTCCGGGCGTCCATCGTCAGCACCTGCCTGGGCAGGGGCATCGTGTCACCTGTGGGCACTGCCCACTGTGCCCCTCCTCAGGGTGCCCTCTCGGGTCTCACCTTGCCGCTCCCGCGCCGCACCAGCGTCTTGGCCACCGTCTGGAAGTTGCCGTGGCTGCCAAAGAGCCCGTGGAGCAGGACCAGGGGCGGCTGGTCCCTGCGACCCTCCAGCACCACGTGGGCCAAGGGCACCGCGCTGCAGGGGAGGAGAGTGGCGTGGGGGCACGGCCAGGGGTGTGAGGGATGGAGGGATGAGCCCTGCCCCTCTGCCCAGCCCTGGGCAGGCACATCTGCAGGGCTGGGCCCAGCTCTGGCTCCTCAGCACAGCAGGCAC
>JAWWLV010000053.1:10569637-10683326 GCA_035041135.1 Platyrinchus mystaceus | reverse complement strand
TCTCCTCCCTGGGGATATTCCAGACCCCTCTGGACACAATCCTGTGCCATGTGCTCTGGGCTGGCCCTGCCTGAGCAAAGGAGGTGGGACCAGCGACCCACTTTGGTGCCTTCCAACCTGACCCATCCTGTGATTCAGTGAGTCTCGAGCCCCCACACAATGCCAAATATATAAAAATATATTATATTAAAATATATCAGGGAGGGCCGGCGGTGCGGGGGGAGGGAGGAAGTAGGCGTGGCCACACCAGGGGGCGAGGCCAAGGCCGCCGCGCCGAGAGGCACCATAACTCGGGGCGTGGCTTATGGGAGGGAGGCGTGGCCAAACCCCGTCCGGCGGTCCCACCGCTTCTCCCGGGACCCTTCCCGGCAGCGCTCCCGCCGCCCCCGCCCCGCGCGCGGCCGGGCCCTTCCTTACGTGCCCATGGAGCGGGCGGCGGCGGCGAGCGGCGGGCGGGCCGGGGCGGGGACGCGGGGCAGCCGGCGGAGTATCATGGCGGCTGCGGCGGCGGTGGCGCGCGGACCCTGAGGCGGTGCTGGCGGGCGGCTCCGCCCCCGGCCCCGCCCGTCCGGCGCCCCCCAGCGGCAGGCGGGCGGCACTGCGGGCGCGGGAAGGTCACGGCGGGGCCGGTCCCGGTCCCGCCGCCCTCGGAGCCGGAGCGCGGGGAGCACCCCGGGGTGGGCATCGGCGGGAGAGCCGGGCGGGCCCCCGGGGCTGCCCTCCCGCCCGCGGGCTCAGCGGCACTCGCGCCGCCGCTGCCCGCCAGCGCTGCCGCGGCAGCTCCTGCCCCTTTGTCCCTGCCCGGCCGAGCGTGGCGGAGGGCGCGGGGAGCGGCCGGGCAGGGCGGCCTCGCCCCTGCGCGGCTCCCCGGGCGGGGGGAGCGCCCCGCGGCCCCCCCCGGGGACCCAGCCTTTGGACCGGCGGGCAGGGAGTGTCCCCGCGGCATCCAGCGGCTCCGGCAGTGCCTCCCGACCGCGTGGGGAGCTGCCCCCGGAATGCAGGGGAGTAACGGGTGTGCCCCCCCCCCCTACCCCTCCCACCCGAGCAAAGACCCCCGGGGCGTGGGGAGAGGGGTGCGGCTGAGCCTCCTCCAGTCCCCACCCCAGGTCCCTCCCGATGCTGCCCTTAGAAGGTGTGTAGGGTGTCCCTTTGGGGGGGGCTGTAGCCCGCTGCCCCCCTCCCTGTGACCCCACACTCCAACGACATTCGGGTACCAAAACAGGACACGTTTATTGACAAATGTAACCGGTACAGACCACGCGTAACAGGGACAGACCGTGCCCGGCCGGCAGCGATGGGGGGGACACGTCGGGGGGGGGCACCGTCCCCATCCCGCCCCCATCCCGCCCCTTCGGCGCGGCGGGGCCTCGCCGGCCGCAGCTTCTCCCGCCGACCCGAAACTGCCTCGTGTTTAACCGAAACTGTCTCTATTTACACAGCCCGGCCCTGATCCCGCCGGCCCCGTCCCCTCCTTCGCGCCCCCCCGCCCCGGCGCTGCCATGCCCGGGCCCCACCGAGGGCCGTGGGGGTCCCGGGGTGGGTGGGGTGGGGTGGGGGGTGCCGGGGGATCCCGTGGGGGGGGCTCAGACATAGTTCCTCTTGTCGTAGCTGGTGATGGCGGAGCGCGGGGCAGAGTAGGCCACCTTGCCCGTGGGGTACCTGTCCTCTTTGGGGGGGCAGGAGCAGCAGAGCAGGGCCCCCCCCAGCAGCAGGAGCGCGGAGGCCGCCCAGCCCACATAGAGCGAGGTGCCCAGCTCCCGCTTCTGCGGGTCAATCACCAACGGGTTGTAGAAATTCCGGATGATGGTGTTGGCCGACCAGCACACAGGGATGAGGGTCATGACACCGGAGAGCAGGAAGATGACGCCGGCGACGATGGTGATCTTGGCCTTGGTGCTCTCGTCCTCCACGCAGCGGGTGCACTGGGCGCCCACGATGGCCACCATCAAGCCCATGACAGCCAGGATGATGGCCACCACCAGGAGGGCGCGGGCAGCCTGCAGGTCCTGCGGCAGCGCCAGCATGGAGTCGTACACCTTGCACTGCATCTGCCCCGTGCTCTGCACCACACAGTCCATCCACAGCCCTTCCCAGATGATCTGGGCCGTCACGATGTTGTAGCCGATGAAGGCCGTCACCCTCCACATGGGCAACACGCAACAGATGATGCTGCACAACCACCCCAGCACCGACAAGGCCACACCGCCGATCTCCAGCCCCATGGACATGGTGGACGGTTCGGTGACGGACTCCGGGCGATGGCAAAGAAGAACCCACGGACTGAATCCGTTGCCGTCACCCGCCGCCGCTCGCAGCCCGTGGGGATCGGCTTTCACCTGTGCGCAGCGGCATTTATACGGCCAGCCCGGGGTGGGGTTTCAGTGCTGCCTGCTGGACGCTCCTCTGCACTCCTCCGTCACCGTCACCTGCGTCCCACACCCTCCCCTTTGTTTGCAGAGATGGCGCCGGGTAACCAGAGAAGGGCGGGAGGAGGAGAAACACCACCTGCCACAGCCATCCCCTTGATTTCAGGCGATAGGTATCGGGAAACACAACCACCAGACTCATTCTGACCCGCCAACCCCCTTTCTGGGGACGTGGAAATGCCAAGGGCTCACCTTTCCTCCCTGGAGGTGCTGGCGGGTCAGGGTTTGGTTGATTTCTGGAGCGTGTTATCAGTGCTCACGTTTAACTGGGGTTCGGTGAGCACTGGGCACTTTTGCATCACCGTGCAAAGTGCAACCCCTTTGCTGTGCCGTGAGGTTTGTGTCCCCATTCCAGGGGACCCACGGGTGCTCCCGTCCTGGCAGGAACCGTGGGAGCAGGTTCTACCCCCGCCCAGCCCCCTCCTGCTCCCACTGTGCAGGGCCGGGAGCACTGTCAGGGATACTCTGACTGATAATGATCTTTACTCAACCTGCACAAGTCTCGTGGCCTTGAAGGAAGCAGATAATGCACGTAACCACCCCAACCTGAGCTGGCAGTGGCAAAAGGAGAAATATCCCAAGGCATGAGCAATCCCCTTAGACCTGTCAGCCACAGCTTGTGGGGAGTGGGGTGCTTGTGTCCCCCCCCTCAATCTTTGCATTGCTGGGGTTAGTGCCAGCATTTCTAGCCCCCCCTCTGCCCAGGAATGTGGTTGCTGGACACGGACTTGCTCCTACCTGTTCCCTGCCTGCTCCAAAAATCTCCTCTACAACTTATTAACTACTCAAGAGCGCGGTGGGATGCTGGCAGCTGGCGCTGTGGAGGGAGCCCTGGGATGGGGGTGGGAGCCCTGTGACTGCCTGGCTGTACCCCCACAGCACCCTGACACCCCCATAGCCGGGGGGGATGGATTTGTGTGTCCCACAGCATCCCAATACCCTCTATCTGAGGGGTCACCTTCTGTTGATCTGCAGCACACTGAACCCCCACAGCCAGTGGGGCCACCTCACAGTACCCTGACACCCCATATCTCTCTGGGTCAGCTGTTGTCACCCCCTGTCATCGCAGCACCCTGTATCCATCCAGTTGGCCTCCAGCCCCTTGCAGCCCCCTATGTCTGACTTTGACCACCCTGTGACACCCCAATAACCCATATCCAGCCAGGTTAGCCTCTGCCAACCCATGGCATCCCCAAAATCCCCAGGATCTGGCTAGGTGAGCTTCTGCCACCCCACTGTACGCTGGGGACCCCAAGTCCCCACAGACAGTTGGTATGTGCTGCTGGGGGGGAGCCCATGCAGGCAGCACCTCAGGGCTTTGTGCCCTCATTGCTGGGGGTTCTGGGGGTCCCAGTCTTTGAGGGACCCGGTCCATGACCCAGTGCTGCTGGCAGGTGATGGTGGGCACAGTGGGGTGCCAGTGGCAAATAGGGGGGTCTGGGCTGTCCGAGGGCCCCCAGGTGTGCAGGCAGGGGTGTGGCAGTGGCCCCAGGATGTAGGTGTGCACAGTGGCACACACAGACAGACACATAGACACACACAGACCCACACCCCCTCTGCTGGCAGAGACACCCCCACACACAGCCACACACAGACAGACTCACAGGCACACAGAGACACACAGACAGACTCACAGAGACTCACAGACAGACACACACATAGCTGCACACAGACAGACTCACAGGCACACAGAGACACACAGACTCACAGATACTCACGAAGAGACTCACAGACACACACACACACAGCTGCACACAGACTCAGACACACAGAGACACACAGACAGACTCACAGAGATACTCACAGACACAGAGACTCATGAGATACACACAAACTCACAGACACAGAGACGCAGCCAGATATGCAGAGAGACTCACAGCCAGATTCAGACACAGAGAGACTCACAGACACACAAACACACACCGAGACACACAAACACACACCGAGACACACAGACATACATGGAGACTCACAGACATGGGGACTCACAGCCACACAGGCTCACAGACAGACAGACACACAGCCAAATTCACAGCCACACACACAGCCAGACTCACACAAACACACAGACTCACAGACACACAGACACTTACACCCAGACAGATACACACAGAGACTCACAGACAGACTCACAGACACGTGGACAGACTCGCACACAGACACAGAGATGCACACACAGACACAGTGACAGGTGAACAGGCACACGCTGGCAGTGCAGGTGCTCCCCCCCCCCGGCACACACATGGCTGCACACACACCAGCACATGCACCCACAGACACACAGCCACACGACCACAGGGGCTCTGGGGCAGAGGGTACCCCTGGCACGGTCAGGGGGTACCCCAGGCAGGGCTGTGGGGTGGAGGAGTACCCCAGGCAGGGGGGAGTGCCCCCAGCAGGGCTTTGGGTCGGGGGTACCCCAGGCAGGGTTCTGGGGTGCAGATATACCCCAGGCAGGGCTCTAGGACAGGGTTATACCACAGGCAGGGCTCTGGGGCAGGGTTTTATCCCAGGCAGGGCTCTGGGGTAGGGTGTACCCCAGGCAGGATTGTGGGACTCAGGAGTAGGGACAGGATTATACCACAGGCAGGTCTGTGGGGAAGTGGGGATACTCCATACAAGGGCAGGGGGCAAGGGGTATCCCAGGTAGAGGTGCGGGGTGAGGGGGATACCTCCTACAGGGGCGTGGGGCAATGGGGACACCCCAGGTAGGGCTGTGGTGCAGGGGGAGAGGTGGATACTCCAGGCAGGTATGTGGGGCAGTGGGGATACCCCTGGGGTAGGAGCTCCTGGGGCAGAGTGGGGTGGGATGAGGCAGCAAAGCACCACAGCCCCTGACCCTGCAATCAACCCCACGCGCCGCGTCCTCACACTTTGTCATCCCAAATTGCCAAAGTACAGGCTCTGTCCAGTGTTATGTCTGCCTGGGGCAGCCACTGCCACTGATTCACAGTGGGGGAAGGGGCAAATCACCGGGATTTCAGGGTTCCACTCACCTCTGGCAGGACACATTCTTGTGGTGAGGAAACTGGATCAATAGTGTTTACCAAAGAGCTGAACAGAGCCAGTGTCCTTGTGGGGGCCCCCCATCCCTCCTGCTGCATCCCCCTCCCTGTCCCCCACAGCTGGGGAGGGATAGGGAGTATCCAAATTCGCCGGGACAGGGACAAAGCCGGGTGGCCACATTTGTGGTCACACAATGGTGACATGGTGACAGGTTTGCCTGCTGTGGACGCAGAGAGGCCAAAGGAAAGTCAGACCCCAACGGTCATGGGAACATCACCAGATTGGTGGCTCACGCTGCGGGAAGGACACCTGGGGGGAGCAGGAAGGACGGGGGAGGGGGGGACACCCAGTGCAGCATCCCTTTCCTGCCATGCACCCAGCACCCATCATCCCGGGGGTGAGCAAGAGGTGACGGCAGCAACAGCCCCGGGTGCCTCGGGGCCGCGTCCCACTCACGTGCGCGGCAGCCGGCGCAGGATTTGGGGTGTTTCCCCTCCGCTGCGGTCGGGAGTGCCGCGCGTTCCCCCCCCGGGCGAGCGGGGCCGGGGCGGTAAGTGCTGCCTCGGCCGCTTATATTTCAGGCGCGGGGCTGTTGGCTTGGTCCTGACCAGGGCACACAGGCAACCCATTGTTGGAACCCCTCCGACGCGGCGGCGAGCAGGTAAAGGCGGCTCCGAGCATCAATGGCAGCTCTGTCTGCAGGCGGGGCGGGGCGGGAGGTGCCGCCACACGGGGGGCTGGGGGGCACCGGCCAGAGGGATGTGGCAGGGGGCTCGCCTGGGGGATGCTGGGCCGTGCTGGGATCGGCTTTGCCACAGCATCCCCTTCCTGCGAGCATCGCCTGCTAAGAGACTCCCGTTGCACCGCCCGCATCCTCCTTCCTGATCGTGGTCATTGTCTCCCCCATTCCTTCTCCGATCACCTCGGCAGCACTTAGGGGTGTTTTCCCTGTTGGGAGCCACTTGTTGCTCAGAAATTGGACAGAGCTTTGACTTTCGGAGTGATTTCAGGGCGAAGGTCCCGTTTCTGTCCGCAGGGACCCTACAGGTCCCAGCACATGGCTCCTCTCCTGCCGAGCCGATAAGGCTTTGCTTTCCCACAGTGAGAAACAACCTGACTGTGCACATTTGAGTTGGTCGGGAGGGGGGTTATGTCGGGCAAGGATGTTTTTTGGGAACATTGAGTTTCTGGGCTGCTGGTAACTGATCCCTTGCTGCCTGCTCCATGTGGGCTGAGCGGGAGGGCTGGTAGCCATGCCTTGCTTGTCAGATGCGAAGCCGGGGATCCTGATGGATTGTCTCTTGCTGGCAAGTCTCACCTGCCTTTTCGGGGCCTTGAAGCAGCCGGGGTGGTGGGTCCATGTGCAGGTGCTGGGGAATGAGGGTCTCCTGGCTCAGCGCAGGGCTGAGCGGGTGCCAGTTGTGTGTGAGAGGGGACTGTCGCTTGTGTCCTTGGTGGCCCTTTTTGGCAGGTGATTTTTGCCCCAAGCCTTCTCCCTGTGGGGTGTCCTCTGCCCTGAGCAAGGTCAGGGTGATGTAGTCTCTGCTGTGCACCCGGTGGTGCCTGGCATCGTGGTGACACTGGGTTTTTGCCACCTCCCTGCCTGGGGATGGCCTCACTACCCAGGGGGCCCTCGAGGTACTGCAGCGTGTCTCTGTGTGGGTGAAGCCAGAGCAAGTATTGGAGGGCATCTGCTTACGGACATGGGCAGGAGCTCTGCCTTCATCGACCCCTTTAGTGCAGTAGAGCAGGGACAGGAACTCAGGTTCCCCATCCTGCAAATCCCATTGGATTTGGGGCAGGGCATCTGCACCTGGATGGGTCGGGGGCGGGTGCTGGGTGGCAAAAGTTCAGGATGGGTTGAGCACCCTGTTTTGGGGTAGAGGAGCTCCCTGCTGGGCAGGTGGGCTGTGGTCCCACCAGGACATGTGCACTGGGACAAAGCCAGGGATTGGGATCCTGCAAGATGTACTTGGAATAGGCATGGAGGCGTGGCTGTGGGGCCAGTGTTCATGTGGGGCTGATGTCCATGGGTTGGTGGTCCTGGATGGCACATGCTGAGGTGCTCAGTGGTCCCACGTGTGCTGCACCACCACCCTCAGGCTCCGTGGGCATTGGGGGTGGCTGTTGCTCCTCCACTCTGTGCCAAGCCAGTGTCTGTCAGTCCTGCCGGCTGGCAGTGGTGGGGACACAGCACTGGTGCTGGTGGGCGGGCAGGCACGTCACTGGGAGATGTGGGGAAGGGCACAAGGCACGGGGGCTGTCCCTGCATGGCAGACACCAGCTGGAATATATGTCACGTTCCAGCATTAATTACAGTAATTGGCTGTGGGAGGCCGTGCTGGCGCCTGCTCTGGCTCGAGGGCGAATGTGAGCAGCTCAGGTGTTTGATGCTCTGTGCGTGGAGGAGTCCTTGTCCCCACCTTGTCATTTGTCCCCAGCCCACAGACATATCCCCACATGCCTGCGGGGACACGGCCCATGCCAGGCACACACACACACATGTGGGTGTGTCCCTCTCTCCAGCCCCAAATTACGTGGTGGTTACAGCACCCGGCTGGGAGCTGAAAGCCTCAGGCAGAGTCCGGCCCCGGCGGGGATGCTCTGGAACCTCGTAAATTAAAGGGAGCCCTTGACCACAAGGCTCTGGCACCGGGATGGCCACACTGGAATGTGAATAATGCGGGCACTCCAGCAGGACACAGCGATGGATGGAGCCTGGGCGGCTCCTCTCGCACAGGTCAGGCAGGACCCTGACTCGTCCCCACAGATTGGAGTCTTCAGCAAGACCTGGATGTCCCCAGTCATCCTCCTGGCAGTGCAGTGCATGGACCACCCGGCTTGTCCCACCACATGGGAACAGGATGCCTGGGGACATCCCAGCTCTAGAACCCATCACACCGAGCAATTAGCACAAGTGATTGGATCATCTCAGTAACCCCAGTGCTCAGGAAAACTGAGATTATCTCAGTGCTTCTTATCTTTCCCAGAGGCCCAGGATTAAGCTGGGGTGATGAAACAGTGCAATGTCTGTCTGTCTGTCCTTGCAGTCTGTTGAGCACCTGTGCAGGTGCAGGAGGGGCTCAGAGGGAGTAGGAAGGGGACATGTGTGGGAGTCATGGATTAAAAGAGGAGACGTCAGGCAGTGCCCAAAGCATCAGCATCAGTATTGGCATTGGTGTTGGCATTGGCACTGGGATCAGTGGGTATGGCACTGGGACACCCTCAGGCCCCCTCTGCCCCCCACAGCCCCAAGCCACAAAGCCCAAACCCACCAAGCAGGCAACAGGACATGGGCAGGCCTGGGGCTGAGGGCAGCCCTGTGAATGCTGGCTGGTGGTGGAGCACAAGGTGGGGTGGGTTTGGGGTCTGCCCCCATTTTGCCCCAGGCAGTGCCGTCTCTCTTCCGTGGGGAACCGGCAGCTGCTCCAACCGGTTTGTGGGTCTGGGCGGTGACACCTCCTGCCTGAGGCCTGATGGAGGGCTGGGAAGTGCTGGTACAGATGCCAAGGAGCAAACAAGAGCCGCTTGTGTCCTGCTGGGCATGGAGCCTGGCAGCGGGGGGGATGGTGTGCTGCTCTCCCAGCACAGGGCCGTGGGGGGCCAGAGACTGGGCTGCTGTGGAGCAGTGACTGTGAGCTGTGAGAAACTGCGGCACGAAAACATGGGGGGACCCATCCAGGTGATGGAGCAGAAGGTGCTGGCAGTGACGGCAGAGGCATCCGGTGCCCGGACACCAGCTCTTCCCCTTCAGCATCCCAGGCTGAGCCCCAGCATGGCCCTTGGCACTGCCTACCCACAGACAGCAGTGGGACACACTCCTGCACCTGGGTGGCCTGATGCCGGTCCCCTGTGTGCTCCTCCGTGGGAGCAACTGGGATATTAAGTGTCAGCGCTGGAGGGAGAAATACAAGTGGAGGAATCCCGGGAAACTGGTTTTACCCCTCCGTCCTGTGCCGGCGGCAGGACGGCGGCTGTGGCGGCGCTCCTCCCTCAGCAAAGGCATATAATGCCTGCCATGGTCCCGGGAGCCGGCACTGTGCTGCGGGAGGCGGGCAGGGGTGCTGGGAGCGAGCCATGGCCTCCATGGGCATGCAGGTGCTGGGCATCGCCCTCTCCGTCATCGGCTGGTTGGCCTCCATCCTCTGCTGCGCGCTGCCTATGTGGCGGGAGACGGCCTTCGTGGGGAACAACATCGTGGTGGCCCAGATCATCTGGGAAGGGCTGTGGATGAGCTGCGTGGTGCAGAGCACGGGGCAGATGCAGTGCAAGGTGTATGACTCTCTGCTGGGCCTGCCACAGGACCTGCAAGCCGCCCGTGCCATGGTGGTGGTGGCCATCGTCCTGGCCATCCTGGGCACACTGCTCGCCGTCGCCGGCGGCAAGTGCACCAACTGCGTGGAGGACGACACCGCCAAAGCCAGGGTCATGATCCTCTCGGGCATCATCTTCATCGTGGCCGGCGTACTCATCCTCGTCCCCATCTCTTGGTCAGCCAACAGCATCGTCCAGGACTTCTACAACCCACTAGTCGCCGACTCCCAGAAGCGGGACCTGGGCTCGTCCCTCTACATTGGCTGGGCGGCCTCGGCGCTGCTGCTGCTGGGGGGTGGGATCCTGTGCTGCACCTGCCCCCCCCGGGGGGAGAAGCCCTACTCTGCCAAGTTCACGGCCGCCCGTTCGCTGCCAGCCAGCAACTACGTGTAGGAGCCGCCGCGCCCGCCTGGACCCCCCGGCCACAGCAGGGAGCTGGGACCTCCCGGACCCTCAACCCGCCCCCCCCGGCCGGGCTGGGGCTGGCCGGGTGCCGGGGCAGTGCGAGGGAGGGCAGACAGAGCTGCCTTTGTTCCGCCTGGATTGGAGCCGGTTCTTTAATCTCGGTTGAGACAGGGAACAAGGAGATCCTGTCCTGGCTGCCCGTGGCGGGGGTCCTGTTCCCCCCGCCCGGAGCATCCAGCAGAGGCATCTTTGAGACGCCATCTGATCCCCCCCTCGAGCATCTCCTGGCTCTCGGTATCGGTGGTGACAGAGCTCCCAGAGCTCGTCCCACGGGTGGCACGGGGCTCTCACCGGGTGAAGCTCCCCGGGACTGTTTGTCCCTGGGGGTGGGTGGCGGTGTCGGTGCTGGTGGGGACAGCGAACTTGTCCCACGTGGTCACGGGGACGTGGTGGCTCTGTGGACGCTGGCAGGGTGTCGAGGGTCATCAGGGGCTTTCACCTGCCTGTACCCTAAATTTTGGCTATGACCTACTTTCGGGGCTCGGAGCGGCCGTACAGAGTGATTTCTCGCGGCAGCTCCCCAGGGCGGGGGCATCATTATCCTGGGAGTGGGAAGGCAGCGGCCGGGCTGGGAGAACCGGTCGGGGAGGCGGGAGCCGAGCGGTGCCGTGCACCCGCGTGGAGGGGGGCGACTCTCGGACCCGACCCCATCCACCGCCCCTCTCGACATCCCCTGAGCGAGGGCGGGAGACGGTGGCTCCCAGTCCCCCTGGCTGTGCTGCCGTGCGTCCCCGCAACCAGCCTTCCAGCATTAAACAGCAGCTGCTCAGACCCCGCTGTGCCTCTTGTTCTTCACCCTCTCCAACACCCGCTAGCGGGACAGCCGGTGCTCCTGTGCCGCGGATCTCCATCCCCTTGCGATCCCCCAAATCTGCTCTCCGGAACCTCCCGCGACCCCCGCCCACCCTTTTCCAGCCCCGGCATCCCCGCCGCTCCCTCCCCAGGGCCACCCCGGGGGGTGACAGCGGTGCCTCCATGGCACAGTGCCTTGGTGACGCCAGGGCTGTCCCACGCCTTTGTGACCTTCCCACCCGAGCAGGAGGAAGGCGGCGGGCGCCGGCGAGGGCGAGTCGGGGCGTGCTGGCCCCGGGGCCACCCCACAACCGCGGCTGGGAGCACCCCGGGGCCGGCGTGGGCAGCGCAGGGTGCTTTGCCTATCTCGCTTCCGGCACTGCGAGTGCTCCGCGTGCTTGGGAACATCCTTCCCTCCCGCCTCGGGGGGTGTGGGGATGAGGGCTGACTCCGGCTGTCTGGCTCTGGGTGTCTCATCTGGGTCTGGGGGCTTGAGGACTCCAGCTCTCCCATCCCTTCACTGGGAATGGGAATGGTGGAAAATATTGCTGTGGCCCCGTAGTGGCAATGGCCAGGTGGAAATGTGAGTGTGATGCTCTGGCAAACATCCCTGCTGTCCCTTGGGATCCTTGGGGGCACTGCTTTTCCTTGGGGGGCCACTGCTTGTCCCTGTGTGGGTGGTCGTGCACCCTGTTTTGGGTGTCTCTTGTGGCCCAGGTCCTGCTGGCTGGGAAAGGGTGCCTGGGATGGCTCCCATCGGTTTTTTTTGGCCCAAAGGGTCTTTCATGGCCCAAGGTCCCAGTGCCGGGTGTCTATCAGACCACTGAGGGATAAAAGGTGCTGGGGAGGGAGGGGGGACAGAATGGGAAAGGAGAAGCTGGAGAAACCGAAACTGGGGTAGGAGAAATGATGGTGAAACCTCCGGCAAGTGCCGCAGGGTGTGCCGGGCACAACCGATACCCCACTGAGCTCGGGGCCATAAAAACTCATCCAGTCCCGACTGCCGGGCACAGGCACCCAGTGGTGAACTCTGCTCCATGCTGGGCTGAGCTGGGTTTGGGCTGAGCCAGGGCCACGGCAGCCACGTGTGACTGTGGTGGAGCTGTCTGTGTGTCTGGTGTGTGCCTGTAACAGCACCCGTCTGCCAAGGGTGATGTCTGTGGCGACCCTGTAGCCCCTCACCAGGGTTTGCCCTGTTGGGGCTGCTCCTGGGGCCAAGAGCTGGTATCACTGAAAGCGCTGCGCCTCACAGCCAGGACTGGAGCAGAGCTGAGCTCTGACCCATTTCCAGCACCCCAGAGAGGAAATCCCAGGTCCAAAGGGCACTGCAGCAACTGGCACTCCATCTGGAAGCAGCCAGTGCTTCAGGGAGGGGGGGCTGCCTTCCCGGCCCGTGCCCCCCAGCACGAGGCTCGTGGCCAAGCAGGCTTGAAGCACCAGTGGTGGAGCAGGGCATGGGGTGGGCACTGGGCAGCTGTTACCACAGCAGGACATGGGGTGAGTGTGGGGTGGGGATCTGCACTCTGGAGCATGACAGGAGGGGCACAGTGAGCCCCCCATCCTGCTTCCCAAAAGCCATCACCTCTCTGACACTTGCCATGTGCCAAGGAGGGGTGATGGCAGAGGTTGCCCTGTGCTGTGGGGACGTTGTAGGGGACAGTGGGACACACAAGGGCCTCTGCACCTCGGCCTGCTCAGGGCCTGGGTCCTGAGTGCCACCTGTGTGCCCCCATGCTGTCCTGCAGCAATGCTGCATGTCACTCATGTCCCCATGTTGTCCCGCTGTAGTGCTCCATGTCACTCTTGTCTCCATGTCACTCGTGTCCCCATGATGATCTTCAGCACTGTCCCATGTCGCTCATGTCCCCATATCCCTTGAGTCCCCACACTGTCCTGCATCTGTTCCCACCCCAGTGGGGAGCAGGACACACCAGATGAGGGCTGTGCTCTCTAGCAACCCCCTGGCTTGGGGCCACATCCATGACAGCTGTGCCCTGTCCCCACAGGTACTGACCTGGAAATGATGTCGATGCAGCTGAGTGGGCTGGTGACAGCCATTGTGGGCTGGGTGGCCTCCATCATCATCTGTGCCCTGCCCATGTGGAGGGTGACGTCCTTCCTTGGCTCCAACAGCATGGCGGCCCAGTCATACTCAGACGGGCTGTGGGTGACCTGCGCCTACGAGGGCACGGGGCAGTCGCAGTGCAGGAACTACAACTCCCTGCTGGAGATCACCCCCGACCTGCAAGTTGCCCGTGTCTTGGTGGTCACCTCCCTCGTCCTAGGCTTCGTCAGCTTCCTCATCTCCCTCGCGGATCGAGACTTCACCAGCTGCATGGGTGGCATCACCAGGAACAGGTACACTGCAGTGTCAGGCACCTTGTTCGTCTCGGCCGGCATCCTGATCCTCATCCCTGTCTCCTGGACCGCCAGCAACATCATCAACAACTTCTACACCCCCATGATGCCCGAGGCCGTCGGTAGAGAGCTGGGGGCTGCCCTCTACATCGGCTGGATTGCCGCTACCCTCTTGCTCTCTGGTGGGATTGTCCTGTGCCGCTTGGGAACCCAATTCCAGCAGGATTCCTACCTCAAGAATTACAGAGGGGTGAAAACCTGCGGTCCAACAGGCTACCCCATGAAGGACTACGTGTGAGCCCCTGTGCCCAGGTGCCAGACCAAGGGAGAGCACCACTGTCCCTGCCCTGCCTCTCTGTGCCACCCCATCCCCATCCCCACCCCATCCCCATCCCAGTCCCATCCCCATTCCCGTCCCCATCCTTAGCCTCATCCCCATCTCCATCCCCATCCCCATTCCCATCCCCATCCCCACACTGGCTGCACCCCAGCATGGTCCTCCAGCGTGTGCCCTTCCCCAGAGCAGGGACTATAAATAAGCTGGTGCCACCGAGGCTGCCTGGGCTCATTCTGAACGGTGTGGTGTGGGGAGGATGGTGATATATCCTGGGGGTGCTGTGCCCTGCCAGCCTGATGCCAGGTCAGGGCTGCTACCTGTCCCCATGGGGAAGCAGCAGTAGCCAGCCAGGGTGCTCCTTGGGTATCCAACAGCAGGGAAACTGAGGCAGGGAGAGGATGCTGAGAACTGAGAGGGGCACAAGGGGGACACCAGGTCCTCTGAGTCCCCAGAGAAAGGCCCAAACCCCTACTCCCAGGCTCCTGGCCACCCACCCCAGAGGGTCCACAGCCCCGTTGCTCCAGGAACAACACACAGCAGGCAGACGGCAGGAACAGGGATTTATTGAACAGCCAAGTGCAGGGCTGGGGACAGCCACGACCCCCAACTGCCCAGGGGACAGTGCTGGGGACAAACACGGGGAGAGGGTGGTAGGGCAGCTACCCATGATGGGCACAGGGACCTCAAGACCTGGCAGGACAATGTGGAAGGATGGCAAGAGCCATGGGGAGGGTAAGTGTTGGATACCCTGGGTGGGGGACAGGGACAGACACAGCCACCGCCTCCCACCTGGGAAATGCTCTCAAGGGGAAAGAAGTAACCTGTTCCCAAGGACATGGGAACAGGATGAGCATGAACAGGTCTGGGGGAAGGGAAAAGGGAAAAAACCCCAAATATTCCAGCAAGAGATTTGGGTAAAAAACTTCCCAAGGGATCAGTGGAGGAGGAATTGTGTAGGGGCTGGGAGAACAGGCTGGGCAGGCAGTGCTGGGTGACTCCTGGGTGGGGAACAGCGACCAGCTCCCCAGGTTCCTTTCAAACTCATTTCCCACCCAGATCATTAACTACAAAGCTCTGAGAAAATGAGAGATTTGAGCAGCTGTTGTGGGATGAAAGGTGGATGTGGCGCTTGGAAGCCTCTCCAGCTGGGTGCCACCTTTGCACTGCAGCTCCTGCTCTGTCTGTGGAGGTCTCCTGCACCTCAGTGTGCACTGGGTTAACCCCTGGGGAGAATGAGGATGGGAGGCTGCAGGACACAGAGATGGGGACCCACTTCCAGCAGTCCCCGGGTAAAGCCCACAGGGGGCTGGGAATGGAAGATGAAGAAGGATCCAGATTTTGACCACGAGTGCCAAGGTGGGCACTCGTGAGAAGACATCCTGGACAGGAGATGGCTCTGAACAGCCATGTGGGTCTGCAAAATGTCACAGGGAGGGCTGAGGTGTTGGGGATGATACCTGAACGTCAGAGCTAATGGTGGTGCCCAGGAGACCCTGGTGAGACCAGGAGACCCTCCCTATGCTGAGGAGCAGACAAGGTCCTTAGGCTCAGACCTCAGGGAGAAGGACATGGGGAAGGGACACTCCCCCAAAATGTTGTCACCCCCCCCGCAGCTGCCCTGCTCCAGGAGGGGGTCACTGAGTTTTATGGGGGGGGGGCAAGTGCTCACCCCTCCTCCAGAGCCGTGCCAGCTCTCAGTCCTCCTCGAGGGGGGGCACAGGGCATTTCTGATAGAGGTAGACCACTCCGGAGATGTAGCCGGTGCCCCGGGTGCTCTCCTCCTCCGAGGTGGCCCTCTCCCAGTGCTCCACCTCCTGGGCCAGCAGCTTCTGCCAAGCTCCACAGCGCTCCAGCTTCCCCAGCTCTGCCTCCAGCTCCCGCTTGTACCGCAGATTCGAAGGGTTGCTCCTCGTCGTCAGGCACAGGAAGCCTCCTGTGGGACAGGGCACAGGTGACACTGACACTGGGTGTCCCTCCCTGGGAGCGGCAGCCCCTCGGAAAGGGGGGGGGGGGCAAGGGGAGGCAGTGAGAGCCTGCCAGGAGTCAGTGGGCAGGGGACAGGCAGGACAGAGGGCAGGGGATGGGCAGGGCATGGGCAGGGAATGGGCAGGGCAGGAGGGCAGTGGGCAAGGGATATACTGGCCACTGGGCAAGAGATGGGCAAGGGACAGGCAGGACAGTAGGCAGGGGATGGGCAGGGCACCGACAGGGCATGGAGAGGGCAGGAGGGCAGTGGGCAGGGGACAGGCAGGACAGTGAGAAGGGGACAGGAAGGGCAGGAGGGCAGTGGGCAGGGGATGGGCAGGACAGAGGGCAGAACATGGGAAGGGCAGGAGGTCAGTGGGCACGGGACGGGCAGGATGTCATGCCTGAGCACAGGCTGTCATGCACCAGCAGTGCCACTGCCGCCTCCTGCCTCCTCCCACTGCCCGGACCTGCCAGCGAGCACAGTCAGGGACCCCGTGCCATCACCATCCCTGGCCCCAGGGACAAAGCCACACCCCATCTGTGCCACGGGACCAGCGCCCAGCCGGAGATCCACATCCACCGGGGCTCGGTGTCACCATCCCACCACCACGGGGGTCCCGGCGGGGAGGGGACACCGGGACCCCCCTTACCCGGCTTGGTGACACGCAGCAGCTCCGGCAGCACCGTGGTCGGCACCTGCCCCTCGCCCAGAGCCCCAACCACTGTCACGGCATCGTACTGCTCTGCGGGGACACGGGGGTGTCATCGAGGGGTCCTCCCGGGGCTCCCCCCGCCCAGTGCCGGCCCATTACCTGCGGACAGGGTGTCACCGGGGGTCCCCCGGGGCTCCCTCCACCCAGTGCCACCCCGTTATCTGTGGGCAGGGACACGAGGTACATCACCGAGGAGTCCTCCCGGGGCTACCCCCTCCCGGTGTCCCCGTTACCTGCGGGCCCGGGCAGCGGCTCCCTGCCCAGGACACACTGCCGCAGCTCCTGGTAGAGTTCGGTGCTCCGCGCCCGCTCCAGCATCCCCGCGCTGCCGTCAACGCCGTGCAGGCAGCGGAACCCGTGGCGGTGGAGCTGCGGGGGCAGACGGGCGTTATCCCTCATCCCAATTCCATCCCACCCCACCCCACTCCGTTCCCCCCCGTACCTCCCGCGCCACGAGCCCGGTGCCACAGGCCACGTCGAGCAGCCGCGCCCCGGCGGGGGCAGCGGGGAAGGCGAAGGCGAGCGAGGCGGCGGCGAGATGCGGTGCGCGGTATTCCAGAGCCGCCACATCCTGCGGGGACACGGCGGTGAGCGCGGACAGCCCCGGCCACCCCCCTCCCCGGCGCCCCGGTGTTCCGGGTACCTGGTCGTAGTCGGTGGCCCAGCCGTCGTACAGCCGGAGCCGCTCGGGCAGCGCCGAGCCCCCGTGAACTGCCGCCACCCGCTCCCGCACCCCCGACGGCAGCACCATCCCGGGGACAGCGGGAACGGCCGCGACCCTCGGACCCGCCACTGGGGACACGCCCCCGGCACCGGGGACGCCCCTTGTGACCAGGACACGCCCCTCGTGACCAGGACACGCCCCTCGTGACCAGGACACGCCTCCCGCACCGGGGACACGACCCCCGAAACTGGGGACACCACCCCAGCTCCCCTTGGCTCAGTGACCCAGCTCAGGACACGGCCCCAGCCCCTGATAAGTGACCACGTGTCCTGGGTTGGTGACACCAAGTGCCCTGGCAGGTGACCAAGTACCCAGGGACCGTGACACAAAGTGCCCTGGGGCGGGTGACACCACATGCCGCCAGGGGATGGCACCAGGAGCCCCAGGGCCACCACTGCAGTGTCCCCTATCTCTGCTGCTCTGTCCCGTGTAGGGGTCAGTCCCCATCCTGTCACTGGAGTCCCCGGTGCGGGGACAATCCCCCGGACAGGTCACCTCCCTCCGGCCCCCTCTCCCAGCCCCGCAAGGTCCCGATGCCGCGCTGTCACCTCCGTCCCTGCACCCCCGTCTTCTTCCTGCGTCCCCAGAGTCGGCCACCACCCGACCCCTCCTGTCCCACCGCCTGTGACAGGGACATCCCAGCGCAGAGCGGCTCTTCCGGACCCCAGGGAGGGCACACCCACCACCGGGGCAGGTCCTTCCCCCACGGGCTGTGGATCATTCTGTGCTGCCCTTTAGGGACAGAGAACAGGACCGTGGACCCTCGGGCTGGGAAGGAGGAGGAGGAGCATCTTGGCTCCTGCGGGGAGCAGGGAGATGGACTTGATCCTTATTGGATCCCTTCCAAATTGAGGTGTCCTGAGTGTATTTCTACATGAAATTTGGGATTTGTTCAGGACAAGAAGCATCCCTCTCCAAAATGCCTGGTCCAGGTGCCCAGAATTTGTAATGCACCTAGACGCTTGTTATCTCCTAGAAGTGCCCCGTAGGAGGCCACTGGGGAGTCCCCGCCGCTCTGGGAGCGACTCATCCTCTACTAAACCAACCTTTGGTGTCGTAGCGAGGACGTGGCGTGTGGGACAAGCCACAGCTGTGCCCCATGGCCTCCGGCTGTTTCCAGCGGTGAGGGGACGGATCCAGCCGCTAATTAATGACTGGAAGAAATTGCAGTGCCCTGATGGAGCCCCGAGGCCGCGCTGGTGGCCGTATCCCCTCCTCGCTGCGGCTCCTCCGTGGTCCCGGTGTCCTCCCGCTCCCCTGCCCTCCAGGTTCCCGTGGGGTCCTGCCCGCGGCCCCGCGTGGGCTCAGCCCAGCCCCCGGGCCGGGCAGTGCTGCCCGGGGCCCTCCAGAGGGAGCCCTCCACCCGCGGGACGGACTCCGCGCCCGCCGGGCCCCGCTGTCACCTCCGGGAACACCCTCGGAGCGTTCCTGGGGGGGTGGCACAGAGACGTGTGGGGCTGGGGGACGGCGAGGGGTCGGAGCCACGAAAGCAGGGATTATCCCACCCACACCGAAGACACACGGGTGGCTCCAGGATGGGCCCCGCGGGGGGGCTGCAACCCTGTGACAGCTCTTGCCATTGCAAAATGCTACCCTATGGGCATTTTGTCCCCTCTTCACCCACTGGCGTGGGTCCAATCCTGCCCCTCCCACTTGGCCCCCCTCCCCTGGTATGGCGGTGGCCTCCGGGCCTCTAACAACGGCTTGCACATTCCCATCATGGTTTTCACCACTAATAAAACCTTCACTTACAAACCAGGGGGAGGGGGCAGTGCCAGCATCCCCCTGCCCCCGGCTCTGCTGCCCCAGGTGGGTCGTGCTTTCCCTGAGCCTTGACCTGCCCGGATCCAGCCCCGGATCAGCCGATGCTTTTCCAAACATCTCCTTCCCGGGGCTGGCTGGCTCTGTCAGAGCTCACAGCTGTGCAAACAGCTTCATCACCACGGCTCTGGGCTGGCCTGGGCCCAGCTTGGACCCAGCACTGGCCAGCCAGGGTCTGGACCGGACCTGGTGCCAACACTGGGCTGTCCCCTGAGGATGGTGGGGGACAGACATGGCAGCAGGTTGTGGCAGCTCGGAGCGTTCCCAGGGCTGGTGTGAGGCTGGACTTTGTCCTGACATGTGGCTTGGTGCTGGAGGGCCCCCCTGGGGCACATATGTCCTGCTCCCATGGTGCTGTCCTTGTCCCCTGCCCGGGGACAGGGCGTCTGGCTGTGCCTGGTGGGATGCATCCCCCCGTCCTGCTGTGACCCTGCAGCTCAGTCCAGCTGCTCTGCTGGGGTGTCCCCATCACCCCTCAGCAGGGAGCCCAAGGGGACACATGCCCCCGAGGTGGGGGCTGAGCACCCCAAGCCCACGGATCCCTGGTGTGACCTTGCCTGCCCTCCCTCACCAAGGAGCTGCTGCAGGGGTGGAAGGGCAGCTTAGGTGTGTGTCCCTTGCCCTCAAACTTGCTGCTGAGCTGTGAAAGGTGATGGGAAAGTCCAGGTCTGAGCTAGATTTGGGCCCTCTGCAGGGCCAGGCCAGTGTGGGCAATGGATCTGGACCCTTGCGTGAGGTGTGTAGTGGCAGCAGTTCACCAGGCACGTGGGCTTGCATGTTCCAGGGCCTTTGTGAGGTATCCCTAGCACATCTTTGGCCCTTGGGGTGGGACTAACACTGTCCTCCAGCACCAACAAAAGCTGTTGGGATGTTCCTAAGCCTCTTCATTAGAGTGGAGCGATGGGATGAGGGGTCCCACAACCTTGTGTGCCTCAGAGTTACCCACAGAGCCGTGGATGAATCCAGCGGCATCAATTAGTGATTGTCAGTTGGTTCCCAGCAAGAGCACAGAGGGACACAGGTGCCCAAGACTTGTGCTTTTGTGGGCACCCTGACACATCCAGGGGGTTTGTAACGATGTCCATCACGCACATACCCCTGTGTCAAGGACCATCAGCAGCAACAGTGGCTGTGCTGTGGGGTGAGGGGTGGGATGCAGACTGGAGGCTGCTCTGAGCATCCCTGAACATGTCCAGTTCCTGCTCCGAGCAGCTCCTCGTGCCTGAGACCTCACAGGACTACAGGCTCCCCTGTCTGGGTCCTGTTGCTCCCCTGCCTTGGCACCCTAATCCATCCCCAGAGCTTATGGAGCAATCAGATCCCTTCAGTGTGTACTTTTCCAGCCCTCCCAGGTGCCTCTTCTCTGTTTGCTCCACCCCCATCCCCCAGACTGGAGCACCACCCTGCCCCGCAGATGCTGTGGGGTACCAACCTGGTGGGATATGGGGAGGCAATGGGCAGGCAGAGGCAGAGGGGAGGTTTAGGTTATTAGGAGAAATTTCTTCACTGAAAGGGTGGTCAGGCCCTGGCACAGCTGCCCAGGGCAGTGGTGGAGTTCTCATCCCTGGGGGGATTTAACAGCTGTGTGGATGTGACACTTGGGGACACGGGTCAGTGGCAGCCTTGGCAGTGCTGGGGTAGTGGTCAGACTCCATGATCTCGGAGGGCTTTTCCAACCTTAATGGTTCTGTGATCTTTCCATGGCTGAGGAGGTGACAGACAGCAGGACCAGGATGGCTGGTGGGGTTTCACACCCCAGCACTGCCATGGGTTGCGATGGCCCCACACTCACACCCTCAGAGGATGGAGCATTTTCCTTTCCCAGCATTGAAATGTGTCCAGGGCCTGTCAGCCCTTGAACTGTCCGGTTCTTCCCTAAAGCCCAGCCTCCTGGTGTCCAGGGGCTGGCGGATTTTGCCCACTAACACACGTCACTCATCACCACGACACCCCCCCCTGCATCACTGGGCTCCTGCCTGACTTCACAGTTTGTAAATCCCGGTGTTGCTGTGATTGATGGTGCCCAGGGCTGCTGTCACTAAACCATCTGCCCTGGCCCCAACAGCCACATGGCTCAGGACCAGGTAGGAAGGAGAGGCTGAGATATAAATCAGCACAGCCCAGCTCAGAGTTGGATGCAGATCAGACCGGTGGGATAGGCGCGCAGATGCGGGGAGCAGCTCATGGAGCTGATTCGTGACCTCTCACAGGGCTGGGAAGGGCTGTCCTCCCACCACAGAGCTGCACACTTCCTACACAGCCCCCTAGAGCAGGACACGTTCCCTGGCTGTGGCCTGTCACCCTGTCATATGACAAGACATCCCTGCCATGCCAAGAACTCCCCCTGGCCACAGCACTCCCACATCGGCCCCAGCCTCTGTACCTGTGTCACCTGCAGCCCATCCTACCCACACCCCCAACGTGTGGTGCTCCTGCCCCTCCTGCATCCCCATTACATGATGCTCCCACCCCCTTGAAGCCCAAATCTTTGGTGTTCCCATTCCTCATGCACTCCCATTCCTTGGTGCTCCCACCCTTTCTGCATCCCCAGTACATGGTGCTCCCACCCCTCCTGCACCCCCAGGATCCCTTGGGTGCTTCACCCCCTGCCCATCCTGCCCATATGAGGGGGGTCTCTGGGGTAGTGGAGCCAAATAAGTCAAAGCATAATTATTTTCTTGAACTGAGCGGAACTTGAACTGAGCTTTGCCCCTTCCAACTGGACCCAATTGCCATCTTCTCTCTTTCCAAGACTGGGGACTTCCCCTTCCCACCCTGGCCACATCCAACACACCTGGAGAACTCAGCTGTCACCCATACATCCCCTGCCTGCTCTGTCACACCCCATCACCTCCCACACCCATTTCCCCTCCCTCAGAGCCCTTCCCACAGCCAGGTGGGTTCCCCTTGCTGCTGCCTCCCTGCTCCCACGTCCTCAGCTCATCATGAGCACCTTGGCACAGCTCAGCCCCGTGACTCAGCACCCCTCAGGGGACAGCACCCTCATAACTCAGAGTCCTTCGTGGAACAGCACCTTCATGACTCAGTGTCCTCTGGTCCACCCCAGCACCTCAGGGAGTGACTGCCACATCCTGAGAAGCGCCAGGGACAGGCTGGGTCAGAGCCAGGAGGTGGAATCCGGAGTCAGTAAAGTCCAGTTAAGTAATAAGGAGCAAACTTTCACTGGGGCAGGAATAAATGAGTGGATTAGTGGCCATAAATAAGCAAGGGATTCCTTGTGACTTGTAAAAGTTGACTCAGTGCTTTCGTGGAGGCTGGTTGCTGTCCAAGATGACACTGTGGTGATCCCAGGACAGTCTGGACCTAATCTGGGGAGACCCATTGTGATGATCCTAAAGCACTGCTGGATATTGGTGGGGTCAAGCCACCCCAACTCTGTCTGCTCTGGGACTGAGGTTGTATCTGGGTATCTGAATCTTCAAAAGCAGTTTGTAATTTCCTCCAACTCCCAACTCTATGGATATTCAGGAAGGAGGACGGGCTGCTCTGCCCAATTGCCACTATTTATTTTATCCTCAGGCTCTTGTAGTATTTCCTGGAGCCCAGTCCTTCCTTTCTCAGGGGCATCCATGAATCCCAGCAGCTCACCTTTATTAGGAGGGGTGGGGGGATCCCTCTGTTGCTTCATACCCTGTCCATCCTTCCCAAATGAGGATGGGGATGTGGTCTGTGGGGTAGTGGAGCCAAATAGGTCAAACCATTATTAGTTTCTTAAACTGAGCTGAACCTGAGCTGAGCTTTGCCAAGTCCAACTAGAACCAAATCACCAGACACAGACTGTGTAACACATCCGGGGAAAGCAAGCAGAGAAGTTAAATGAGTCCCCTTGAGTGAGAGCAACGGGGTGAGAAAGTGACAATGGGTTGGGTGACAGTGACCATGGGCTGAGAGAATCCTAGAAGGGTTTGGGTTGGAAGGGACCTTAAAGATCATGTCACTCCACCCCACTGAGTTCATCCATCCTAGAGCTCGATGACATGTTCTCTTGAGGCTGAAACAGTGGCAACCAATCCCTCCTGGCTGTTGAGTCTTGCCCTCCCTTTGCCAGAGGATTCCAGCACTGGAGGACTTTGCCTGGGGATTGCATCTTTGGATTTCCTGGCTGGAGCTGCTCCTCTGAATGCTCTCCAGCCCATGTTGATCCAAATGACCTGGTTAGGCAGGCTAGTGGTGGGTCTATCCTAACTCACAGCTGGAAGAGGATATGCAGTTAGTGTCTTGGAAAAGGAAAGGAGGGAGAGCAGCAAAGCGAAGACTAAAGGCTGGGAACAGCTACGTCACAACTCCCGGGAAGCACGTGAGAGGGAGGATATCACAGGGCAGCTGCCTGGTCCTTCCGAAACAGCTTTGAGGGAGTAAGTTCAGGGAAAGGCCAGGAATCTGGCAAAATGGAAATCTCAGCAATTATCTCAAGAACGAGGAGGAGGAGGAGCCCAGACAGCGGAAACAACTTTAAATCATCAGAGACAGGGTAACACGAGAGCATGGGCAGAGGCAGCACGACCTGCTGGAGATGGCTGAGAGATTTCCAGAGGTCTAATGGGAAGGTGAAGGTGCTCCCTGGTGGTCCTGGCAATCCATGGTGGTCCCTGTGGTCCTGGGGAGGCGTGATCACGGCTGGCTCTGGGATGGCTGGTTGGTTACTTTCCTTTCCTACATTGAGTGGAGCATTCAGGTGATGTCCCCCACAGGGCTGAGCTCAACCTAGGCTGGGCTGGAGGCAAAGGGTGCTTGGATAAATCCCAGATTTCCAAAAGCCTGATGATGGGCTTTTGTCTTTAAGGCACTTTGAACACTGGCTGAAGAAATCTCGTCTGTGGATTATCTCTGAGAACAAGTAAACCGGGAGCTCACGTGTGTGCAAAGGGTGGGTTCAGCTCGAGTTCATGGAAGAAAAATCCACCAGGGATTATCACAGCAAAAGGCTCAGCCCTGGCTCAGGAGGTCCATGAAAACTGCTGTAAGCTGGGAAAGTATTTGAGGATGTGTCAGCCTGTGTGGGTGCTGTGTTTGTGCTGTTCACCCCTGCTGGAGGGGGTGGAGGGGATGGAGGGGGGAGACTTGGGGCAGTGCAGAGGAAGGCAGAGAACCTCCTACAGCACTTGAAAAGGCAGGTGGGAAAGACGCATCTCCGACTCTTGACTGCAGGAGGGTGTTTGATGGTGTTTCACAGCACCATGACTCACCTGGGACTGCTATAATCTGTGTGCAGGAGAGGTTCCCAAAGAGCAATCCTCAACACCCTGCACTTCCCAGACTCACAGCCATGTGAGAAGCCTTGAAGGACCAACTCAGAGTTCTAAGTAAGGCTGATATGTTGAAGAAACGATCTTTAAAAAAAAAAAAAAATCACCCCCCAACCCTCCTTGTTCAGGGAAAGGTTATAAAAGGAAACTCTCAGGCCAGAAGGTGCAGCCAGGCCGACCATGCTGGAGAGGACAGGGCTGGAGGAGCCCCGTGGGGATTGAAAAGCAGGGTCAGGAGGGACCTGGTCTGATCCCTCAGCAAAGGAAGGACAATTGCTCTGCTGGTAGAAGGAGGATTTGGGGGTCAAGGTGTCAGAGAAGAATTCTGTGATGGGATGAGGGGGAATGGCTTCCCACTGACACAGGGCAGGGTTAGATGGGATATTGGGAAGGAATTGTTCCCTGTGAGAGTGGTGAGGCCCCGGCACAGGTTGCCCAGACAAGCTGTGGCTGCCCCATCCCTAAAAGTGTCCAAGGCCAGGTTGGAGCCACCTGGGCTAGTGGAGGGTGTCCCTGCCCATCTGTTGCAGTGAGATGAGCTCCAAGGTCCCTTCCAACCATTCCGTGATTCTATGATTCTAAGCCACCCAGCTCATGCTGGCCACTCTCCACCAGTTCCTGAAGCCTTGGCCATACGTGGGGTCCTCGTTGTGTCCCACCACCCCCTGCCCAGGCAGGTCCCCACACAGCCCTGGAGGCTTGCACAGTGCAGCACTGCTCACAGCACCCCAGCACACTCCAGGCAGTGCCAGATCCTCTGTGTTCCTTGGCCCCTGGCTCCTCAGCCACCTTGCTAGGTATGTAACTATCCCAGCTATTTCCTGCTGTACTGCAAAAAAAAATAAAAATTAAAAATTAAATAATCCAACCTTTGGCCCTGCTCGATATAAATCCAGGCTGCAGCTGCCCAGCCCCCCTGGCTGGACAGGCAGCATTGCAGACAGATTGCGTGTGGTGGCAGCACAGCCAGAGCCCCGTGCCCTGCTTGTTCCCTTTGGCAAGGGGAGCAGGAGGGGCTGCCACGGCCATGGCCTGGGTCCAGCTCCCAGCACAGCTGGAGCGATTTATGGGCTGCGTTCCTGCTCCCGACAGGGACATCCTGGGATGCTGTGCTCCTGCACTGCCTGCACATGGGCACCACGCGGCCCTTTGGGGCTGGCAGTGCCCTGGGGGGCTGCCCTGTCCCCTGGCAGAGCGTGTGGGCAGAGAGGGGCAGCTCCCATCAGTGCTGCCTGTGGAGTCAGGGGTGAGGACAGATCCTCTCAGAGTCGTTTCCCAGGGACTAGTTTATGTTTTCTGTCCTGTAACGAGAGTGCTGGGGGTCCAAGGGGATTACACCCCATAATCCCAAACTGGTAGCTCCCTTGCTGCCCTGTTCCCAGGCTGGCACTGCCAAGAACCCCCCCAGTGATGTGCAGGGGTCTGTCCCTGTGGGAGGGGGTGACAGGCTGTGCGAGGCTGGACACTGCTCAGGAGCTTTGCTGTGTGTGGGTGCTGAGCTGGGATGTGGCTGCAGGGCCCTAAATGGTGTCCTAAGATCCTAAATCCCCCGTGCTGTGCAGCCCAGGGCAGTGCAGCCCCAGCAGATCTCTCAGACCACGGTCAGTGAGGGGATTTGCCATCCCTGGGCTTGTCCTCTGGGACATTTGCCATCCTCTGGGCCCGTGGCTGGTGTTGCTGGGAATGGACATGGCAGTGGGGGAAGCACTGGAGACCTGTGGCCACTGATGGTCTTTTGACCTCTCTGATGGGGTTTTGGGTGGGAGCAACTAATTTCCCCACACCCTGCCAGACATCCAGTGGGAAGGCTGAGACAGGCTCGAGCTCAGGGCTGTGTCTCTGGGTGTTCAAGGATGGGATCGGGGTGTAGGAGAGGGGGCTTCCTCCACGTGCCTCCAGCTCCCACCCTGCCACCCCCCAGCTGCTCACCCACCTTGATCCCTGCTGACAGGGGGCTCAGTGTCCTGTCCCCACCATGGCTTTGGCTCTCAGCCTCCTGCTTGTGCAGGGATTTTTAAACTTATAGGCTGCATCCCAAAGAGGGAATTGCCTCAGGTCCCCTCCCATGGTCAGAGCTGAGAAGCACCAGAGCTGTGTCTTTCCATGAAATCCCAGCCATCGATTAAATCATCCTGGGACACACTGTGAGTGTATGGGGTCTCAGTCCCCTCTTTCCCCAGCCTATGGGGGCATAGCCCCCACTGTAGGGTGGGATGCTCCCCCAGGCTGGCAGTGCTCCACAGAGCTTGGGTACCATAAGGATTCCCACAAAAGCATCCCTGAGTGCCACCAGCCCCATCCAGCTGTGAGCAGGACCCCTGCCCTTGGCTCCTGCCATGGACCAGCTCTCTGGGGCTGTGCCCTGCAGGTCTCTTTTTATTTTTTCTGCTTTTCCCTGTCTTTTGTTATTTCTTCTGCTCTTTTCCCCCAGCAGAGCAGGCAAACCACGGTTCAGGATTCCAGTTTTGCCCTAATCTTGCTGTTATCTCTCCCCCTGGTCTGGTTTCACTCATGCTTGGGGTTACTGTCTGCCCTGAGGGAATGGATGTTTCCCTTGTGGCTGTTCCAAAGCTTTCCCTGCCTCTGCCCTCTTCCACTTCCCCTGCTGCCCTCACTGACCTCTGTACTGCCCTTGGCCCTGAGCCCCAAATCCCTGCAGGGCAAAGGCTCCAGGGAAGCACAACCCCTGCTCCCACCCATCCCCTCACCAGAGCACAAACTTGCTTTGACCAGGAGACTGTCCAGGGTGTCAGAGCAGGGCCACGGGGGTCAAGAGGAGGAGGAAGGGACCAGCAGGGAAGGGGCACTGGGAGCTGCATTGTTCCATGCCCCATATGGTCTGGTAGCCTTGGCCTGCTGGGCTGCAGCAGGACCAGAGGTGATTGTTTGCAACACAGGGAATTGTCTGACTTTTCCCTGATGGAATTTTTTCCCCCTGTGAGAACCACCAAACCCTGGAACAGGGTGGTTGGTGGGACATTGCTCTTGGAGATGTTCGGAACTTGACTGGACACAGCTCCAGGCAACATCATCCCCTCGGAGCTGCTGTGCTGGGGCAGTGGGGCTGGGCCAGACACCTCCACGAGCCCCCTCCCACCTCAGGGTCTCTGGGATTTTCTGATTCCCCACAGGTGACAGTTGTGCCTGAGGGGCTGAAGGCTCTGAGAGGTGCCACCACTGGGGGCTGTAACAGAAGGTCCAGATCATGAAGGAGGTTTGCTGAAAAGGCAAAGGGAGAAGATGCAGGAGCTGACCCCAAGCCCTGGGCTGTCCATTGCAGACTGCAGCTAAAGCTGTTTGTCCAGCACACCTGCCTGGGGTGTGACATTCCCCTCCTGACTCTGGCACCTGATGGTCCTGCCCCACCAGCTTTGCTCTGCCCACAGAGCTGCACATCCTCTCCTGGGCACCAGGGCAGGTCGTTTTGGGCTCCTCCCAGACACGGTGACTCTGGGCATGAGCTGGTGCCCCAGGGACGATCCCACTGTCCCATCGGCAGGAAGACTCTGCTTTCCTCACTGTCCTCTCTGGCTCTCAGGGTCAGACCCTGCACAGGATGTTCCCCATGGACCAGCCACGGGATCCCAGGGTTCAAGGGCTTCGCTTTAGCACTCTCACATCTCCCTGGGCAACAGCAGCCCAGCTCCTTTGGACCTGGTGTCCCCAAGGCTCAGGAACAGCCCCCGGACCTCTCCTAGGGAGGCTGGTGGCCACACAAACCAGGACACATCCTCTGTATCCCCAGCAGTTCCCAGGCATTGCTGGGCCAGAGCTGGTGTGACACTGCTCGGGACACTGAGATGTGTGTGGGTGCTAATCTTTGGGGCCATCAGAACAGGCACCAACCCAAAATCCAGCTCTAATTGGCCTTTCCCAGTAATTCTTCCTGACAAAACAATTAAGTTTCTCAGGCAAGAGATGTTCTCTGTGAACGGGCCGTGCCAGATGCTTTTGCTTTTTTTTAATCTGTGGTATTTAAGGATCTTTTCCTAATAGTCACTCATTATTTTATGAGGCACAGACCGGTTCTGCCTGCCCTTTTGAAGCTCAGTATCGCACTCATATTCATTTGTTGTCTCAGGGCTTCCCTAACTCGATGTCAGGTTTTTTTGGTTTTGTTTTCTTTCTTTTTTTTTTTTTTTTTAAATTATTTTAAATAAACATTCTCAATTTGTAAAGGGCTGGGCCCTGCGAGACAGGGCAGGGAGCGGGATGGGCTCCAGCCCTCCCAAGCCTGTGTGTTCTGCAGCAGGACTGAGCTCAAAGCTGGAAAAACTTGCAAGGCCGGATTGCAGAGAAGGCCCCCGGCCAGAGGAGTGGAAAACATGAGCTGGGGGCGGCTGCACTCAATGTGCACGGGCTGGCACTGCCCACAGGGCTCTCTCCATCCTTGCCCACCTCTGGGAATCACAAGGTGGCAGCCCACAGTCCCCTGTCTCCTCACGTGGGGGTTTTGTGACTCCACCTTCCTGCCATCCACTTTTAGTGCCTTCAATTCCTCCTCTGGGGCAGCTCATCCTTTGCTTTCCCAGACTGGGGCCCGCTGAGGCTGCACTGGACGTGCTGGAATCTTGCTGGGCTGCTCATCGAGTGCTGCCCACACCTGTCCTTCCCAGGGCCCTTTTCCCAGAGGTGTTTTCCCCCATCCCAAAACCCCCCTCCCTGAACCAGTCTCAGTGCTGCTGTTCCTGCTCCTGGAAAAGGGAGGGTGCAGCTGTGGGGAATGGCATCCCAGGAGTGTTCAGTACTGGGAATGGCATCCCAGGGGAGTTCAGCACTGGGAATGGCATCCCAGGAGTGTTCAGTACTGGGAATGGCATCCCAGGGGAGTTCAGCACTGGGAATGGCATCCCAGAGGAGTTCAGCACTGGTGCTGTTGGGAATGACACCCCAGGGAGGGATGCAAAGGATTGCAGCTCTTGGAAGAGGTGTGTTAGCAGGGCAAGAGAGCACCTGGATGGGGTGTGTTGTAGGGTGAGACCAGCTGTGTTTTGGGGTGACTCTGTGCTATCTGGGCACCGACAGTCTCTGACATTTCACCCACTAACTCCAGCACTGCTGCCTGCTCTCACAGAGGAGCTGGGCTGGGCTGGGTGATGTTTGACTTGCGGTATCCCACATGTTACCTTGCCTGGCCTTGCTGGAGCCAGGAGGGGTGTTTGGGGGTGCTGTGGAGGGGAGGGAGGGGTTCTGTGGCCTGGAAGGATGTCACAGGAGGGCACAAGGTGTGCAAGGTGTGGACTTGACATTAGCAGCCCCATAGCAGGTCCCAGCCCTCCTTTGCCACCAATGTGTCCCCATGGGGAGGGGGAAAGAGCTCCAGGGAAGGGGTGATGGGTCCCTCCTCCATGTCCATCCCTCTCAGCCTGAGGGCTGTGCTACAGGGAAAGAAACTCCAAGTGTCTGTGGCTGTGGCAGGTGCTCCTGTGGCTCGGTGTGACCTTTCCCAGTGGGCTCCATCCCAGAGATTCAGTTACTCCATAAATCTCCCTTCCTCTGCAGAGCAGGCCGCGGAGAGGCAGCCCTGACTCAGGGCTGGGAGTGTCCATGTGCTCTGCTATCTCAGCGGAGAAGCCGTGTGTGGGGATGCCAGCATTTCCAGGCGGGAGACAATTGGCCTTTATTTCCCTGCCACAGAGGAAAAATAATAAACATTCCTGGGGTTTGTTTTCAGGCTGCTTTGTGGAATAAATCTCAGAGTGTTGTTGTCTCCCTGGGCTCCCCGTCCGGCAGAACTGCCTGTTCTCACTCCATGAGTCACCGACGCCTGCGCTGACGGCACCTCTGAAACCCCGTGTGGTGATCCAGGGATGGTCCCTGTCAGATGTGCCATGGAGCAGGGCTGCTCCACATCCATGGGGAGCTCAGGTTGGCACCGGTGTGTGTCAGGATCCATGAGCCCCCTGGACATCTCTGCTGCCAGCAGCAGCCTGGACAGCCCCTGTCACCTTGTCCTCTGGGCCTGGGTCTTCCTTCCAGGGTCCTGAGTCTGACAGTATCTTCAAGGGGAAGGCTCCTTCCCATGGGCTCTATGGGAGGAGACCAGCATTCTACTGGAGCCAGTGGCCATTCCCATCCCCTCTGACTGGGTGGGAAGGAGATCCAAGGGGTACTATGGCCTCTGTCCTTCCACCTGTGGCAACATCCATCAGCAACACCCATTTTGATGTGGTGGGATCTGACCCCCTCCTACGTGGTGCAGAAAGCTTGGCCTGATGTAGACCCTCACGGTAGAGATGTGGCTCCATATGGGAGGAGATGACCCCCTTGGAGGCTTCCCATTGCCACAGGATGTGTGTTGAGAGGGGATGGTGCAGGCAACATGCTTGGAGCCAGGTTCACCCCACTGCTGATGGACCAGTAACCTGGAGGAGGGAACAGCTGGCAGTGCTGGATGGGCACCTCCTGGAGCAGCAGATCTTGGTGTGACCAACGAGCAAGGACGACCCACATCATCCCCAGTGCTCAGCAAAGTGTACCCAGTGGAGACCTCGCAAGCCTGGCACCCAAGCCTTGCAAACTTTCCTTCTGGAAATCATCCCACCAGCCAGGAGACTGAAGAGGTCCCAGGAGCTTGGTGTGGACCATATGTGTGACTTCAGGGAGCCTGGGTTGACCCCAGGTGTGGTGCTGCTGGATGGTGCCCGTTGTGAGTGACCTGTGCTGATGATCTGAGCCCCTTGGCACAGGTTTGGTGCCAGAGCACGTCCCATGAGGCAGGATGGGGTGCAGGAGTGTCCAGAAGGTCGGGGAGTGCACGTGGCTGGAGGGTTGAACTCAGCCCCAGCATTGCTGTGCACGTGGCCCAAAAATAGATGGTTTTACAAACACGAAGTCTCCTCGCGCTGCTGCTCAACCCTCGTTACAAATATAGTGGCAGGAGACACTCAGCGAAACCATGGCCAGGAGGAGCATGAGTTTGGGCAAACAAACCAAGGGAACAAAGGTGGCTGGGAGGGACTTGGTCCCAAGGGCTGCCAAAAATGTGGCGAGGGACTCCGTGAATTAAAAAACCCCAACCCCAGAGGTAAAGTATTTAACTGCCTCACAGGGATGGAAAACGGGATGAGGAATGAATGAAACGCTGCCGTCAGGAGGGGTTGTTCAAGCTCTGGAAGAGCTGATAAAGAGGCTGGATGTGCACTGTGACCCTGGGCAGGCAGTGGCTGCAGGGAGATGCTCTGGCTCAGCCCAGGGGCAGGAGAGGAGCAGACACATCCTGATGGCCTTGGCATCCACATCCCACCCTGCAGGCAGATTAGCTCCTCTAATTAGAGACAGGGTCCTTTAGGGGAAATGTGATTGCAGCTTACAGGAAAGGCTTGAGGAGGGAGAGTCACTCCCTGGAGCTGCCTGGTAGAGGCTTAAGGGGTGTCTTGTGTAGTCAGAAACACAACTGCTCGAGAGCTTCTAAAAATCACAGATGAGAGCTTGTCATTACAGATCTGGACACCGTCAGGGGAAGGAGCAAGTGGGCTCTGCTGATGACAGGAGACTTGCTGGGCTGGGGGTGGGGATCTGTAGGCCCCAGAGCAGCGTGGCTGTGCTGGCCCTGGCCATCAATGAACGGAGTGTTTATTTGGACATCTGAAAGGTCAATTTGCTAAAACGCAAAACAATTGCTGGCATGACCGGCTGGGACTGTAAATTTAGAGTGGGAGGTGTTAGCAAAACCTGGGACTCATTCAAGGACATCTCAACAGTGCCCCAAAAGCCATGATTTCATAGCCCGAAATAATTCTTCCAGGGAAGAAGCTGTCAGAGGCGGTTTGGACGTGTGAGTGTGGGGATGTGCAGCTGCAGGGGGAGGGCCAGGCTGCCCTGGGTGGTGCAGCAGGTGGGAAGCAGGCGGGAGAGCCTGGTCAGCATGTGGGACAGAGGGAGGGAAGGAAGCTGAACGAAGGCCAAAGGGTTTACTCTGTTTTGCTGCCTTGGAGAGGGCAGCATGCCTTCCCCTCTTCCTCATCCTGCTGCCTCAGCCGTGCATGTTGGAGGGGTGACTCATGCTGGGCAGGCAGAGTCAGATGATGGGAAGACTGGTGGTGTGGAGCAGCCGCTGGATGAGAGAAGAGGCCTTGGTGGCATCTCCTGGGACAGTGGGATGTTGGTGGCTGCTGAAGACCTCAGAAAGGGTCTGCCCTGAGACCCAGCAGAGCATCCAGGCTCTTGGCTGGGCTGGTCCATCCACCTGGGAAGGGCTCTGGCAGGCTGTGTGGATAAGGCTGTAGGTGTGGTGATGGAATACCCGTGGCTGGCAATTCCAGCAGAGTCCATGTGGCCCACGGGATTCTCCCAGTTGTCCTGACATGTCTTGTGTAGAGCAAGCAGGAGGTATCTCCTCTGACATAGAGAAAGATTCCATCTGAGAACCTGGGATGTGTCAAACCCTGGGTCCAACCTGGAGAGGCCGGAGCAGCCCAGGGAGGAGGGGGAGCAGGGAGGGCTCCAGCAACAGGCTGAACTGCTAGTGGTAGAAGGGAAAGCCAAAGAAATCAGGGAGCTGTCACTGGCTGGGGGCAGTGAGAAGCCTTTGAAAACACACATTTAGGGCGATCGAGTCAAGCCAACCCCAAATCCCAGCCTTGTGTAAAACAAATGGAGCCTAATTGTAACAAGGCAAACCGTAAGTATTCCAGAGAGGACCCCACCCTGGACTTGGGTCAAAGCAGAGAGGCACGTTCAGTCCTGGGGTGGGGGGAAGCAATTAACATCTGTAATTGGGGAGGCCGTGTAACCACAGACCAACAGGGCTGGTTCACTTACACCCTGGAGCCCGGAATGAGCTGCTGGAAGAGCCCCTGAAATGCTGACACTGACATTGGACAAGACTTGGAAAGACAGGACAATGCCGAGGGCTTGGAGACCTGCCAGGAGCCAGGGACTGGTGGAGGGAGGGGGCTGTACAACCAGTCGTGGTTGTCCACTGGCCATGGACCCACGTCCCAGGGGCTGGGAAATGAACTGCAGGATGTGGGGCGTGGTTTATCCTGCTCCCTCAGAGGGGCCTGGGGGGTGACATCACCATTTTTATAGGTACTTGCACATAAAGATGTTTCCTGGAGGGGGACGCTTTTGGGAGTGTTGACAAATGCCTGCTACGGTCCACTGGTTAGCAACCTAATTTAGACAAATTCAGCCTTGAAACAAGCTGCAGTTCCCCACTCCTCCAGGGTCACCAGGCATTGGAGGAGATTTTGGATGCTGGGAGGATTCACCATTGCCTGAAGCTCTGGCACTGGCACATAATATCTTTCTGTGAGCTAGGCTGGGGCCAGCTGGTAGGAGAAATTCTCCAGGTAACCTTTGCTGACGAGGATCAAATCATGGTGTTTATCCCATTCCTTCATGGCCCTTGTGGGGAACCAGCTGGTGTGTGTATAGCTTTTAAGAGTCATAGAACCACTGGATCATTTAGTTTGGAAAAGCCCTTTAAGTCCAACCATTCCCTCACCACTAACCCATGTCCACATCTACAGGTCTGTTAAATCCTATCAGGGATTGGGACTCCACCACTGCCCTGGGCAGCTGTGCCAGGGCCTGACCACCCTTTCCATGATGAAATTTTCCCCAATATTCAACCTAAACCTCCGCTGGAGCAACTTGAGGCTGTTTCTTCTCATCCTGTCCTTTGTTCCCTAGGAGCAGAGCCCGATCCCTCCCCCCCATCTTGCCCCTCCTTTCAGGGCTTTACCCTTTGTTAGGGGGCACCCAGCTGAAAAAAGGTCAGAGAGCTTGCAGGAAAAGTGGGCCCAGGTCCACGTCCAGCAGCAAAAAGCTGCTTAGAGCACAGGAAACCCACAGAGGACCATGAAACCAGGATGGTGGTGGACATTGGACACGATGTAGGAGATGGACAAGACAGTGCAGAGGAACAGAGGGATAGAAATATCAGCCACCAAAGGCGACAATACAGACAAGCAGCAGAGGATGCTGGGACACAAGGGTGGCACTGACACCACCTGTGTGTCTGCAAAAGGAGGTCAGTGGGGCTGAGAAATGTCTGCCTGGAGTCACCCACAAGATGGCACAGGCAGGATCAGGCTCTTTTCCCAGAACACCCAGGGATACAGTTGGATGTTTGCTGCCATGCTGCCCATCTGCCTGGGGGCATCTTTGCTGTCTCACCCCCTGCCCACTCTGTCCTTCTCTGCTCCCTCCTCCTCAAAAAACAAGGGGCAATTTGCTGATTCTGTACATCTCTGTGGCTGGGGCACATTCCACCTCCACCTTGAGGGTGCCCCTTCCTCCAGGAGCTCTGGGGAAGGGGAGGGCTCTGGCCAGTCTCTAAAAGGCTGTTTCAATGCCAGAATAATGCTGGGCACGTTGCCTGGTGCCATTTGCACAGCCCGTGCTCTGGCCGGTCCCCAGAGCCGCCCAGCGCTTTATTTCCGTGGCTCTGGTTCAACGGGCTGGAGGGAGCGACGAAAATAGAGGCTGAGAGAAGCAGCAGATGAGAAACCACGTCCTGCAGGGAAGGGGAAGTGGTCAGAGCAGCACACCTGAGCACAAGAAGACACTGCTGTGGGAAGCTCACAGCGCTGGATCATGGACTGGCACCGCATTGCCCCATCAGTGGGGTGATGGACCTATTCCCAGTGTCCCCTGGGGATGGCACCAGACGAGTCTCAAGTGCCAGGGGATGGTACTGGCTGGTTAGAAGTTCTGCCCAGCTCCTGGGAAGATGTCCTGGCAGCACAGGAAGGGACTGTGACTTTGTAGACTTCCAAACCAGGTGGTGGTCCCAGGGTACATGTGCTGGGGAAGGTGCTGGGGCGGTGGTGGCATCCGTGTCCGTGTCCCTGGACGAGCAGGCTGTGCTCAGCCTGGGATGGCACCTGGGGTGGTCTCGGTGACCACCCTGCTGAGATGTCCCCACACAGCCCCCCAGGGCTGGACCCAGGTGGCTGCACCTCTGGGCTCCCTGCCCAGCCGGCGGCTCTGGGTTCTATCCCCTCCAGCTCCCTGGGGAGTCGGCTCCACAGCTCCCATCCAGCCCCTTCCAGCCCCAGGAGAGGTGTCCACTGCCCACTCTATCTCACTGTCTGGGAATTTCTCCCGAGACTTTGCCTGCATTTTGCTGTCCTTATTTGCACCTCTTTAGGCTCATTTATACCCTTCCATCATCTCTTCCACTCCTTAGTGCATCCCCTTCCTTCTGCCAAGTGTGCTTGAGGGCCCTCTTGCTCCTGGACCTCTTTTGGTGGCCCTGGGGCCATTGTCCAGCACTGCTGAGAAGAGCCATCCATCACCTGACCCCCATGCCTGCTGACCCCCATCTCCAGGGCTGGTCTCTGACCCCACCTCCACCCCCAGCCTGTTCCCCCCTGCCCTGCTCCAAGCTGGCCACCGTGTCCCCCACCCTGTGGGCTTGTCCCTGGTCTGTGCCCGGCCTCAGCCCCTGGTTTTGAGGCTGTTTTTTGCTTTTCATCTGTTTCTGAGCCAAGGCTGGAGCCAGCTGGGTACCTGCACCTCTGGACTTGGTGCAGCCTGCACGTGTTTGCCTGTTTCTCATCCCTCCCTGCAGCTCTGGGGTAACGCAGCACATCTGGATTCCTTGCATCCAGCCCCCATCTGATGTGCCACATCTGGATTCCTTGCATACAATCCCTGTCTAACAGGCTGTGTCTGGCTTCCCAGTATGTGATTCCTAGATAACAAGTCACTCCTGGATTTCCTACATGTGATTCTTGGATAACATGGCATATCTGGATTCCTTACATTCAATTCCTGGACAATATGGCACATATACTCTCTGGCCAAGGCTGAGGCTGGAACAGGACTTTCTCTTTACAGTTTAAAGGATTTTTTTTTTTTCTGGAGAAAATGAAGCTTTGACCTGAATTCCTGGCTGCCTCACAAAATCTCTCTTCTACCTCGGCTTTGGCCGCTCTTGGCTGGGAGCCTGGCTTGAAAACAAAGATCCTATCTCCCCCCACCCCCTGGGCTTTGGGGCTGCTGGCGGTGGACACACCGCCCCTCGCCAATCAGTGCTTACAATAATATTTTTCTCTAGGATTGGGCTTGGAATAACTTTGTTTTGACATAATCTGAACTAATGTCTCCCCGGCAATGACAGTAAACACTGGACAATAAGTCGCAGCGCAGCCCTGAAGCTTTGCAGAAGGGGCTCCAGCAGCCAGACACGAAGGAGAGGGGACAGGACACAGCCACAGAGAAGGACCTGGTGATGGCGGGGTGGACCACAGCCCCAGAGTTCCACTTTTCACCCTTTCCCCTCCGGCCAAATTCCTCACTTGCTCTGAAGAGGGTGATGGAAAATGCAGCCCAGGGCTGTTGCTAATCAGCTTCTCGGGCACGGGGAGTTATTGTGTCTGTGGCGGTGGCAGCTCCAATTTAAACACTGTCACTGCACTATTAATGGTCCTGGCGCTGCCTGACTCGAGAGCTCAGCCTGGGACCCAGGAGCAGGAATGTTTGTGGAGCCCAGAAGGAGCCCTTTGAGCTCCAGTTCGTGTCCTGTGCTCTCCATGTCCTGTGCTGGTGTGAGCAGGGTGCCCTGGATTGCCATGGATTCCTCTCCATTCCACCCTGGGAGATCTCACCTTCATGAGGTCAAATAGCACCCAAGGAAACAGCTTTGCAGCCATACAGCCCCCCCTGGGACTGGCTCCCTGCTGGACACATGATCCAGCACCAGATGGATGCAGTGGGAGAAGGGCAGGGGGAAGGATCTGGGTTCTACGGGGAGCAGATGAGGGCACGAGTATCTGAGAGGTCCCTGGAGAGAGGATACCTGGATGAGAAGTGCTAGGAATGGGTTCCTTGTGAAGATCCTCCTCCTGTACCATGTTAGTCAGACCCCGAGGGCCCTGGGACTCCTTTTGAGTGGCACCTTCTCTTCAGACATGCACTGAGCAGCAGCTAGGCCAGGCATGGACCTGAAACTGGGCATGGACCTGGGCATGGATCTGGGCCTGGCCTGGCCCTGGGGTTGCACACAGAGCAGTGGAGAGATGCCCACGTGCCTCTGAGCTCTCCACATGCCCCAGAGCTTCTCATGGTGATCCCTTCCTGTTTCTATTCCCCCACTGTGCTGGTCCTGTGATCCAGTCAGCCATGGATCTCCAATCCAAAACTGACAGTTCTCAGGCACTTTGGGATTTGTTTTATGAACCAGCAAAGTCTCCCCAAAGGCTGAAGCCACGAGAAGGGTCTGTCTCCCACCTTTACCTGGAGAGCTGTTTCCCTGCAGCTTCCCATCCATCCCACCTGCCCCTCCTTGTCGGATCACACACAGGATGAAAACCAGTCCTGAGAACAAGCAGCTTCCTGCTGGTTCAGTCCTGCACCTGGGGACCAAGGGGAATCATCCTCCCTCATCCCTCTTTCAACATGATCCTCACTGTGATCCTCACAGCAGTGAAGAGCAGCTCTGAGCCTCAGAGCAGTGCAGTGACTTATCCCCAGGGATGAGGACACCTGGGAGTAGGTGACACCAAGAGACCCATCCCTGCCTCAGCAGGGTTTGGGCTCTCTGGAGAGGCAGAGCTGCAGTGGGAGGCCCACCAGGGCAAGCAGGACTTCAGGCTGCCAGGGATGGCTTTCCTGGAGATCTGCAACCCCATCCCTGCTTATTCCCGGCAATCCTGGGAGTTTCCACAGCACAGGAACTCAGTGTCATCCCTCCCTGAGCACTCAGCACTGCAAGTGTGGAGTTTGAAGACCAGTTCTGAACATCTCCTGAGAGATCTGAACTGGTCTCAGCATCCTCCTCCAATGGGCTTCTCGAGTAGAGCGGAAGCTGCAGCTCCTCTGCCTGTTCTGGAAGATCACGTGTTGCCCTCGTGATTTTTTGATAAGCCATGTGCTTGATATTGAGGCAGGGAAAAGGAGCTGTGGAACAGTATCTGGGAGACTTCTGTATGCCAGTGGAGGGAGCTCTGGAAGAGTGGAAGGTGGATGGATGTACCTGACGTGACTGGTGCCAAGGACAGGAAGGAAAGTGTGCCCTGGGGTGTGTGTTTCGTACAGAGAGAGCAAAGAGTTCCTTAGGGAGGATGCAGAAGGGACAAGAGGCATATTAAATAACTGTAGAACCATTACCTGCTGCAGGTGGTCAGGGCAGAGTTTGGGGAGTTAAGGAGCGATGTCCATGCTTGGCAGAAAGGCGTTCTGCACTGGTGGTCCCCATCCCTGGAAGTGTCCAAGGCCAGGGTGGATGGGGCTTGGAGCAACCTGGGCTAGCGGAAGGTGTCCCTGCCCATGGCAGGGGAGTGGAGCAAGATGGTCTTTGTGGTCCCTTCCATCCCAAACCCTTCCATGATTCTGTGAAGTTGCACCACGTGGCCTGTCTGAGTGCATGTCCCAGGGAGGAGGAACAGAGGGGACAGCCAGTGACAGTCTGGCCAAAGAGCTGAGGTCCCTCTCCTCCAGGGAATGGTGGACTCCCGGAAAGGCCTCGGACCTGTCTGGGTGGCCTTATTCATCCCTGTCTCCTTTCCTTCCCTCTTTGTCATGTTCTAGGAATCCTTTCATCCGTGTGTTTGTTTTTCTTTCCCTCTCCTTGCAGATGCTCAGTAATTCTTTGAACATATCAGGCGATTTTGTGTATCCCTGTCCTGTGCATTCCCCCCAGAGGAAAACAGGCACCTCTGGAGCAAGTTGCACACTGGCCTGAGGTCATGTCTACGGCAGACTGGCAAAGTCCCGCTGGAACGCTTGCCCTGAGCAGAGGGCAGGCAGGGAGCCCGAGGGGAGGGTGATGCTGCATGTGGGAGCAGTTTCTGAAGTGAGGAGACATGGTGGGAATAAACATTGAAAGGATAAGGCAGCGGTGACTGGGCAGTGCAGGAGCCCGGGGCTGTGGTGGAGCCATGGACGAGTCTGGCAGCTCCTTTGGAAAAGTGTGTTTGCAGATCTTCTTTCCCTGGATGCCTCGTGGAGCGTCAGACGGTGGCTGTGGGATGTGGTTTTTCCTGCAGGCACATCTTCCTTCCGAGCCAGGCTGGCCCAGGAGTGCCAGGACACCAAGTCCTGACGGTTCCTCTTGCTTGGTGTCTTGCTCATTGGATATTCCCCTCAAATGTCTGAATGAAGAGGTGCCCCAAAGCCAGAGTCTTATCCCTCAGAAAGCCACAGGCACACGAGCTGTCCAAACACTGTCCTTCCTGTACCCCAAACCAGCCACTCCATGCCATGTGGGATCTGTTTCATGTCCCAAGCTTGTGCTTGTGCTGGAGCAGGCAGGTTGGACCAGATGCCCCACTCTGGTCCCTTCCAACCTTGCCTATTCCGGGATTCTGGGATTTGCTTGGGTCCTTCAGTAGCACAGTGACCAGGTGGCACTTGAGCAGCTCAGGTACAGGGCCCTGGGGATGCAAAGTCAAGGAGTTCAGAACCAGATGACGCACCATCAGCGGTTGGGAGAGCGATGCCGAGTGATCCAGTGATAGCTGCTGCCCCTGGGAGCTCCCAGGATGGAGCAGCAGTGGGGGGGATGCAGGACACCAGCAGGATGAGCTGGGCAGCTGGCAGTGGTGATGGGGACACTGGGAAACATTTTGGTGATGTTTCTGGGGACAGTGGACCAGTGATCCCTGCTTTAGCATGGTTAAAACCCTGCTATGTCTGAGCCAGTCCCTTGCCAAGCTGCTGTTGGTGCTCCCCAAATGCTGTCTGCTTCCCAAGAAAGCTGTTGGATTAAATGGAAGGCAAGGGACTTCCATTCCAGGTTGGTTCTGCATTGCCCATCACCTGGGACCCATCCTACAAAACCACATCCACCCCCGTGGATGGAGGATATGGTGGTCACTGCTAAACATGAGAGCAACCCTTGGGTCCTGCCAGGGAGCCCCTGGTGAAGCAGGGAGGATTGAGGGCTGTGCTGGGGCTGGGAGGGATGTCAGGGGAGGGGGAGCATCACTGTGTGTGCAGAGATGGGAGGCTGAGTGTGGTCCTGGAGGACAATAGCAGCTGTGGTCACAGGATTCCTTAAATAACTTCAGAGGGACCCATGGACGGGCCTTGAGACACACGTCCAGACTTCTGCAACTCTGGGTCTGAGAGCTACAGTGGGAAGCAAAGGGAACCTCATAGCAATCCTGGCAAACACTGCTGCAGGAGATGTTTTTGGATATATTTACTCTGAAGATTTTCATATTCCAGGACTTTCATATTTTTGGTGGCAGAATATTGAGGTTCTCCTGCCTGCCACGCTGAGTAGACATCACTGTCCCAAATAGATGACCAAGAGGAAGATAAGGGCAGAGCCGCTGTTCCTGCCCACCCCCCCCTTCAGTCCCAGGGATGTTGGGGCTGACCAGAGGCTTTCAGTAGAAGCTCTGTGGCCACCTCCTTCCCACGGCCATGCAATAGCACAGGGAGAGCAGAATCCACTGCAGCAACCAGAGTGTCCCCCAGCACCCCTGCAGCCTTTCTGCAGGCTGGGGCTGCCTCTCCTGCTTCCCTGTGGGAATAACACGGGAGCTGCCTCTGCCCCAGTGCAAAGGAGGCCTGAGGACATGGATGGGGAGGGGGAGCAGAGGGAGGCAGCACAGAGGAACAATTGAAAAGAGGAAAAAGGAAATCCTCCTGGAGCTGTGAAAGTGTTTTCCCAGACTGTCTGGCCGCTGCAATGACCTCATTCTCCGAGGTGCTGGTAATTGGGCTGGAGAACAGGACTGGAGAACAGAACGTCCAGCCCTGCCAGCCCCACTGCCCTGCCATCTGCACAGCCCCTGTGCCCAGCAGAACTCCCCAAACACTGACCCAGGCTGTCCCATGGGGGTCCCAGTCCCCGGGCTCCTGCTGGGGGGTGTTAACCAGGGTTAACAAGTCACAGATTTCCATGAGTTCATCTCAGCTGTTTATCCTGGAAAACCCCCTCTGCAGAAGCAGTGGTGCATGCACAGATCTGGAGTGGGGACTGGAATGCAAGTGCTGGAAGGCGAAGAGTCTGCCCTGAGGCCTCTGCTCACCCCTGGGGTGTAAATGCTTCCCATGACAGCAAAGCTTAAGGAGCAGGACCAGCAGTTGGAGTTTGGGTGGCTGGGCTGGATGGGAGAAGCTGGATGGTTTGTTACCAGTGATAAGGAGCTCGTGGAGGAGATGCCCTGTTCCATGCACAAAGTTTCCAAGGGGATTTCTCCTCATGGGTCAATATTTTTACTGGGATACTGGAGGTCTGAGTAACAGATCCACGCCTGGATCGTCTATTCCATGAAGATGTGGACACCAATGAAAACGTTTTCTACATTGTTCCCTACAGGAATTTTGTGGGGAGGGGGAAAAACCAGCAGAGCTTCTCTCTTTCCACACATTTGTCCAATTAAAAAAAAAAAAAATAGAATCACAGAATGGTTTGTGTTGGAAAGGACCTTAAAGACTATCTTGCTCCAAACCCCTGCCGTGGGCAGGGACACCTTCCACTGGACCAGGCTGCTCAATGCCCCATCCAACCTGGCCTAAATCATTAAAAGCTGCCTCCCAAGGCCACCAGCAGTCTGCCAGAATTGCCTGAGTTTGCTCCACACATCAGGAAGGGATGAGGAACAGACACGTGATCACATCAGGCTTGCTGCCTTGCAGAATCAAAACAGCAAGTTAAGTACTTGGGAGCCCTTTTACTGAGCACAGAAATTAATATAACGAGACCCAAAGGCTGGGAGTTAGAGCTAGGCCTGCCCAAGTGTGGATTAGCACATATTTCAACACTGAGCATGACTGGAACTAATTGCAGAGGGCAGGGGTTGAGTTCTCCTCACACGCAGCCTGGCTGCCTTCCTGGCAGAGGAGCTGCAGCCAAGAGATCATTCCTGGTCTCAGTGGTCACAGGACAACACCATTCAAGTCGTGTTTGTGGCCTCATGGTCTTCAGTTTGGTGCACCTGAAAGATGACAAGCACAGGCCCAGCGCCCTGCTGCTGGTTGGTGCTTGGTGATGCCCATCAGCTGCCTGGGTGACTCCAGATCAGGGGTCATCTCCCACCTTCTGTGCTCTCTTACCCTCCCCAGGCAAAACAGGGGCATTTTTAAAGTGGAGAAAAGTTTCCTATGGGCTTCATATTCCTGTTAGGGAGGGCATTGTCAGAACCAGGCCCCTGGGACACAGGCTGGAAGTGGGAGAGCAGTGAGGCTGTAGACCTGGACCTCGTGCTGAGAGACCATATTCTCACTTGGATGAGCTCTGCCCTTATTCCCAAGCTGCAGAAAAACCAGGAAAACCCACAATATTTCCTAACTGCAGCCCTCACCTCTGTTTTTGAGTCACTCAGGGCAGGCCAGGGGACAGGCACCAGACCTTGCTGGTGATTTGGTTTCTCTAGAAACCTGTTGTCACTCTGAGGATCCAGCAAGAGCTGGGTCATGGCCTCCCAGGGTTGAACCCTCCTCACTGCACAGAGCTGCTGGAAGCTCCTGCCTGCTGGACATTTGCTCCAAAGCAGGAGTAAAGCTCAGAAAAACACTGAATGTGTCATATTAGGGAATCTCAGAGAAGGTATGAGACTGATGTCAGAGGGGCTGGTAGCAGAAGAGGAGAGAAGCTCCTGTCTGCCATGAGGCCCCAGAATGAACCCAAATCCACAGAGAAACCCTGAATGAGGAGTGGGACTCAGCAGGGAAAGGAGCCTGTCCCAGGCTCTGCACCAGCCCCGCTTTTCCCTGGGCTTCCTGGAATGATGATGAGCAGGAGCCAGGGGAGTATGAGCTGCTGGAGCAACAGCTTTTGGGGGACCAGGGGCTCAAGCAGAGTCCCCAACAACCCACAGAGGGACTGTACAGGGCTCTCTGCTGCCAGGAATGGAGGGAGTGAAGATAGACAACCCTCAGTTTCCTCTTCTTTTCTGCCACCAGCCCCTCTGAGATCAGTCTGGCCCCTTCTCTGAGGCTCCAAACATGACACATGTGATGCTTTTCTGTGCTTTACTCCTGCTTTGGAGCAAATGTCCAGCAAGCACCTGCCCTCAGGTCACAATGTTTTATCTCTTGGTCAACCCATCCAACTGTCTCAGTCATCTTCCCACACTGAGAATGTAAGATGTGACTGCCAAGTACAAAGTGTCCAAAACAAAGTGGTTTTTTTTTTTGTTTTTTTTGTTTTTTTTTTTTAACTCTTGGCTTTCAAGAGTTAAAGAAGCTTCTCTTTGCCATCAGCACTGCTGATAAACACTCTCTAAAATGCCAAATGCCATGTATTTGCAGCTTTCTTTAAAGATAAGAGAGGGTTTCTCAGGGTATTGGAGACTGTTCCCACTCCCACTGGGCGCCTTTATCGTGGATGCAGTGCCATGTTTGTCTATTCCAAACTGCAAAATGTCTTAATATCTTAGTAGCTGGCATGTTACTGTGGGATCTTAAATGTCTGGAATGAGTGGGGACTGATAGTGGCATTTTTTTGTGGTGGAACCTCATCAGCTTTTCCTCCAGGACAGATGGCAGCAAGCAAAGCCAAGGAGGCCTCCTGGGAGATGCTCTGCCAGACGCGATCCGTGTCTTGGTTGCAGTTTTGGGTTAGAGATCTGGCTGTGTGGATGCATCACCTCTGACAGTGCTCACGGGGAAGTGCTTGCATCCATCGGAAGGGAGACGGTGGAGATATCCCTGTCACATCCCTGTCACATCCCTGTCACATCCCTGTCACATCCCTGTCACATCCCTGTCACATCCCTGTCACATCCATGCAGAGCCACTGCACTCAATGGACTGAGTGTCTCATTCATCTGCCTCCATTTCTGTTCCCACGGGAGATACCTGGAGCTGCCGAAGTGGTCGTAGCTCTCATCCCATCAGTCCCAACTTTTCAAACACTTGGGAGACACCTCATTCCCCAGGCACATCCCTGCCCAGGCCTTCATTCCCCCTCATTAGCTCTTACCTCCCCTGTGTGTCACTTTGCAACCGCCCTTGTAGGGCTGCCTGGAAAGTTCTGCAACAAAAAGCAAAACATTTGGGGTTTGCACACCAATGAAGAAAAGGCTTGAAAAAAGCCAATTAACAGAGGCCTTCTGGTCCCAGTGCCCCCAGTACTGGTTTTGGTTGCAGGATCTCTTAACCCTTTCTGTGACAAGGCTTTAGGCTGTGTTTTTTGAGTCCCTTCTTTTAAAATTCATTAAATCATTAAGGCTGAAAAGCTCTCCAAGACCATCGAGCCCAACCATTAAACCAGCACTGCCAAAGACACCACTAAGCCATGTCCCCAAGTGCCACATCCACATGATTTGTGATGTTTCCAAGGATGGTGACTCCACCACTTCCCTGGGCAGCCTGTTCTGACAGCACTCTTGTCATTCTCACATTATTCTTTGCAACTGAGTATTCTCTTCCAAACCTGCAAAGTTAATCTTTGCTAAGGTATCTTTCAAGATATCTTTTCTTTGGTTGGTAGTGAGAGGGTTTTGTTCACAGGACTTGACTGTGCTGCAAGAGTTTTGTTTTTTCAACATTTTCCTTAGTTTCATCTACTTTATTTCCTGCTGCTTTTGCTATTGCTCCCTTTGGAAATGACTTGAAGCCCCCTTTTTATTAAGGATACCACTGATTTTTCTTATGGGATAGTTTTAGCCAATGAGTTATGACTTTATCTCCATTTTTCAAACTACTTGGGAAGCAGCTGATGTTAATTGTTGAGTCTTGGTGATGTCATGGGATTGCATTTGGAACAGAGCTTTCATTATGCTCTGTCTCAACTTGAATTGCAGATTCTAACAGTGAAATCTTGCTGTCTCTGCTGGCCAACTTTGTTTAAAAAGTCTCTTGCAATGCTGATGAGTCCATCCCTTCCTTAAGGATGTCACTGAAAGTATTGTTATTAGGCAGGAGAGTATTGACCTCTGCATCTGGTTTTGTGTTGTTTTGAGACATAACTTGAGATCCAGATTCTTTGCTAATAAAATCATCATCTCTCAGGCAGAATTTAGAGCTGGCATTTTTTTCCTAGTACTTATGTTTTATTTTTCTCTATTTCTGAATAAACAAACCAGACCTGAATATGGTATTTCTTCTCTTTCCTTTTTTTTTCCAGTTTATTTTTTGATCTAGTTGAGCCAATAACTTTACATGGGTCCAGCCCACGCTGTTACTCACCTCTCTTGCCTAATCTAGATCAGGACTAATTGGGAACAGCCCTGCTTTCCCCTGATGAGCTACTGATGCTTCATTAGTGATGTTTTTGACTCTGGCACTGGGACTCTACCACGTGCCCAGGCAGGAGCCTCCCTGGGCTGGAGGCTGGTAGGAATTGCCCAGAGTGGCTTGGGGAAACCACATGCATGGAGACCCTTTGCTTTAAAAGCAGACAGACCTGCCTGGGAGAGGGAAAAGCATGGGCAGGACAGGGGCTGGGTTTCACCTCCACTGTGCCCTGTTTCAGTGTAACTGGTGCTTTTGCCTGTTTTACACAGGAGTGATGTTTGTGGCACTGCCAAGAGCTGACAGAGCCAGGCTCCAGCCTCCAGGGGAGCATCCAGGTATCATCTGCTCCACCCCCTGATGGAGGTTGGTTTGGGAAGCCCCTGACAGGCCAGGGCTCTTGGCCAGGGGAAGAGGCAGGTTGCCTGAAGAGGGATGGTGGAGTAGGAGGGCTGTGCTGGGACTCTCCACTGGGCTGCTGGTGGAGTTGTTGGGCAGCAATAGGACTGGGACGTTTTCCTTCTGCTGGTGGCCCCACTCACCCATCATGGGGTGACCAACTCCAGGAGATGCTCCAAAGCCTGTCAGATCTTCCTGGCTTCTCCCTTGGGACCATGCAGGAATGCCATGTAAAGGCTGTGTGGGAGGAGGACCCCAAGGCCCAGAGGGATGGCTGAGACATCCAGGTCCAAAAAGGGGCAGCTGGGCTGCTCGGGCTGACCCTTCCCAGCAGCTGTGCCCATGCCTTGCTTCCTTCCTGCTCTGTCTGCTGGTGTCCCTTTTTCCTGTCCATCCATCCCATCTGTCCCTCCAGGACACACCTGTGGGCAGTGAGGGGGTACTGGCAGCCTGTTACCCCTGGATGGAGTGGCTGGAATGACATCCCTACAGGACTTTGCCCTGGCTCTGCTGCTCATGCAGTCCCTGCAGCCCAGCCCTGGGGACAGGAGATGACATCCTGCAGGACTGGAGCAAGAATCATAGAATCATAAACTCATTGAATCACAGAATATCCTGAGTTGGAAGGGACCCTGAAGGATCACTAAGTCCAACTCCTGGCCCAGCACAGACACCCCATCAATCCCACCCTATCCCTGAGAGCGTTGTCCAAACCCTCCTGGAGCTCTGGCAGCCTTGGGGCTGTGCCCACTGCCCTGGGGAGCCTGTTGAGTGCCAACCACCCTCTGGGGGAAGAACCTTTTGCTGAGATCCCACCTGACCCTGCCCTGACACAGCTCCAGCCATTCCCTGGCTGCTGTCCCTGCTCACACAGGGCACAGATCAGAGCTGCCCCTCGGGAGGAAGCTGCAAACCCCGATGAGGTCTGACCTCAGCTGCCTCCAGGCTGGACAACCAAGTGACCTCAGGCACTCCTTGTATGGCTTCCCCACTGAGACAGCGAGGGGAGACAGCAGCATGTCTTGGGGTGGCCCTAGTGAGGTGCAGTGGCCCCCCCTTGACCCAGGCCTGGCGTGCCCCAGCATCCAGCTCTTCCTTTGCTGCCGTGCTCTCTGTGGGCAGCTGCCTGGACCGGCCTGAGCGGTTCCAGATGTGCCTGTGGCCGGTGACCAGCTGTGTGCTGCTGCTGGGAGTCCTGGGAGCGGCTGTGTCCGAGGGATGCTGCCAGCACAGCCCCCTGCCGGCACGGCACGGGGCTGGGGGCACAGCCTCTGGCACCCCCTGACTCCCAAGCGCTGCCTGTGCATGGCAGCCCCTCTGTGCGGGTGCGGGATGGGTTGCGCCTCCCTCCAGATGTTCCCGTGGCCCTTGACCCCCTGTTCCCTCGCAGCAGGGCCTGTCTGGGTCACAGGAGGGGCTGGGCAGGCTCTGAAGCACCGGCTGTTTTGGTTGCTGCAGTGGAGGTGGGAGGCGATGCTGTGCAGCAGCAGCGCAGGCAGGGGGGTCCCGAGCAGCCCCTGTCGGGCAGCAGGAGATGGACCCCCAGGGCACCACAGGGAAGGCACCCCTGGGATGTGCTACCGGGAGAAACAAGGTGCTGGGACACAGGAGGAACATAGCAGCCCATGGTCCCAGCAGTGGGTGGGAGGACAGAGAGCAGAGGGACAGACCAGGACTGCTCTCTGTTCCACCCCCCAAATCCCTGACCCACAGCTCTGGCACCAGCTGGCATTATCCTGCTGGGAATTCCAAGGGCTGAGGGCCAGCAGGTTCCTGCCTTGACTCCTGTCTCACTCCCTGGGGTCTCAGACCAACATCACCCCAGCCCTGCCCTGCCTGGGCTATACAAGTGTGTTCAAGCTCTGGTGTCCCACTTGTCCGGGATGGGGGGAGAGCTGAGGCACACAAGGCCACTGGGATGGTCTCAGCCTGTCTCCTCTGAACACAGACAGCTGGGGTTGTGCAGCCTGGAGCAAAGAAGGCTCCAGGGAAACCCTTCCAGTGCCTAAAGGAGATTTATGAAATAAAAGGAGAGAGACTTTTTACATGGGCAAAGAGTGACAGGACGAGGGGGAATGGTTTTATACTCCAGGAGGAGGGATTTAGATTGGATATTAGGAAGAAATTCTTTCCTGGGAGGGTGGTGAAGCCCTGGCACAGGTTGCCCAGAGAAGCTGTGGCTCCCCCATCCCTGGAAGTTTTCAAGGCCAGGCTGGACGGGGCTTGGAGCAACCTGGGCTAGTGGAAGGTGTCCCTGCCCATGGCAGGGGGTGGAATGAGATGGTCTTTAAGTTCCCTTCCAACCCAAACCATTCCATGATTCTGTGGTGCCAGTCCATCCTTACCTGTGAAGGCCTAAGCACACCCAAGTACTGCTGGGCCAGTTGGCCAACTCTTGCCCATGGTCAGCACAGCCCTGGAGGGGGTAATCTTGGGGGCACATTCATAGAGGTTCAGGAGGAAGCCTTGGACTCTGATGTTTGAGACAGCTCAGGGACCATCAGGCTCCAGCCAAAACCCTCTGTAGCTCCAAACCATGGGGTCCTGTGAGCTGGGAGGGAGGGCAGAAGAATGTGCAGGTGGTGCCCAGGCAGAGCAGGACTCCCTTGCTCCGGCTTCTTCATGTCCCTTGGGCACAGGATGCTCACTGAGCCCTGGTGCAGCTGCATCTAAGCCAGCCCAGGCTGCAGGGACGCTTTCTCTGCTTGCTGAGGGCACCACACTCCCTCCCTGCCAGATCCAAGCAGGCTTGTGTCTATTCCCACCCTTCACCCTGCCCGTCACCGCTCAGCCACTGCCTGGGACCCCTTGGGCAGCCCAGAGCCGGCCCTGTGTCCCCACCCTCCACACCCCTTATCAAGTTCCTGCAGCCTTCCCCCTTGCCTCCCGGGCCCTCTGCCAGGTCAGGCTGGGCTGGAGAACGTGGAAGGTTGTCCACAGCCCACCTGCCCCCTCTGCCCGGGCCCTACTCCCCGACCTGTCCCCATCCCAGCACTGGGGCAGCCCAAGGGGGTGTATACCTGGACATGAGGGGGTCAGGGCATCTGGGCAGTGCACATCCATGGGTGAAATGCCTCCAAACAGCTTCTCCTACAGGCAGGATGAAGCCTTGCTTGCTGCTCGCTGATGCCATGCAGCTGCTTTCCACACTGGGGACACCTTGGCCTTTCCTCCTGCTTCCTGGAGATCTTCTCTTTCCCTAGTTAGCTCTGGGTCCAAACCCTCCCTGCCCTGTTCCAGCCCTTTCCCTGGCTGTTCATCCACCCTGAGGAAATGTGACAGGCAGAATCAAGACCTTAACCCTCTCAACAAGCTTTTGGTGGATTTGGGGCAGCAGGGCTGGGTCACGGTGAGGAGGTTGTTATCCGCCTGAGGGGGCCTTGGGGCACAGCAGCCTTGGAAACACTACTGCCTGGAAGAGGAGGGATCTCTCCAGACTTTCTGCCTTCCCACAGCCCCTTGGCTGGCTCTGCAGGAAGCTCTCCCTGCCCAGGAGTCACCCTGACTACCAGGAGTTGTTTGTGGATGAGAAATCGTGCAGCAGTGGCTGCCGGGTGGGATGGGGTGGGCAGTGTTCAGATGGGATGGGATGGAATGAAATGGAAGAGGATGGCAGGGGAGGGGATGCCCAAAGTGTGCCAGAAGGGCCAAGCGTTGCTGGGCCACCTCCAGCCCCCCAAAATGCTTCTGGCAGCAAGTAGAGGTTGGGCTGAGATGAGCAGGTGCTAAATAAAGGACACATTCCTGATGCTGAAGGAGGATGTGGGGAAGGAGTAGATGGAATGCTGGGAGATAGTGTGTGAAGGTACTGTGGGCTGTGTTTGGACCCAGCTGTCTGGGGGTGGGGCAGCACAGATTGTGGATCCCTGGCCACTGCCATATTGCTTCTGTGGGGCAGCAGAATCACAGAATTACTTACTTTGGAAAAGCCCTCTGAGATCATTGAGTTCCCCCAGCACTCTCAACATGGCTGTTAAACCCCTCCAGGGATGGGGACTCCACCCCTGCCCTGAGCAGCTGTGCCAGGGCTGGGCAGCCTTTTCAGAACCTGCAGAGCTGCTGCTTTCTTTGGGCTTCTGCTCATGATCCCAGCAAATCCCAGTGGGAGAACCAGGGAGACCTTGCAGTGACTTCTCCCAAAACAGTGTCAGATGGAGCAAGTCACGCCAGGTCTGAGGACCCAACTGCTCAGTCAGAACGAGTTGTACAAAATAAGCAGTTTGCAAGGAAGCAGTTCTCAGTAACTCTTTTTTCAGTAACGTTTTTGCTGATCAAAACCCAAAGAAGCCTCGAAAAATGCACAAGACGTGACGAGAAAACAAACCTGGAGCCCAGGGGTTGCTTTTTCCATGAAATGTGCCTCCAAACAGGGGGGATGTGGTCTGTGCTGGCTGGACCCCCTGCACCTGGCCCTGTCCTGGATTTTCCTCATGGCTCCAGTGCTCCCGTGGCTGGAGAGGACTCAGCCCACCCAGTGCTTTCTCCCTCCTCCAAACCCCCTTGGTGCTGGGGGTTGCCCTACAGCCTTGCTCCCCACTGGGAAGGGCTATGCTCAGAGGGGTCCTGGCAGGTGCAGTGCGTGTTGCAAGCCCCAAGCAGCCCCTGTGACATGGGACGCTCCCATCCAGCTGCTCAGATATCAGACTCCTCCAGGTCACTTGCTACAAGGATCTGGGAGAGATGGCCAAGCCGTGGGATCTGTGCCAAAAGCTGGCAGTCAGAGACCAGTGGAGCAGGGAAGTGATTGTTCCCTGACTTGGCACTGAGGAGGCCAGACCTCAAAGCCTGGGTTTAGTTTTGGGCCCTTCATGACAAGAGAGACATTGAGGGGCGTGTGCAGGGAAGGGAACTGAGCTAGGGAAGGGTCTGGAGCAGCAGGAGCAGCTGGGGGGGCTCAGCCTGGAGAAAAGGAGGCTCAGGGGGGACCTTCTGGCTCTGCAACTCCCAGACAGGAGGGGGAAGGTGGGGTGGGTCAGGCTCTGCTCCCAGGGAAAAAGGGACAGGAGGAAAGGGAACGGCCTCAAGCTGTGCCCCAGAGGAGATTCAGGTTGGATATTGGGGAAAATTTTATCACAGAAAGTGTGGTCAGGCCCTGGCACAGCTGCCCAGGGAGGAGGTGGAGTCCCCATCCCTGGAGAGATTTAACAGACGTGGATGTGGCACTTGGGGACATGGACTAGTGGTGGCCTTGGCAGTGCTGGGGGGATGGTTGGCATAGATCTTTAAGGGCTTTTCCAACCTTAATGATTCTGTGATTTTATGAATGCCTCCCACTTGCTTCTCAGCTCCACCATCCTCCGCCACCCTCTAACCCTGCTGCGCAGCCACCAGCCAGGGCACAGGGAGAATCTTCCCTGGCCATGACCTCCCTGTAAGGACAAGGTGTCCCTCTGGAAGGTGCATGTCCTGAAATCTCCTGTTCCTGTGCCTTGGCAGCCTCAGCTTTGCTGTTTTTTGTGTCTGGACCCCTTATCTTGCTGCCCCACCTCGCGCAGTGCTGGCGCGGGTGCCTCTGGTGCCGAGGCCGTGGGCTGAGCTCAGCCCTGTGCCCAGCCCAGTGCCACAGCTCAGGGACAATTGGAGGAAGTTGTGTCCCTCAGCAACCCCTGAGATTTCTTCTGGAAGTGACAACTGCCAGGAGAGCTGGCAGGGCATGATGCCACACTCAGGGACTGGGATGGTGTCAACCAGCACGGCAGGAGCTGTGCCCTCCCCTGCCCCAAACACAGGCCCACAGCTGCAGGAGGGTTCAGGCACGGTGGGCACTGCAGGGGGCACATACCCTCAGCCAGTCAGCACCCTGAGGTCCCACAGAAGCTTCCTGTGGTGGTGGCAGAGCCCCACATGCACATCTGCACACACGCCTCTGCTCTCACAGCACTGGCACAGACACAAGGACACAGGGGCTGTGCTGGTTAGTGCAGGTACGAGTGGTGCATGTGCCTCAGGACACAGACACACACCTGGGAGCACCCAAACATGCCGGTGGGTTCACAGCCACCCACGTGTGCAGAGAAGAAGGTGCTTACACGCACCCAGGTGTCCTCCTGCTCTGCCACCCAGTGCAGACACACAGCCCAGCCCAGTGACCGTAAGGCTCATGATGATCAGAGAAGATGCACTCTGACACATCTCAACACCTTCTCCACATCCTCAGGGCTGGAGAACCCTCAAATCCCTGTCCAGGCTCTTCCTCTCTGCTCCCTCTGAAGCCCAGGAGCTGCAGGGTCACCAGTTCATTGTGCCTACACCAGTGCAGTGTCGTGCTGGAGCACTGCTGGCCGCGCCTGCGCTGTCCAGGATGCTCAGAGAAGGCAGGGGGAGTTCAGCTGTGGAGGACAAGCTCCGTAAAAGGCTGGACATGCCGTCGGCTGAGGCTTTCCCAGGCAGCCAGAAGTTCCTGGAAGTTGCCTCCTGGTGCCAGAGAGCGAGTCCTGGAGAGCTGCACAGGTCAACATTCCTGAAAGGAGTCGCCCCGTGCCAGCTCTTGCCTTGCTACGGGCTGCCCTGGGATGGCTGCTGTCCCTGCATGTCCACCCAGTGGAGCTTACTCCCATGATCCCCACAAGCTCCCCTCCTAAAGGAAACCCACCAGTGGCAGATGTTGGCCCAGAACCACCGTTATCTCTGTCCCAGCCCCAGCCCCGTTCCTCTGCTGGCCCCGTTCCCCGCCTGGGAGCCCGTCCCAGGCGCAGGCTCGGGCACCTGCCAGCCAGGATGTCCTAAGGCTGATCATGCCTCTAAGATCAGAGCCCTGTAGCTCCTTCTCATGTCCTGTGCCCTCTTGGGCTTCCAGCAGCAAGGTGGGATCTCACACCCTTCCTTCCCAGTGAGATAAGGTAGGTGTCTCCTGTTTAATCTCCCCATGACTTGGGAGCAGCTCAGTTTGTCTTGTCCCCACGGCACGCTTGTGCCCAGTGTGTCTCCTCCAGGAGCCCATCCCATGGGTCAGAGACACCTCCAGTCCCACACTTGGGAGGTTCCTTTTCCTTGCCTGAGACATCCCATGGCACTGGCCAAGGTCTTGTTTCTTTGGAAGCTGTGAGGACATGCCAACCATCAGGTCCCTCCTGTGAACACAGGCCATGCAGAACTTCTGTCCCCTCCTCTGAGGGCTCCAGATCTCCCCACCCAGCATCAGCAACCACTCCAGCACATGGCTGGACAGGAGACAGCCAGGAGACAGTGGGAAGCCTCCAGGACCTTGAGGAACTTCATGGAGGCCTGTGGACATCTCCAGTGTGAGTCTGTGCTTCCAGGAGAGGGAAAGGACAAGGGCACATGGTGGGCAAGCAGCAGCACAGAGGTGGCAAATCCCATCCCCTAGGATCCCAGGACCCCTGCTGCAGTAACCCCAGGGCCCTTTTGACCCTTTGACCCTCTGGACACAGCCATGTCACATTGCTGGCTGAGGGGTGACATCTGCAGCCTGTCTTTGCCTTGGGGGCTTCCACCAGACAAAGCCGTGGACAGCTCTAAGTGCAAAACATTCTTGCAGCATCACACCTGTGCCTGTTTTCTGACTCCAGTTCTCAAAGTCACCCATGTCCTGCTCTCCTGCAGCTTCCTGACCCACCGTTTTCCTTGCTGTGCCCCTTGTTCTTCAGGGATGCTGGTGACCTGTTCCCAAAAATGCACTGTAAGGAGCTCTGGTAGCGGCAGCACACCCCGTCCTCTCCTTTATAGCCCAAAAGATCCCGTGTCACCCTCCTTTCTCCTCCAGCCTCCCTCGTAATTACCTCTCATCTGAAAGAAAAACCGTCCCCAAAAACGAGCTTTGGTTTTTGTGGTTTTTTTTCGGAGGTGCCAAGTCAATCTGGTACAGTCTATCCCTGATAAACAGCCCTCCCTCGGGGCCTCTTGGGATCAGAAATAGCACAGGGGCTGGACCTGCCCGAGCAAACATTCCTCCCCGCACACGCACGTCTGCTTCCCTGGCCGCTGGCAGCCCCGGGTCCCCGGGGAGCCGCGGGGCCTCGGGGACCAGCGCCACTATCGCTCCCCTCAGTCCCAGAGGAGGGCGAACCTTCTGTCCTGTCCTCAGGCAGCCGCGCATCCATCTGTCCATTCCCCTGTCCATCCCGCTGTCCATCACCCCCCCACCCCCGCCAGCCTTTTCCGGGTCACGGCTTGGCCGACCTCGCTGTTTCTGCAGGGAAAAAAAATCCCGATTTATTAAAGCGTGCCACTGAGTCCCGATAATCCCCGGGGGGCGGCTGGCAAAGCTCCGCTGATCCGCCCCGCGCTGACCCGGCGGTCGCTCGCGGCTGGAATGTGCCGCTAATCCACCCCGGCCACCTCCCAGGAATGGTCACTCCTGGTGTCGGGTGGATCTGGGGAGGTTTCTCTCGCTCCTGGAGGAGGCAGCGCCCGCGCTCGGGAGCCTCCCTGCCCCGTGGGAGGGGGCTGGTGGGTGACCACTGATCCGCAGGGGTCTGTGCTCCGAGGAGGGCTGCAGGCTCTTTCCTGGAGCTCAGTGCCGGTACAGCTCCCTTGGCACTGGGACGTCCAGCTTGCAGGGCACTGGGATCTGCCCGGTGATCCCAGGAGGACTTGTCTGTTCCCAGCCCTTGCAGCACTGTTGGGAGAAAAGCTGTTGCATTTCACGTGACAGATGTTGCTCTCTGAATCCTTGTCCTGCTGGTCCTTCAGGAGGTTTTCCATGATCTCTTATCTCCTTTATCTCTAGTGGGTTTTCCAGTACTGATGTCTGGCCATGGTGAGCAATCTCTTCCCAGATCCCTGCTGGGACACAGGTTCCTGTCCACCCTGTTCTACCTGTGACCTTCCCTCCCTGTCACTCCCCAGGGACAGATCATTGTCCTCTTCTTCAAGAGGGGCTGTCCAGTGCCTTCGAGTCTCTTAAAGGATTGCAAACATCTCTCTGTAAATAAAGACAGGGAGCTTTCATATGCTGCCCATCAAAACATCTTTGTGGACATCACAAAGTGTCCCCTGTAGCTCAGAGGCTCCTGATGCCATCTGGTTTCACCTCTATAATCATTTTGTGGCTTTTCCCGGACCTTTTATCAAACCACCCTCCCCTGTGATGGGTGGGAGCTGAGCCCAGCCCCTGATGGGGGCACACCAGGACACTCATTGCCTTTCTGCTTCTGCTCCAGCTCCCCTGTGTCACTGTTTTGGGAAGCGTGATCACAAATTACCTGCCAGACTCCCAAGCTGCCTTCTGGGATGGAACCTCCCACCTGTGGGAATGGGGGTCAGGACCCTCAGTCTGTGGATAGAGGGCCAGAGCCCCTGCTCCATGTTCTGCTCCTGTCCAAGTGGCTTCACATGAGGCCAGAAAAGTGCTGCTTCTCACAGGGCATGGTGGCTGCTCTCTCCCACCACAGCCTGTGCCATGTGCAGCCAATATTAATCATGTTTTTCAGCCATTAATCACTTGCAACATTAATCATGTTGTCTTCATGTTAAACAGTGGAGGACTGGGACTGCAGGAACTCGCTCACAAGTGATGGGCCTCAGCTCAGCTGCTCCTGAGAGCTGTCAGCCAGCCAGAGCTCAGTTGCATTTCATGTAGTCCATGTGGCTTTTGTATTGTTTAGTCTCTGATCAAAATCTGGGGCCGGATTGAATTACCTGTCCCACAGCAGAGCGGGGCATTGACACAACTACTGCCTCTCCAATGACATCACAGAGCCCTCCTGTTGGCTGGAGAGGATCCCATGCCCGTCATCACACAGGGCCTGTCAGCCACCCACCCGTGTCCTGTGGAACACGGTCCCTTTGCCTGGCCTGCGGCTGCCTGGGACTGGAGTCAAGCTGGCAGGAGTGGGAATGTGGGGAAACAGATGCCTGAAACGTGTTCCTCAGCCTGTGTGCAGAGCACCCGCATCTCCTGGCAGGAAAGGTCCAGTCTATGAAAGCACCCCTGTGGGGTGGTTCCCTCAGAGACCCCCAGGGTTTGATGGGAGGGGGCTCTGGAGGGCTCCAGTCCAGTCTCTGATTCACAGCAGGACCGTTGCCAACACTCAGTCAGGGTTATTGTGGCTTTGTCTACCTGAGGCATGAAACCCTCCAAAAACAAAGATCCCCCACCTCTTCTGCTTGTCCCCACACTGGGGCCCTTCCAGAGACAACACTGAGTCTTGAAATAAACACCCCATGTCTTGGCCACAAATTGCAGTCTCTGCTTTTCTACCAAGGGCAGGGAAATCTTTCTCCTGTGCTGCAAAGTGCTGTTGGTGGGGGATCCAGTGCCTGTTTCACTGCCACAGCCAGGAATGTACCTCTCCTCTCATGTCACAAGGGTTTATGCACATAGTGATGCTTAGAAAAGCTTTTCCCCACCTTTTAGCCAAAGTTTGTCTCTGGACCTGCCTGGGGAGGACTGTCATTCCTTTAGCAGGGACAGAGGAACAGATTTCTCCTGTCAGGTCCCTATGCTTCTCCCCCGGGGATGGAGCTCCTGGAGCTGCTGAAGTTGCTGGAGCCTGATACCAATACAGCTCTCACCGCAGCTGGATCCAGGGATTCCTTCTCAGGGTCTGATGCACAAACCAAGTCTGTTTTCCCCCCAAAAAATCTGACATTTGGATATTTGGGTTTGCTGGGACATAGGATGAACCTAAGGCACAGAGCTTCTCCAGTTCACACGTTTTTCTGGGAGGGTCTGGATCTCAAGCCGGCTGCCCTGACGCTCAGGTCCAGGGAATTCCTGGGAACGCTGACTTCACGCTACTCCTCTTGCTGCTCTGTCCTCCAGCCAAAAGCCAGGCCAGCCATGGGAGCTGAGCTTCTCGTGGAGCGGTGAGTGGAGACCTGGGGCTTGCAGACTCTGCAGGCTCTTGGGTGTCTGCCCGTGCCCCAGGCAGCTGCTCGGGAGTCGGAGGGTCGCCAGGCAGCAGGTCTGGCAGTTTCCTGGCAGTGTTTAACTGCAATCAAACCGTCTCCACAAAACATCTCGATGAGCCAGCACATTCCAATGGAGAAATGTCTTGTCTAAATGTTTCTGACCAACTCTCGTGCGGCGGCTTTCTCACTTTTCCTCCTGGCTGTGTTTCTGAAGGAAAATGCACTTCAAAGACACTGCCTTGGCTAGGGGTGCTGTAGGTGTGACTGTGCTGTCTCAGTCCAGGTCCAGACTCTTCCCCTGGGGTCTAATGGGACTCAGAAGAACCCTACCAGTGCTGGGCTGCCTGAGGAGCCCTAAGTGGACACAGAGGAGCATGGCCTGTGTGCCTCATGAGTCAAGGAGCCCCACCAGCCCTGCTTGCAGTGGAGGGCTGCGTGGTCCAAAGCCCAAGGAGCCCTGAGGTTGGGCCTGGGGTGTGTGTGCACATGACCCAAGGGAGCTGAGGCAGTGCTCAGGAGCAGTGAGAGCCAACCTTGAGGAGTGTTGGATGTGTGGAGGACTAGATGCCCTGTCCACAGAAAGACAAGCCCCAGCTTTTGGTGCCAGGGTATTCTCTGGTGGAGGGTGTAGACCTGTTCCCAGCCTCCCACTGCAGCGACAGCTCCTCTGCATCCACATTAGAGGGACTTGGAGTTTCCTCCTCTACTGAGGGTCCTAATAGTCCCCAAGCTCCTGTTGCTTCTTCAGAGATGTTCCTCACCTCTTATCCCTCCTGTCATGAGCAGGGCAGAGTGCCCTGATGGCTGGAGGCTGTTATAGCAGTTGTCCCTCACCTCAGGCAGAGGTGATCCTACCCACACCAACCAGACCGAGGAGCAGAAGACACCCTGAACTCTCCGAAGGCGCCTCTCAGCCCTTTGGCATCACTGGCACGGGGGAGCTGGACAGGACAGGAGATGTCCCTACAGTGAGGGCAGGTCCAGGGGGATGACCAGAGGGGCACATGCTGCTGTGGGGCACGTCGAGGCTGAGCGGGAGCAGGGTGTGTGCTCACGGGCAGCGTGTGCCTGGCAGGGCGTGCACACATGTGCCGTTGCGCCGCTCCGGCCGTGGGAGTTGTTGTGCTGCTCCGTGCCGGCCAACATGTGGTTTGTGTTTAGAGTGTGTGTCTGGTGGTGCTTTGTAAATGAGGTGCACTCGGCGATGTGTGTGTTCACTCTGGCCCGGCCCGGCCGCTGGTGCTGCGTTCCTCGGCTTTTGTGTAGCGGGGTGTGTGTTCAGTGTGGGCATGGGGGGTTGGGGGTGCTCCTATGTGTGACCAGCCTGCCACAGGACCCCTTCTCATTTTGGGCGTGCATTTGAGCCTGAAAACCATTTCCCCCTCGTGGCTGCCATTCCGAGGACAGCGGTCCCTGCTCCCTCCCTCTGCCAAGCTGACCCCGACCGGGACGTGTGAGGGAGGGAGGCAGTGCCCCAATACCCCACAGTGTGCTGCGCTTCTCAGGGAGCTGATGAAGTGCGATGTTTTGGGGGCTGGTGGCTGCAGCCTCTCCCTCCATGGCACCCTTTCTGCATGTGAGACCTGAACAAAAACACCTGGAGCCAATTCCCAGCCCGGCAGGAAAACAAGGCATCCGAGGTCTTGCTCCATAACTGTGTGGTGGCTGCGTTTGCTTCCCCCCAGGAGGAAGGAAGGAAGGGTGGTCCAGTGGGCTGGCTGGCTGGTCCAGGGATGCTTGGAGATGGATGAAGAGTGGTGAGGGTCCCCACGGGGCCTCTCAGAGCCACACCTGGGGACGGGTGGGACTTGGACAGACACCTCCAGGCTGGGAATTGAGCATCCAGTTAGTGGCTTTATAGCGCTCAGGAGAGGCAGAAATACCGTCTCTGTGGTGGTGAAGCTGCTTTCCAGCACTGGCAAAATTTCAGCCATCCCAAGCCCAGGCTGAGGGAAGGCAAGGGGAGAGAGCGGGAGAGGGGGCGGAGATGCACCAGAATAACCCTAGAAAAAGGCCCCCAGCTCTTCTGTGAGCTGTAGAGAGGCAGCAGGGCCAAACCCTCCCTGCTCCCTGCATTTGGGGCATGGTATCAGCCACTGACACAGCACAGCACCCACTTCTCCAGGGCCAGGGCAGGTTGACAGCATGGGGACACAGCAGGTGCTGGCACCTGGTGTAGGCAAGCAGTGGTGACCTGTGATCAGGAGGAAACCTTGCTCTGGCTGCAGCTCCTTGTGCCTGGCTCAGGAGGGAGAATGGGGCTGTTACACCTTCCGTGCTTCCCAACCAGGTCTGGGTGACATCGAGGTGTTCTCCTCCTGACTCAGGCAGCAGGGAGGCTTCCAGAGAGCAAACCTGGCAGATGGTGGACAGTTCATCCCAGCACAGCTCAGTGAGGCCAGGGACAGGCTCCAGAGGAGCACAGAGAGTGCCCGAGGAGCTGAAGGCTGCACTTGTGTAAAAACATGAGCAATGGGGAAAGCAGCAGAACGTGGGAGGGATGGCGGTGCAGAGCAGCTTCAGAAACAGCTAAGGACAGAGAGACAGTCTGGCAGTGAACATCCGACTTTTATTCCTAGTTAAATAACAGAGCACGTTGGATGAGAGAAAGTCATTAAGTGTCAAGAGCCAGATTCCGAGGAGCTCCGTGCCAGGTTTCCCAGAGCTCAGCACCACAGCCGGGGCCAGGCTTTCCAAAAAGCCAGTCCCATTTGGAGCTGCCACAGCCAGGCTTGCAACAGGGCTGGCTGGGGCTCCCAGGGGACATGTCTGGATGGCTTTGAGAAGGAGGAGAGTTGCCTGACCTGCTTGGCTCTTCTCCAAAGTGCCTGACCGGTGCCTGGGGCCGAGGGGATGCTCCCTGGCACCAACCCTGCAAGGTGCACCATGTGGTCTGTGCTGGGTGAGAGGAATCACCTGGAGGGCTGGGGTGGGTTCGGCCCCTCGTGGGACTGACTGAGGCTTTTCAAGCAGGAGACTGACAAATTGTGGGTTTTCAGCTTCCTGTGGTAATTTCTAAGTGAATAATCATTGTGAACATCATGAAAAGCATTTTAATAGTCAGAGAATACCATCTGGATGTTCACAAACAAAGGCGATATAAATCCACGACTGACAGCGCACTGAACTCACTGCTTTTATAAGTAAAAGTATTTCCAAATTGTTTCCCAAATTATTTAAGCAAGTCTTTCCTCTAAGGAAACTCAGAAAAGATCCTAACATAGGCAAACTGAGCACAACAGAGACTTTATACAGAGGGATTAAAGCTTGGGTCAGATGTAATCAAATGACATCCCCCGTGTACAAATGCAAGTCCATGTTCGGAGATAAGAGGAATCCCAAACACTTTTGCAATGGGAGGAATAAATCTGGAAGTGCCAAAAGGGAACTGGGGGAGAGGAGAGGAATAACTTAAACTAATTTTTGTGGGTGTGAAGGCCTTGTGTGATGGTGGTGAGCACTGTGGGGGTTGTTTGAGAGTGGACAAGAAGGATGTGCTGGGTTTGGTGGCAGCTGCCTCTGATGCCCTCCCAGTGGGGGACCCTGGGAGGGGCATGGGAGGGATGCTGGAAGAGAAGATAGGAAGGGGAGAAGCTTGTCAGGCACAAGGCTGCTTTGCAGGGAGGAGAGAGGTACTAACAGCCATGCTGGGTGCTGGCTCCAAGGTGATGTACCATGCTGGAGAGGAGATGGAGAGGAGAAGTCTAAGGAGAAGCTGGCAGGGATGGGCATGGGGTTGCCTGCAGCAGCAGGGATGGACCTTTCCACCCACAGGCTTTGGGTCAGAGGTGCACAAACCAGCATGGGTTGGGCTGAATGAGGGTGATGAGGGACTCCCAGGTTGTCCTGGATGGTGACATGCACAGGACTGCTGCTTTCCTGGACAAAGCCCCTGGAAATCGGGCAGCAGCGCAGATCCTGACCTCAGTGGCCTTGATGGCCTGGAGAGCACATCTTCACAGCCCGAGGTGGTCACTGAGCCAAGGGCTTTGCTCAGTGTGGGCCTCTGCAGAGAGGAGCTGGGAATGGAAGCAGTGATCCAGAGCCAGTGGAGGCCACACTGACAGCACAGCAATCCCAGACACGCTGGAGACAGAAAATGTCCAAACCAGGCCATGAGTGGGCAAGGATGGCCACCAGAAAGGGGGTTGCTCCTGCAGCACCCAAATGGCTGTAGCTGGCACATCACTTTCTACCGTAGCCTGAGGACAACTGTGGCTCTGTCACTCTCAGACCCCTGGCCAGACTTTAGGATCCTGGCAGAGGATACAGAAACATCTGCTTTTGCTGGCTTTTCCTGATCCAGCTCTTGCAGTGATGGTTGAGGGTCCCCCAGACAACTGAAAGCTTTGGGCTGTTTGTGAAGGGTCCAAAAACACTCAGAGTATGGCATGTGCCTGAAGATATGCCCTTGTAAATAAGGGGACAAATCTGTCTTGCCTTCCATGCAGGAACACCGCCTCTCTGCTCAGTGGAGAAGTCTTGGCTTGAAAGTGGGCAGAACCCGACCCCACCGAGGCACCCCAGCACTCCTCCTCCTCATGACCTCAGAGCAGAGGACACCCCACTGTTCAAGGGGACAATGAACCCCCGTTTCTGGATTTCATCGGTATTCACCTTGTCCTGTGGTGCTGGGCAGTCTTCTGAGCAAGAAAATGTCATGTTTACTCGGCATTGTTTCAGGCCAAGTTCTGAATGCAAATGGCTTTGGAAGTGAAGAAGTTGCTCTCGGAAACAGGAAATCAAATCTGATCTCTCCTCCGTGACAGGATGACTAATTGTGACAGGACACCTACTGGCAGCTGGATACCTCTTCCACCAGAGCCTCTCTGCTGGGATCAGCCTTTTCTCCTTGCCCTGGATGCACCTCTCATTTCCAAGATGAGCTCTGCCAAGAGACCATGGCTCAGGACAGGAGCACAGGAGGAGGACAGGGCATGGGGTCACTTGGCTCTGCTGCCTCTCTGCTCCCAGTCCTTCCCACCTCCCCACTTTGTGCCAGGTTTTTCTGCCTCCATCGGGCTTGGAGGCAGTCCCAAGAGCTTTGCAGGTTTCCAGTGCTGTGCCTTGAGTTTCTCCTTGGAAGCACTGACTGTGCCTTGTGTTCAGCCCGCAGGCTCCAGGCGGTCTCGGCGTTGAACTGAGACGTTCGGACCCTTTGGATGGATCAGAAAGATCCCAGATGCAGGAATGAAGTGTTTGCCCAGACATGCTGCTGAGGGCAAGCTGCCCCACACCAAACAGGCTGCCAGCTTGGGGGGTGCCATGTCCTTGCCAGCCCCTACCTCTGTAGGTCCCAGCAGTGAGCCCAACGACCAGAGAGCGCCTATCTGGATAAACAGGACAAGGGCCGATGCTATGGGAGAAGATGCCTGTTTCCTTCCAGTCCCTTTACTAACATGCCCCTAAACCTTCTTGCAGCCAGAAAAAGCATTAGTCACCGTTAGAAAGGCAGGATGAGCAGACAGAAATAACAAGTGCGTTTGTCTAGAGCACGTCTATGCCAGGCAAAATATTGTGGCCGGGACTGTTCTGTGCTTGTTCTGTGGAAGAGAGGGAGGAACTTGTTCAGCTGGCACAGAGGGCAGGGGTTGTTTATGTTGCCCCAACACCTGGCCAGCTGTGTGGGGTGATCGCTGGAGCTGGCCCTGCCCAGGGCCTTCACGGGTCTGTGGAGATAGACAGACCTGGCAGAGGGGCTGGTGAAGTGGTTTGGCTCCTGCGGGTTCAGTGAGATGAAGAAGGACTTGGGGAGGCAATGCTGTGACCTCCTGGCCATCAGGGGCTCTCTGGGCTAGCTCATGGCCAGCCACTGGTGGACATTGTAGAGGAGACTGTTGCTCTGGATCTGCTCCATCCCACATCAGTCCTGTCCATGATGCCAGCAGCCTCTCCCAGGAGAGAGGAGAGACACCAGGCTGGCTGTGAGGAATCAGTCAGTCCACCTTGCTGGGACACTCCTACCCTCAGAACGCGGTCCATTCGCCTGCTTCAGCATCACCTCAGACTAGCAGAGACTTGGAGCAGGACAAGCAGGATCTGGAGAGGACGAAGGGAGATCTGAAGTCAGGGTTGAAGAAGGAGAGCAGTGAGGATGCGTCCGGCGCTGATGACGGGGGTGGCTGCAGACGGTATCGCAGCAACGTGCTGGCACGGAGCAGGGGCCAGTCTGAAGTCAAACACAGGGAACATTTCTACCAGACGGGACAATTACACACTGGAGCTGCCTGCCAGTGAGGCCCCATCACGAGTGGAACAGATCCCATAAGATACTTCTAAGTTTAGAGTAGAGGAGCCCTCTCCAACAGGGGAGGATGCAAGACTGGAGCGCTAAATCCCGCCCGTCGCCGCCAAACCGCACTCCCCGGAGGAGCACACACGAACCACTCTTGCAACACTCCAGCTACGGCTGAGACACACATTCCAGCTGAAACCCCTATTTTCAGTTGTTTATACATTGCTCAGAAAATATCTTTTTGGATTGAATTTGTTCATGCTTGATCTCGGCCCAAAAAAACCGGAGAATTATTTGGGGTGGTTTGAGCGAAATCTGTTCAGCTGTTTCTGTGTTATGTAAGCATCAGGACAAATATGTTTTCCTATTTTCAAACGTTTTTCTCATCCTCACTTGCTGTCAGATAGCTCAAAATCAGCTTCATGACTTGGAAGTGCTGTAGTTAGCCCATGCCTGGCTCTCAGTGAGGGACCAGCCTATTCATCAGGCAGACAAACCCTCCTCAGGGAGTGAGGAAACCAGGCGGGACTGCAGTTCTTCCATGTGGTGCTCAGCATCCTTAAAGGTGATCTCCCGGGGTACTGGATCACAGCTGAATACCTCCTGAGAGTTCTTTTCTAGAAGGGATTGGTCAGTGGCAGCTGAGGGTTAAATAAATAGATATTGTACGAGGATGTGGAAAAGAGTGTTTGTGCACAGGGGAGGTGAGCCCTGTGCTCTGCACAGACCACACAGCAAGAGGAGGGCTCAGCTCACCTCAGTGCCCACCTACAGCTCCATGTTTATGTTGGAGCTGCTCCCTGCTTTTCTTTGAGCTGTACCCATGCTTAGTGGTTGATGGATTGTGTTTTCAGGAGAGAAGTGAATGAGAAGAGATCACAGTCTTGGAGACACTTTTTCACTCCAAGATTGTGCCCAGATGCAGAGAAGTGATGGGTTACGGGTATTGCAGAAGGAAGGCCATTCCTTGGTGAGATGGAAGAGTCAGAAGTTGGGAATCCTTTGTGCCAATGTCTTCGAGATGGGGTAGTGGTGTTGGAGGTAAATGCAGAAATGTCCTCACAGTACAGCTCCAAGGCTGGAGAAAGATCACTGTCCAAGTTTTAGGGGCCACACTAAGTCAATGGAGAGGTGAGGCCTCGACCCAGATCCACATGCACACAGAAATTCCCCTTGGATAAAGGGATGAAGAGGCAACATTCACTCCCATAATATGCTCTGCAGGAATGAGGGTCTCCAAGACACTTGGGTGCTCGTCTCTTCCCAGCATGAAGAGGAGTTAAATACCTGAATGCCTGGCAGAGACTGGGATGTCATTCCTCATCCAGCGCCTACAGAAACCCAGGGAAGTCTGTCCAAGTGCTGATTCTTAACTCAGGGCAGTTGTTCAAGGAATGACATTCATGTAACTACAGACGAAGTGCTGTAGCAACGAAACCCGAGCTGCCAGGAACAGACACTGCAGCATCGGGTCAATGTTTTGTGGAGAAACCATGGGAAAAATGAGAAGGATCGTTGTGAGTTGGAGACGGGGAATTTTCAAGAGAATCAGGAAGCTGATAAAAATGCCCGGAGCAGAAAAGGAATTAAATTAAAGGCCTTCAGCTGAACATGGAGGCTGTTTCAACATCTATACAAGTCACTAAGGGCTTACAAAATTTGAGTGAAGGAAGAGGGCAGGAGCAAGAATCACTTCAGGCCTGGGAAAAGGCTCTGCAGCTATGAGCAGGGAAAAAAGGATATCAGGGCAATTCCAAAAACATCTTGACTTTGACTCAATTCCCCAGCCCAGGGACTAGAGGAGCAAGGAAAGGCATCCATAGCCAAGGGGAGTTCTCAGTGCCTCCAAGGGAAGACCACAAGCATCCTGGATCTTGAGCCCAAGATGGCTCCTTGGAGCAGTGACATCACTTGAGGGTCTGATCCTCTCTGAAAACTTCCAACACCTCCAGTCTGTTTGCACTGGTGAGGAAACAGCATGTCCAGGGCTCTGGGGCAGGAGGAATGGTTGAACTCAAGGGGGAGAGCTGAACACTGGCCAGGATGGAAGTGAAATCGTAACCTCTGCCTCCTTCCTCGTTCCACTGGAAGATCCTGTCAATGGCTTCAGCAATAGAAAAGGATGTGTGAATACCCCCAGATTTGCTTTAGGGCAGCAGAGGCACTTGGAAACCCAACTATGTCCATTTTGACAGTTCACCTTACCCGGGGTGACTCTGCACTGGAGCAGATAAAAAGTGCTTCCATGATCCGCCCTATGAGCAGGGAGAAATAAGTCCTTAAGCCATCCCAGATGTTTGCAAAGGAGACGTACATCTCAGTCCTGAGGTAGCAGAGGAAAAGGCGCTGGAACAAAATGATACGTTAAAAAAGAAACCGCCAGATCCACGTGGTAGGGCCGAGAGTGCTCAGGGAGACAAAGAATGTAGCAGCTGCTCTGTCTGCTGAAGGAGGCAATTTAACATGGAAGCTACTGCTTTCCAGAAGTCTGGAGTGAAGCAAAGGTTGCACTGGTCTGCAAAAGCAGCAGCAGAAGTGGTCCTGGGAATAGTCCGACAGCTCTTTGTTCAGGGAAATGTGCTGGAAGGAACAGTCGCTGCGGTTCAGATGGAGCCAGTTGGAGGCACCTCGGGGTCCCACTGACTTGCTGACAAGCTGGACTGGTGGGACAATGGGAACCTCATGAAGGTCAACAGAGGGAAATACCAAGTCCTGAGTCCGTGATGGAGCAATCCCATGTGTCAGGAGCACCTGGAGACCAACCACGGAGGTGCATAAGTACTGCAGTGAAGAACATGAAGAGTGGGAAGAGAAGCTGACCGTGAATCAGCACTGTGCTTTTCCAGTGAGGAAAGCCAACTGGTTTGGGCTGTGTTAGCCAGACATCCACAGCCAACATCTGGAGGGAAGATGTAGGAAAAGAGGCTGAGAGAGCTGGGGTCGTTCAGCCCAGAGAAGAGAGGTCAAAAGGGGGATCTGGTTGTGTTTTCCTCTGCCTAAAGGGAAGCTGTAGATACGACAGAGCCAGATTCTCCTCAGTAGTGAACAGTGAGGGGAAATAGAGCAACAAGCAGAAGTTGCAAATAAGGAGGGTACCACCAGGCACAAAAAAATGTGTTGTGCAGCCCTGGCACAGAGGCCACATCAGGTTGCTCATGGACAAGGCCCTCAGCAAATGGATTTGGTTTTGGAGTTAGACCTGCTCTGAGCATGACTGGACTGAAGACAACAGATACTTCTGCAAAAAGATCAAGGAAAATCACGTTTCTCAGCCTGTAACACAGCCTTGAACAGGTTGGCAGAGCCACGGACGGAGAAAACCAACAATGTGCTTTAGGGTGTGATTGTGGTGCCACTGGAAAACACTCAAAATCTCTGTCAGACTCTGGAGAAGTGTCTCTGTGTCTGATGAGGGTGGGACAGCAAATGATCTGCTCCATCTGTGGAATGGTGGGCTGCTGACCGGGAGGTGCATCAGAGCCCCTGCCCCTGGGATGCCACAGTGGTGCTGGCTTCTCATGTTTAAATACCCCGAAGTCCACAGTCTGCAGATAGAGTTGCAGAAGATGCTCCAGCCTGGGAGGGATATGGTCACCGTGCTTGCTCTGCTCAGCGTGTGCTCAGTGTACAGACAGAGGCTGAGGAGCACTTGGCAGCTCAGAATAATCTCTCCACTGAGTGATACCTCCAGGCCTCTTTTCCCATGCTCAAATTTCTCTACTTCTTGGACAAGGTTTCCACCTCATCCTCTTTCCATTGCAACCCTGGAGAGGAGCAGAGCACCCCCAGCTTCTGAGTTGCTGGTTAACCTGCACAGGTCGCATTGGCGACGTCCTCACTCCCCTTTGGTGACCGGGATGGCACAAAATCCTTGCAGACACCTCACATGTTAACTGTTGCTGGCCTTATCTCTGGGATCGAGACCATATTTTTCTCCTCATTCCAGGAAGGACAAGTTTTAATAGGCCCAGAATTGGAAACAGCTCCCCTCGCTTTCCATGCTTCCCACACGGTTTTCATGTGGGGAGTTGTTTACCACAGCTATGCAAGCAGAGGAAGAGGGCTGGGGTGAGAGTCCTGGCCTTGGGGCACAGCGTGGCTCTGCACATCCTCCCTGGCCCCTGCATCCAGCCCACGCATCCTGAGGCTGCTCTGCACTGGAGATGCACAAGTGAGCAGAGAGAGAGGGAAAAGTGCTGCTTCCCTGGCCAGAGGGGACAGGAGCTCCTGTCTTTGGATCTGGTTGCAAGCCAGTGACAGTCACCAGGTCAGCACAATGTTCCCGTTGCCCAGATATTCTCATCATGTGGTGTGACTCGTGGGGCTGGGCCTGTGCAGGGCTGAGGGTTGGACTCTATGACCCTTGGGGGTCCCTTCCAGCTCAACACATTCTGGGATTCAGTGAAAGCTCCACACTGAGGGCAGTGTTGGACCAGGGAACGTGGAGGGGACAGGTGTGCCCTGTGCGTGGTGGCCGTGTAAAGGATGGGCTGCAGGGCTGGGCATGGGCCGTGGAAAGGGGTCGGAGACATGGTGGCAGGAGTGGTGGCACACTCTGGAGGGTGTTCCCCCTTTACACAGAGTCCCTTACCCCTGCTGGGGGTAGATGGGGCACGAAGAGGCACAGGGAGAACTCATGGATATCCACTGCCATGTGGGAACAGAGCCTAATTAAGGATGCACAGAGATGGTGCTGTTGAGAAGCTGCTGGAATGAGACGTGGTGGATGTGTCTGAGCAATGGAAACCAGAGCTCCTTCAGCCTGGTGAGCCTGGAGAGACTGAGGTGACACAAACACCAAAGTGACCACAGACTGAGTCCCCTGGGGAGCTGTAGAGGTGATAAAGCCAGACTCTCCACAAAGGGGCCCAGAACAAGAGAAGCAACGGAGACAAGCTGTGACAAAACCAGCTCCTGATCGAGGGTGATAGTTCCCATCCTGGGAGTGATGCAGGAGGACAAGGACCATGCGCTGTGGCAGCAGGTGGAAAGGGCAGTGAAGCACATGACAGCCATGGAAAACTGTCCTGGCTTTAGAGGGAGAGAAGGTGGCTGTGGATGAAAGCTGCCTGAGCACATGGCTGGTCTTGGCACGGGGAGAAACAAATGTTAACTACCTGTGAATAATCTAGTGTGGAAAAGCAAGTCCACAATCTTCTGATACCCTGGAGCTTTTCCTTAGGGAAAAGTCCAGGCAAGAGGAGGTGGCACATATGAAAATTGCCAAGTGGGGAATCCACAGAGTATCCCAAGTTGGAAGGGACTCATCAGGGTCATCGAATCCAACTCTTGGCCCTTCACAGGACACCCAAAGTGTGCCTGAGAGCGTTGTCCAAATGCTTCTTGAGCTCAGACAGGCTGTGACCATTCCGTGGGGAGCTCAACCAAGAGCTCAACCAAGGATGTGGTGGGGGTGCCCAAGACTACCCTGGTCCTGCATTCTCATGACCATAGAGCAACACTGGATGTGATCAAAGGGCACTCTGACCCCTGCTCTGACCACGGAGTGGGCTCTGAAGTACCCAGAGGTACAGGGCCCACTGGTGATGAGGAGGAGCCCTCCTGGTGTGCTGGCCAAGACCTCCTTGTGCAGCCCAGCCTGTGCTGTCTCACTTACAGGAGCAGCACAGTGCTGACCTGGATTCATGGCTGTAACCAGGCCTGCCAAGTCCCAGATCTGCTCTGTGGATGTCTCTGCCTGACCCTGCCCAGAGGGTGCCACAGTGTCCCAGCTGTGGAGGGACATCCATCCTTCAGGCACATTTCCCACCCATCTCTTACCTTGAGCTCTACAGACAAACCATTTCCCTTCATGGGTCCTCTCCTAGCGTGGGTTGTCCAGCTCTCCCCTAACATCATTCCCCTGCCTGTATCCTGCCCATCCATACTTGTTTCTATGACCACAGGCTGCATTCAACCTTCCTGGAGTGGTGGGTCTTCACCTATGAATGTGTCCAAAGTCCTGTTTGTGGAGGATATCTTGGTCCTTCCTGCCATGGGCCAGATTTCTTCCAAGCCCTGAGCTGGTCACCAGCTCCACAGGGAGGTCTTGGGGCGCTGTCCCAGTCTCCAGAGCTGGATGCTGCTCTCCTGATGTCCACCTGCACCTGGCAGATGAGCAAGAGTGGACATGGAGGGGAGGAAAGGGCCAAACCCCTCGAGTGCTCTTTGTCTGTGAATTTTGGCTTTGTGGGTTGCATCCGCAGAGCTTGTAGAAGTCTGGGCCAGGCTGACCCGGTGCTCTGGGTGGGCTGCTGGTCCCCTGGGTGCTGACAGCCTGCAGACTGTCAGTGGGCTGTGGCACGGCTGCTCCCTTGCTCCCAGGACAGGCTGTGCTGAAGGGATGGAATGTGTTTGCAGCAGGATTTGAGACCTGGTGAGACTCTGTCTGGCTGAATTAGGGTTTTGGAAGAGCCCCCCCGTTCCCCCTCCCCCCCCACACACATCCTCTTTCCACCTGCAGCACACCCAGGGATGGGCAGGGATCTGCCTCCTGCAATGTGATGCTCTTCTCCCTTCTGCCATCCTGAATTTATCCCAGTGACTCTCTGCCAGTCCCTCCAGCCAGCTCTGCTCCAGGGAGGGCTCTCCAGGGTGGGCAGCATCTGCAGAGCCCCTGTGTCCTTGAAGGGGGTGTTGATCTGCCCCTTCTCCTCATCTGCAGGAGACAGCAGACTGTATCAGGGCAGGACTTTGTGCACAACCTCATGGAGACCATCTTGGACATGCCAAGCTTCACCCTGACTCCTGCACTGGGCAGTGTTCCACCATCAGTGCTCAGGAACACCAGCCCAGGAGGTTTTGGGGGCTTCCTGAGGGTTTGAAGTAGGCTGATGGAGATGCTGGTGATGAAAAGACCTGCCATGGTGGGGTAGTGCTGATGGATCAGGTGAAGCAAAGGGCAGTGGGCTGATGACTCCATGACCGTGCCTATGGGTCTCAGTCTCCTGCACCCTGCAGGGACCAGAAGACGGGGTGACTCCACCAGATGGGCCTCATGTCCTCAGTGCTGGGCTGGGGAGGTGAGCACAGCTTGGAGGACACTGAGGAACGCCCGAGCTTTTGGCAGCCCTTCCACAGCCAGAACAATGGCTGACGTCATTTTTAGTTAAGAGGGAGAAAAAAAAGCACCTGTGACCAGAGGGACCGTAGCCCTGGGAGAGAGAGAGTTTATTTTTCCTGCCTGCTGGTTCCTCTCGAGCTCCCCCCCAGCCCTGGCCGTGGCACAGCACATTCCTCTGCTGTGATCTCCTCCCTCCCATGTAACAGCACATTCCTCCCTTCGATCCCTTCTGCAGCCACCACGTTGTAGACCCTGCCCTGACCACCCCGGCCTGGCTGGTGTGGAGGGGACAGTGATCACTTCTCCTGGGTGGACACTCTGCTTTGCACCATCTCTGGAGCTCGGGTTTGGACACTGTGGTGTCTTTGCTCATGGTCTGGGTCCAGCTTCACCCATGTACAGGTGTCTGTCCAGGTGCTGGTCTCTCCATCCCTGCAGGGCTGAGTGTCCAGGAGGGATGGGTTGAACCTCACCATGTTTCCTCCCAGCAGCCTGTCTCAACACCATCATCTCTGTGCATCCTTAATGCATTCCCACATGGCATGGGAAGTCCGTAAGTCCTCCCTGTTCCTCTTCCTCCGCCAGCATGGGTAAGGGACTCTGTGTAAAGGGGGGGACACCTCCAGAGTGTGCCACCACTCCTGCCACCATGTCCCCAACCCACCTGTGTGGTTCCCTCTGCTACTGTGGCCTGAGGTCCTTGTCCCCATGGCTGATGCACTGAACCAAGAGGATGTGCCAACCTTCCAGGTGGGGATTCCCACCTGGGGACATGGGATTGAGGGGTGCCAAGCATGACTTGCTCTCTTCACACACTGGGTTGAGCAAGACCAGCCTGGCCTTGGGGTCACCTCTTTGTATCCCAAACAGACAAGAAGGAAGGTGTCTGCCAAGTCCTGTGAGCAGGGGGAGATGGGCTAACGCCTTGCAGGGCTCAGTTCACAGGGCTGGCAGCAGCTCCCCATGCTGGGGCCACCCCAGGCAGGGCAGGTCACCTGGGAAGGCTCAGCCACACCTGGGTGCTGCAGCCCCACACCCCGGGGTCATTCTCCCTCCTGGCCAGAGCTGGTGTGGGGTCGAGAAGACCGGGCTGTGGGTGCTGATGCATCCAGCACACCCATCCTTTGCATTCCTGTCGGCCTCCTTGGGTTTGTTGCAGCCTGGCTGCCTGGTTTGTAGCATTTTTCCAGTGTAATCAGGCACAATGAGATGTTATCTTCTCCCAGAACTTCTCCTTTTGCCTACCCCAAAGCCCCCTCCCATGACTTTGTCCTATACCCCATCACAGAGGTGACCAGCAGCATCCCTGTGCAGCCCAGGATGTCTGACAGGTGGGAAAGCTCCTTCCTCCTGCTTTTGTTTTAACCTGTGCCAACTCTGCCTTGCTCCTTCTCATGCTGGGGTATGCATAGGAGTGTCATAGTGGGCACTTCAGGTCTCTGGGACTTCTGGCTTTGGGGTCTGGGCTGGACCAAAGGGGTTGAATGGGGCCACATGCGCCCCATCTCCTGCCAGATTGGGCTAAACCAGGGTTAACCAGTGAGGCTGCTGGGAGCTGCCACATGCCAAGAATGTTTCCAGACTGGGGAAGGGCTGGACATGAATCACCCTCTCCCTCTGCCAGATGCTGTGTGCAAGCTGGGATCTGCACTCTGCAGGTCCTACAGATAGTTTGGGGACCCCTATGCAGACTGGGGGTCTACCAACCCCATCAGCATCACCTGCTCAGGTGGCTCCTGCCTGATTTTGTGGCTCCCAGTGAGTCCCAGCTTGATGTGGGACCTAGAACCCATTTCTCTGCTTCAGGCACTGTTGGGGAAGCCCACGTGTGGACATGTGTGGCAGCCATGGGACACACTCCTCCCACGCTGCTCCAGCTCTTTGTCTCTACCACTTGTGTGAGCCTGGATTTCCAGAAGCTGTAAATCAGTCTCTGGAGATGTCCTGCTTTGCAGGTTGGCACCACAGTACCGTGGTTGGTACCATGACCCTGCTCAGCCCAGTGTTGACTGTTTCACTGCCCATCTTGCTGCTCCAGTGCCCAGCAGGGTGGGGGATCCTCTCCCTCCACCTCTGATCGACACCAGCGTGGTCCTGCTGTGATCCCAGGGAAACCCAGCAGCTCGGGAGAGGGGGACCCCCAGCCTTCCCACAGCCCATAGGCTCCTGGAGGGCAGTTTGGAAGCCAGGGGTGCTCCTGCCCTTGCCCAGCACTGCTGGGGTCCTGCAAGTTGGCTGCCCAACAAGGTGGCTGGCTGGTTCCACATCTGGAGATGCCCAAGCAGCTCAGTGCATCCTGTGTCCAGGCTGGTGCTGCAGCCTCAGGAAGACAGGCAGTCCATGCCTGCTGAAATGCAGTGACAGCACTGGGGGGGCCAGAGTCTCCCCACAACCTCTGCCCCTTGCAAATCCTTCAGAGCAACAGCAGGAGGGGCAAGAATGAGGCTACCTTGGACTTCTTGGCAACCAGAAGTCCCTGGCAGGGTCCCTGCAGCTCCTGGTGCACAGATGTCTCGAATTCACCTGCTCACCACTCGCACCAAGGCAGAGAAAGGATCTGAGCACCAGACCAGCCTCAGGGACATCTGTGAGGCAGTGGGGGAATAGAGGGAGGAAAAACATTGGGAAGAAGGGCTTCTGTTTCCCAGCACCGGGCTCCTCTCCTTGCCAGCACCTTGAGCCACTTAGGGCTAAAACCCTGCTAACTCCTTTCCTTTGGAGCATCCCCATCTGCATTTGGAAATAACAAGGTTTCCACATTCACCACCTCCTTGCTGGAGCTGGCTGGAAGCAGTGTCCCCATGGATGATGCTGGGGTGAGTGTCCCTGCCTGGGGATGCAGGGATGCTTCCTGTCGGGTGCAGCGTCGCTTCCCTCACTGCAACCAGAACGCAGAGCCCCGTGTTGCTGTGGCAGGACACGTGTTCCCAGCGCTGAGTAAACACAACAGTCAGCCCTGCTCGCTGGGCCTGACCCCGCTCCAAGGTTTCTGGGGAAGGACATAATCTCTAGGGCAGTATTTTCCCCTTGCTTTCCCAACACTTTCCAAACGAGCTCATCTGAAAGCCTCGACTCAAGGGTTTGAAGGAGCTGCGCCGAGCACGGCGGCGCGCGGCCAGGGCCCAGTGCCTGCGGCTCGTGGGCCCGAGAAATAAACAATGAACGGGGCAGAACTCGAAACATCTGGCGGAAAGCAGGAGCATGTTCCACAGCCTGAGTGTCTGAAGGATAAATGGGGCTGGACAGAGTCACAGCTCCTTTCTTGTCTGCCCCGAGAATGGGGCAAGCGTGATATTTACGGGCTTCAGCGATGCTGTGACTGCAGTGTCTTGGCACTTCCCTTGCACTGGCTTCTCGGGGAATAGTAACACATGTGTGAACAACATGTGCTGGGGCACGACATCCTGGGTCCAAATGGCAGCAGAGACAGGGAGGGAGAAGCTCTGGGGACAAGCTGAGCTTTTACCTGCAAACGTGCTTGAGCAGGGCACGCTGTTCTGTGAGGTGAAGAGGAGCTGTGAGCCTTGGAGAGCTGCAGCCACCTGGAGAAGACAGAAAACAGGCAACAAGGAGCCTTGCAAGCAAGTTGGCTTCCCTAGAGGCGGGTATGTAACCCCTGGAGCAAGTAAGGGAAGCTCTAGTGAGCTTCTCAGAGCTCAGGTCCATGGCTGGGTCCTGCACCTTCCTTGTTTTTACGGGTCTGGCTGAAGTAAAAATAAAATAAAAGCAAATCAGGTCCTCAAGGAACATGTAGCCAAGGAGCAGGACTCAGGATCTGGCACAGAAATACATAAGCCAGTGGTTCTGGTGTTCCCTGCCTCGGAGTTAAGTGCATGAGTGGCCCCACTCGTTTCACTTAGGAAGGAGAGTGCACTTAAGTGCTTTGCTGGATGAAGGCCTGGGAGATGGGAGGGCTGAACTCCAAGCGGAGCTGGGCAGGAAAGAGCCTACGCACTTTGCTGCAATGATTGGGATTTCCAGCCTGGAGACAGAGAAGCAGAGCAGGCAGAGTGTGGAGATCCTGCCTTGGAGCGCCAGGCAGGGCAGGGGCTGGAGCCAATGCCTTGGACAGCCTGGCTGGTGGTTCCCAGAGTGCCTGGCATGGGCTGAGGAGCTCTGGCTCTGCAGATCCATGGCCAGATGGTCTTGTTGTGAGGCCATGGTGAGGTCCCACCTCTGTGAGCGCCTGTACTGTGCAGCTGGGAGGCTGTGGAAGCCCTTGGCCTGTGGTGGTGGCACTGATCAGTGCCCAGCAGGGGACACTGCTGGTGACACCTCAGAGGAGTGTCTGGGAGCTGAGGAGGCACCACTGGCCTGGTGAAGGGACAACGTGATTTTGGTGAGGGTGAAAGGAGATGATCTGGTGCTTGCTGAGGTGCTTTGGAAGTCACCCCATCTCCACAACCGGAATGCTTCTTGGAGCTTCAGGAGATGCACCTGAAGCAACACCCCTTGCTTACAATCCCAGATCTGGGGCAGGGGTTTCACATTCCTCCCACACCCCCAAGGAGAGCCTCTGCCTGTTCCAGCAGGAGCACCAACCCCTTCCTTTTGCTCCTTACCCAGACCCCCACCAGTCCTCCAGCTGCTCTAAGGCCATGGACACACACCGTGACAGGAGGGAGATGCTACAGATGGCTCAGCCCTATGCCTGCATCTCCTGGGGGGTTGGCATCCTGTAAACCTCCTCCTCAACCACATCTCTGCTCATGTGGTCCAGGAGAGGCCAACCCACTGCTGTGTCAAGGCTGGGGATGGGCAGGATATGCCCAGCAGCGACGTGGTGCTTGGTGGTGCCTGCTCCTGGCAGGGCTCACCAGGGTTGTCCCTGTGGAAGGGAGTGCCTAAAAACCATGGAGAGCTCCTCCACAAGAGGTCCACAAACTCCTGAGTCCTCTCCAAGAGGGACTTTGCCTGCATCTGGACGTTGCCCATGGAAAGCTGGACAACAGCTCCACTGACACATGCACCTTGGCAGGCACTGGGACGGCCGTTCCCTGGACATCCCTGCGGCCAAGGGATGCTTGAGTGTTTGGGGAGGAGGGAACGTCTTCCTTGCAGCTGGGGCTTGGCAGAGGTGAGGTCTCATGCGTGGTGATGATGCTCAGATATCATCTCTGGTGATTTACGGCCAGAGCACGCAAGCGCCGGTTTGGGAAGATCCTCATAAATAGCTCCGGCGTGACAGAGGGCCTGCTGGATAATGGAAAATCAAGGGATCAGCCCTCGGCACAGCTCTGTGCAGTATCTGGTGGTTAACCCTCTAGTGGCAGCTGGGAGGGGCACATGGATCCTGCTCCCACTCCTTGTGGAGTCAGGTCCTTCGGTCCTCCTGTGCCAGGCGTGTCCATAGCTCGTGTCCCACCACACTGACCTCCGGTGCCATGAGATGCTTTTCTTGTGCCTTTCCTGTGCTGCTCTGCCCATGCACTTTCCAGATACCTCTAATATCCAACATGGATTTTGCAGCCTCGGAGTGGAATAATTTTTGTCTGGAGGCTCTGCCACTTGTTACCAAACCTCACTGAAGAATGGCTTCAGGACAACTGGCTTTCCTTCTGAAGCCAGAAATCATTGAAATCACAGAAATCATAGAAATCATGGAATGGTTTGGGTTGGAAGGGAACTTCAAGATCATCTCATTCCACACCTCTGCCATGGGCAAGGACACCTTCCACTTGATTGCACTAAGCCCCCTCCAACCTGGCCTTGGACACTTCCAGTCATTGCATTTGTCCTGTTCTGTCCTTCTTGAAAGCTTTCTGCTCTGAAGCTCATCTCCTGCTCCCTCCCGCCACTTTGCAGGACTTGCACAGGACCTTGGGAGGTCTCCCTGAGCACTCCCCACAGACCTCCTGCAGTTCCCTGGCTGAGCCAGCTCCACAGGCTGACCCTGCTCACCCTGACCAGGACTCATCCAAGTGTTCACAGCCTCTCCACAGGCACTGGATCTTCACCTGAGTTCCTGCTCATGCTGACGAGCCCTGGAGAGATCCTACCAGGGCTAAGCCAGAGCAAAAAAGGGAAGCTGAGGTTTGAGTAACGGCAAAACTCTCAGCCTTCCCCACAGCACTCACCCCTCAGCACAGTGCTCCTCCCAGATGTCCCCCCTTCCCAGCATGGACCCGCAGCTGGTGGCCACTGTCTGGGCTCTCTGTGAGGAAGAGGAAGGCTGGGAGGGGCAGCTGGCAGATCTCCTCTGTGACAAGGGGTATCCAGTGCCCGCTGGGCAGGTGCCCAGGCAGCTGGGCTGGGCTGGCGGTGTTGGCTGGGGTGCTGGAGGAGGAACAGATGGGATCCATTAGCAGAGATTATTTAGATATCTCTGAAGGGCTCCGTCACAACCCATTAAACTTAGACAAGCAGACATAATGAGGGCTTAACACGGCCGTCTGAGCAATACGCCTGGCACAGCCCAGCTCCGGTGGAGCCACTCAAGGACAATGGCATGCAGGGAGAGACCCATCAGATCCCCAGATTGTGGCATGTCTGGACAGCCCCAGCGCTGGAGTGTGTATCCTGTTTGGTCCCTCAGTGTGCCCCTCCACTCCCGTGCAGCTCAATTACCTGGCAGCTCTCAGGAGTGGGGAACAACTCTGGATGTGCTTTTCTGCCCCAGCTTCCATCTTTCCTCCCCTCTGGCATTGCCCTTCTGAAGAGAGATGGGAGGGCATCGATGTCCCAGCGCTCTGGCACTGGTCCTGCTCTTGGCCCCACACAGGGCTAACACATGCAGGGTGTGCACGTTCCCTGTGCTGGACCTGGCTCGGCCAGGCTGGCTCTCAGGATCCCTCCACTCCCTTCTCCATCAGCTCCCCAACAAGCCCAGATGTCTCTGACTGACAGGCAGAGGACGCCGGAGCCAGGAAAGGCAGCTGCCATCGGCGTCTCGCCACACGGTGCCATTTCCAACGCCTCCATCCCACAGGGTGGCTGGAGCCTGTCCTGCCGGGCTTCCCAGAGCAGCCAGGATGGTGCCATGGCACACCAAGCCCTTGCAGCCCCGGTGCTGCTCAGCTGTCTCCTCTCCAGTCCCACTGTCCCTGTTTAAGGCATTAATTTTTGCTCTGCTCTCCTAAGGCGTGTCTTGTGCTCTGGGAATGCTGTGCTTCAAAGGGAGGTCTCCTGTGACACAGAGGGCTCATTGCCCTCTCTCGCAGAGGGTTTGGAGAATGGGCTGTCCCAGGAGGTGGAAGGAGGGCAGGACATTCCCTGGGGATTTCCACAGAGGAGTGGATATGTTTTCATTAACTGTGGGGCTTGGAGCAGCCTTTAACATGACAGCTGCTTGCAAACATTAGAGGAAAAAGGCTGGGAGGGGTTGCATGGAAGATCCACCACGCCACCAGGACAATTTCCAATGGGCAATGTAACCCTTGAACAGGGACACTGCAGGAGGTGGTGCATCCCTGGAAGTGTCCAAGGCCAGGTTGGATGAGTTTTGGAGCAAGCTGGGCTAGTGGAAGGTGTCCCTCCCCATGGCAGGGGGATGGAACGAGATGGTCTTTAAGGTCCTTCCAACCCAAACCATTCTGTGACTCTGTGATTCCTCTTCCCAGCAGAAAGTCCTGGGCTACCCCAACCCATGAGGACCACAGACCTCATCTCCCAGGTGCCACAGGGAGCTACTCCCAGAGCATTCTGCCTGGAGCTTCCCATACACAGTGCCTGCAAAGCCTGGGGGAGCTGTTTCCCACCAGCACGTGCCTTCTGCTGGCTTTTCCTGTGGGATTCCTGAGGCTCCCCAGGTTTCAGCTGTGGAGTTTTTCTGACCAGGTCATCTGTTTCTCAGCCCCTGTGGGTGACAGGCTACAGTCTGGAGGCAGCTCTCCAGGAATTCAGCAACGCTGAATGGGATCCTCGTGGGATGGCTCAGGTATCTGAAGGTATGTCAAGCCTCCACTGAAGCATTTGACAGTGGTTTCCATGACCTCATTAGGCTGAGGATCGTTAAGGCTGAAAGAAGAAGAAACTCGAGCTCCTAACAGGGAGTTATGGTTCATTATTTGTCGCCAGCACAGTAGGTAGGTCACGTCTAGCAAGCACAGCTTTTATATGTGCCATTACATGACTGGGCGTCGCAGCCTCTAATAACTCTATTTCTGGATTGCAGTGATGATAATTGAGAGCTGGTGTGTCATTAATTATACAAACCACTCGATGCCAGAGCTGGATTATGTCTCTAATTTCTGGAACTACTGTCCTCATTTGTTTTGTTTGACAGCTCCTAGTACTTGAGGTCTGGCATTATTGGACATTTTATTCTACAGCCATGATGAACCCAGGGCAGTGGGTCCCTGGATGTCCTTCTTGAGGCTCATCCTGCTTCCAAGCAGAGACAGCCTGGGATCTCTGGAAGAACTGCTGTCTGTCAGCATTTTCCTCCCACGCTGCTGTGCTTGAGCTGCCAGGACAGGCAGCATTAACAGGTTGGAGTTTCACTCCCTGCATGGGCTCTGCAGCAACAGGGCCCATGCCAGGGTCCATCCTCCTCCTGTTTACAGTTCCCTTCTCCCTGGAGTCTCCTGACAGCTCGGAAGAGAGGGTCAGCCAGCACAGAGGCTTTTCTAGGTTTCTATGTCAGCCTGAAAGGACAGTCAGTGCTCTCTGGCCCAAATCTCGGAGCTCCTGGTGTGGCTCCAGGTGGAGGGGTTGGAATGGCTGGGCACTGAGCCCTCATTCCTTGCAGGGCTGCATCCTGGCACCGTGCTGGGGACTATCCCCAGGGAATGTCATCATCCATTTCTGTGCATTTCCCAATGGGAATGAGCTGAATTTGGACTGGGAATAGCTGGCTGGTTCAGGAGGCATTCCTGGCTCAGACTGGTGAGCGGGTGGGAGACTAAGTGATGCCACATCCACGAGCACTGGGGCAGCGGGTCTGTGTGGGCAGCTCAGGCAGCTCCCAGGGGGCTGAGGCTGAACCTTACCTCAACCATTTGTTTTATTTCTTTAACCTGGAGTATTTTCCTGTCATAAGTCCCTCCCAGAGCTTTTCGGGACTTTGGTTCCATTTTTCTGGCATTTTTCCCTGTAGTACAACAAGATCCCTGTGAACTCCACTGCCTCCAGTATCTCAAATATTTGCAGTATCTTTTTGTGAAATATTTTGGATGCAGAGCAGAGCCCCAGGGAGTCCCGGGAAGCACCTCCCAGATAAGGCATTAGGAGCCCACATGCAGGAAGGCTTGGGCTTTGTCCAGCGGAACCGGTGAGGATCCAGATGAAACATCCTTCATGAGAATATCTGACCCCTGCCACTTGCTCCAAACCACTTCCCCTACCAGGCACAGCGGAACATGCCATTTTCACACCAAACCCAATCACAGATTAAAGAGTTTCTCTCTCCATGTTGCAGAGCAGCTCCTCAGGGCTTTGCTATCTGTGCCTCCCTCTCGCCAGCTGGTTTCTCTGTCGGAACTGCTGGAGTGCCAGAGGGACATTTTTAGCTGCTCTTATGAAAGGACAATGTTATTTGCTAAAATTATACGTTACCCATTATTTCCTAAGCTTCCTCTCTCATTCTCCTCTAACAGAGACAGGTCCAGGCATCGCCCCCAGCCCTCCTCTGTCCCCAGGGCCAGCAGGGAGCCTGGTGCCCAGCGCAGATGCTGGAGCCCTGCTGTACCAGCTGAAGGTCAGTGCAGTCCCACGCTGCCATCTGGCACATTCCCCCCTCCCAAAATGTTTCCCAAAACAGCCTCCAGCATGATCTTTTCCATGCTGCCTCTGTCTCCCGTGCAGCCGCTGTGGGATCACCCCCACATCCAGCTCTGACGTGGTTGTGCTCCACACAAGGCGTTTTTTCCAACCAGCTCCTTCCAGCAGCTTTCCCAAACCTGCACACCAGGGCCTGGCTGACAGGCAGCTGCTTCAGTGCTCACCAAGGGGATTTTCCAGTCCCTACATGTGCCACTGCTCGACAGTGCCGTCAGGGAATCCTGCACTGTGGGATTTTCCACTCTCCAAGGAATTCCTCTTTTTTCCTCTGCCTCTCCTCTCCTTTTCCCTTCCTTTCCCTTCCTCTTTCCCTTCCCTTCCCAAACCTTCCCAGGTGTGTTCTTGCAGCAGGCAGAACCAGATTGGTTCCCCAGCCATCTCTCTCAGCTTTGATTTTGGGATCCTCATTAATTTCTGGGCTTGAAAACCCTCCAGTACTGCCTTCGATCACTCGACAGCCTCCACTTTGCTGTACATGTCTCTAAAGTTTCATCCTCCTGAGCTGCTTCTCCCTTTCCCCCCTGGCATCCCAGTGCTCTCTGAATTCCCATGGTGCTGTCTCAGCCTCTTCCCTCTTTTCTATCCAGAGAAGCTGTGGCTGCCCCATCCCTAGAAGTGTCCAAGGCCAGGTTGGACAGGGCTTGGAGCAACCTGGGCTGGTGGAAGGTGTCCCTGCCCATGGCAGGAGGGAGAATGTGCTGGTCTTTAAGGTCCCTCTCAACATAAACCATTCTGTGTTTTTGTAATTCCATGATTCCCTCACAGCTCTGTGCCTCCATCTCCACACAGTTATCCTGGCAAACAGAGCAGTGAGGTGTCCCAGGAGACAGGATTCTGGCAGGACCTGGAGAAAAATTCTCAGCTCTCACTTGCAGGTGAGCCAGTTCTTACAAAGTCCTGCTTATTTAAAGAGCAGCATGAAAACCTGAGAGGAGAGTGGACCCAGGTGGGGATCCTCCTCTTCTCACAGGTAACAAGCTACAGGAGGAGAAAATGACCTCAAGTTGCTCCAGGGGAGGGTCAGGTTGGACATCAGGAGGAATTTCTCCATGGAAAGGGTGGTCAGGCACTGGAAGGGGCTCCCCAGGGAGGTGGTGGAGTCCCCACCCCTGGAGGTGCCCAAGGAAGGCCTGGCCGTGGCACTCAGTGCTCTGGGCTGGGGGACAGGGTGGGCATCAGGCACAGGTCAGACTCGATGGGCTGGGACGGCTTTTCCAACCTGAATGGTTCTGTGATCTTATGAAGATCACTCCATGTTAAGGCTTCCGTCCATCAGAGAGTTTCTAAGACCAAATATTGCACACATCTCAGTCTTGCTGATAAAATCCAAGTCCATGGGGCTGAAGACAGTAATGGAGCTGGACAAGGTGCTTGGAAATCCCGGGTTCTTTTGTTGTTGGATGTCTCCTTCCAGGCAATGCCAATCTGTATCAGGGGCCCTCAGCAAACAGCTCCACATGCCACAATGTCCAGTGACAACTCTGCAGCCATCCAAAAAAAATAAGGTTGGAGAAACAAGTGGTTTCCATTGAGTTTTCTTGGGATGTGGACTATGAACAGTAACTGTGCTGATCCTCAGCCAGTTGTGTGACTGAGGGCCAGGTCTTTGGTGGCTGGTGATGTCCTCAGAGGGTTGTATCATGTCTCTATTTCAAATGGATCGCCCTGGAGGTATCACCCACCTCTCCAACCCCTCCACCTTTCTGTAACCTGTACATAACCAAGCCAGGGCTCCTGTTTTTACTGTGAAGTGCTTTCTCTTACTGTACTGACACAAGTACATGGCCTTATCAGCACTGCCTTCATGGATTTGGTGCAGGATAATTCAAAATCCTCATCCCAAACATCTGCATGCTGCCCCAGTAGGATACTCAGAATCCAGCAGTATTAAACTCTGGGCTAGTCCTGGTCAGGACCACCACTGTTTTGAAAGCAGTTTGTGCAACATCTGTCCAGAATAGTTTGAGATTGCGTTGAAATACTCTCAAGAGCCCTACAGCTGAGGCTTAAGCAGGAATAAAAAGTGCACACCCATGATGTAAGATGAAAGAGAAAGCACTTTGCCTATGGAAGGGAGGTGTGTAATTGCAGAGATGTGAACGGGATCTGGTTTTAATCCCAGTGGGCAGATTGAACACTGTCAAGTGAAATATCTAATCTCAGCCCTGCTCCGCTGCGTCGGAGTATGGCTGAAGGTGTTTTTCAAGTGTTTAGGAGCCTTTCCAAAGACAACAGTATCATCTGGATAACATCAGCCTGCAGGCTGGTTACTGTGCTCTTTGAAAAGCCCTCAGTGCTGATGCAAGTCCATATGGCGCCTGTTTAACCTGGGCCACGTCCATGTGCAAAACATGCCATGAGGTTCCTGTAGCTCCACCACACTCAACCTCTAAGCACAGCACACAAGTGCTGTCCCCTCTCTCTCTGCCCCACAGAAGTGGCCAGATGTGCCACAGAGGTCTCCTGCTGTGCAGGGTCTGCAGGTACAGCCTGGCCCCTCCAGGTCTCCCCAGCTCTGTGAGCCGTGGGCCTGCCCAGCGTTTCTGTGTGTGTGGCACTGAGCTGTCCCTGTCCTGCAGCACAGAACCAGCACCCCAGGAGAGCAGGAGCACCATGGATACGGCTCAGCGTGGGAATGAGCTCCTCTAGGGATAACCCTGGTGGAGCCTGGCCTGGAGGAGTGTGGATTCGGGGGGTGCAGAGGTGTCAGCTCAGAGCCCAGGGAACACGGACAGTGTTCTCCATCCACTTCTCTTTTTCAGTCTCCACTTTTGGGCACACTGAGCTCTCCCTGCCTCTCCCTCCACCCTAATCCCCATAACACCCCAGTGCCAGTCTGGGGTGGATCTCATCCCCCCCACAGCACCTCTTCCTCCATGGGCAGCACTGCTCCTGCCCACCCCAGTCCTGATGGACACATGGCTGGGATCAGAGTCAGCAGCCGCTCCTTTGTTGCATCAAAAGCAGTGGATGATATCGCTGGGGGGGTTGTAACATCTCCCTCTGCCCGAAGGAGGGGCACAGGGGGTCAGCATCCTCAAGCTGTGAGGCCAAGGGCTCGATCTGGCTGCATGTCAGGGTCACACAGCTGATTGCTGAGGGGAAGAGGATCTGTTTCTCTCCAAACAACTCTGAAGAGGCTTTTTCCTCTGTCCCGCTGACACTCTGAAAGTCCTCACGCTTGGCACAGCCACGCGCTGGTGCGTTCCTGGGTTTCAGTTTTCCTTTTGCTGCTTCTGTAACTCTTCCAGAGGTGAAGAGGTTTGGAAAAGCTGCGGGTGGAAATGGAAAAGTGCAATGAATACATATCCTAGACACAGTGGGGTTTTATAGCCATGAGAAGTGGAGGGGAAGAAAAGAAAAAAGGGTGTATGTTCCTGACTGGAAACTTCCAAGCTGCGAGTAACAAGGAGGTGTTTGAGGAGATCAGGAAAACCACAGATGTTTGCAGAGCTGTTTCTGAGTTGAGTGCACAGCCTGTCACTTCAGAGAGCTCAGACTCTGGGTCTGGCCAAGAGCAGAGGGGATCAGCTCCCCAGCACCTGGCAGTCCCCTAGGAGGAGCAGAGCTCTGCGTTCCAGCCGTGCCGAGGATCCAAAGCACAAAGGGAGGCATGGAAAGGAGCTTAGATGAAACCTTCTGACTTCCCTGTGCTGTGTTGGGCTGGACACTGGCCCGACAGCACGGACCTGCTGGGACACCAGCAGCGCTTGGGGCTGGCGCAGGAAGCCTCCAGCCGGGACTGACCTTGTGTCATCAGAATGCTGACCTGCGCTGAGGTACCTGGAATAAATCACTCGCTGTGGAGCAGCAGAGTGAGAGGCAGATCTTTGCAGCTTCTCTTCCTGTTTACATTTGTCCTGGTGTCTCTCCCTACAAGTGTCTGGTCCGTGTCTGCAGAGAGGACAGGCCTCAGAGGAGCACATGTGAGCAGCAAATGCTGCAGCTGCACAGCCGATGGTGAAGCTCCCCTGGGAAGAGGCTTCCAGAGGCAGGTGCCAGCACTGCTGTCCCGTGGAGAGGTAGAAAAGGGGTTCTCTGGAGCCTCTCTGCTGTGCCCAGGCTGAGTGCACAAAGCTGGGCTGGGACACCCAGCACCCCTGTGTGAATCACACCAGCCTTTGAGCTGTTTGAGTTTTCCCTGAGGCCTCCTGGGAGCAGCAATGGGAAGTGCTGATGGCTGGCTGGGAAGCACCCCCTGCCCCAGAATTGCTCCTGCTCCCGGGTAGGGGACGAGTGACAGTGTTGCAATGCTGGCAGCCACCACCCACTGCCTCTGAGCAGCACCCCAATCTCCCTGTGCCCATCCTTGTGCAATGGCACCATCACTGGAAGGGAAATTCCATCACCACTCCACTCGGGGTGCCTCCAGCTCCCTCTCCCTGCAGAGGGGACCTGGCTGTATCCAAACCCAGTGGAGGAGCTGGATGTGAGGACGTGGCTGCTGCCATGGAGAACAGCAGGGGCAGGGTTTCCTAATAGAAATTAATTCAATTTTATGAGCAAAACTCTTATATTGCGTTAGTAAAGTTAAGACATTCTGTCTTTTCCTTAACAAAATAAATATTTTTGGCAAAGCAGATGAGGGCTTCCTGCCTAAGCTCTGCCTGGCACAGCCCCTGTCCCAGGGACTGCAGCTGGATGCCCACTGGCATCGTGCTGCCCCTGCTTCTACCAGGCAGTGGATACCTCAGATAACCCACAGACAGGTAGAAGGGGTAGAAATGAAGTGCAGAGAGGTTTCATCTTCCCCAGAGCCCACCAAGGACTCTCCATGCAGGTACCTGGGTGGACCAGCTCGGTGTGGATGAGCTGACGCCCCACCATCCTCCACAGGGATGGTGTCTTTCCTCGTTTTCTTTCCAGCACATGGTGCTGAGAGGTAAAAATTCATCTTTTCCCACCTGGCATGAGACCTGTGGTTGCTGTATTTGTGTCGTCAGCTCACACAGCAGCCTGCTCCTGTTGGTTGGGTGACACATCCAGGTGGTGGGGCTGGGATGTCCACAGACAAAAGTGACACCAAGTGGCTGCCAAGTGTCCCTGGGGAGAGATCAGCTCTGCTGGAACCACTTGGCCAGGTGGGACACCCTGTGCAGTCCTGGTTTACTGCCCTGCTGTCCCAGATCTCCCTGCTGGACCTGCCTGAAGGGATACTAGTGTCCTGGGGCTCCCTGGGAGGTGGAAGGTTCTGGGACGGGAGCGCAGACAGACCCCAGGGCTGAGAAAAAGAATGGCAAAACACATGAGAAAACATATCCCCTGCTGTGGCTGCTTCTCCTAATGAAGAGCAGGACTTTGCCTGAGCCTGAGGGCTGGAAGGAGGGCTGAGCAGAGCTCCTCACTCTCTGGTCCCAGTGCAGGAAGGCGGAGAGTCAGGCAGACAATTTACTGAGCCCTGGGGCAAAGCCCTGCTGGCTGTTGCTCCTCGGAGCCACTTTTCCTAGAAAGCAGACAGTGATCCAGATGGGCACCACCCGAGGAGAGCTGCAGACATCCCTGGCTGGGGGAAGAGGGATGAGCTGCCAGGCCAGGGAGGTCTGATGGGTCTTGCATTTGTTCAAGCTCTGCACCGCTGCCTCCGGCCAATGCTCAGGCTCTTCGGAAAGTATTTCTGAATGATTCCCAGCCATGGTTCCCATTTTGTTCTGTATAAATTTTTCCTCCAAGACAATCTCCTTGGTAATTGTTCTCAGATTTAGGAAACTGGCTCTTCCTGAGACCCAGAAAACGTCGTTACTGGGTGGGACAGTCTCCCTCTCACTCACAGTGAACTCCCTTGAACCACATTTGTGCCTCCGGCTGCTGCAGCACCTCAGGCCAGGCTGAGGAGTGTGCTGTTTATGCCGGTGGTGTGAAGTTCATGTTGCCACCACCCCGTGCTGGGCAGAAACATTTAGGCTGCAGAAATCAGCTGGCTTTTGGAGAGCCTCCAATGCCCTTCTGAGCATCTGTGGCATGAAGATGCCCCCGGGGGTGCTTTGGGGATGACTTTCCATCTCCCCAGGAAGGAAAAGACCTCTGCCTTCCCCCGCAGGAGGGTGATGCAGCAGCCTTCATCACGTACATGTCTGCAGGGAGGGGGCAGAGGATGGACCAGGCTCTCCTTGGGGGTCCCAGCAATGGCACAAGAGGAACGGGCAGGAACTGATGCCCAGGAAGCTCCACCTGGACATGAGGAAGAACTTCTTCCCTGGGCAGTGACCCAGCTCTGAACAGGCTGCCCAGAGAGGGGCTGGAGTCTCCTCCCTGGGGATATTCCAAAAGTGTTCAGACATATTCCTGAGCAGTGTGTTCAGGAGACTCTGCCTGAGCAGGAGGGTTGGGCTGGGTGATATCCAGTGGGTACAAACATACCCATTCTGTGATTCTGTGTGATATCCTGAGCCTTCAGCAGCCCCAAACTGAACTCTCCAGGCTCTAATTACATCAGGACCAGCTTTCTTTAAAGATGCATCCTGGCAGTATCTGGGCTAAAACAGCTGCTAAATGCACTGAGGGGTATTTCAGCACTGTCCTTGGTCTCCTCATCACCACACCAGCCCAATCCTCCCTCAGTGGCTGCCATGCCCCAGACAGGGACTGCTGAGGGGAGGCTGGACCAGAGGGATCAGTCTGCTTCCAGCCAAGATGTACCAATGGACACTGCAGCACCAAAGCACTGCTTTGGGGACTGGGACTTAGACCTCCTCCATCAGTCCATGGTGCCCACTCTCCCTTGGAGCCTCCGGAACAGCCCGATCCAGGACTCTGCCCACACTTTCCTGCAGCACCACAGCAACATGCTCGTTGCATCTGCCTGAGGTTGCTGCCAGGGTTTGTCCATCTGCCCTTCATTTGGCAAAGTGGATGGGAAAGAGCTGTCTGGAAACAGAGTGGAAAAGGGGGAACAGGGACAGAGGTTGGACTATTGGATGGGAAGGAACTGGCCAAGGGAGGGCAGCAAGGCAGGGTGCTGGAAGATGAGCTGTGGCTTGAAGGCAGGTGCTGGAGTTGGTCTAGAGATATTATAGCCTTGCTGATGAAATTTTCTGGGATGTCAAGTGGGAGAGTATCATCACAGAAACACTGAGGTTGGAAAAGACTTTCAAGGCCATTCAGTCCACCCTGTGCCTGATGCCCACCTTGTTTCCCAGCCCAGAGCACTGAGTGCCATGGCCAGACCTTCCTTGGACACCTTCAGGGGTGGGGACTCCACCACCTCCCTGGGGAGCCCCTTCCAGTGCCTGACCACCCTTTCCATGGAGAAATTCCTCCTGATGTCCAACCTTACATCCAGGTCCATCTGATGTCCAACCAGAGAGGCCCTGGCACAGTCTGAGGCCGTTCCCTCTCCTCCTGTCCCTTGTTCCCTGGGAGCAGAGCCCGACTCACTCCACCTCCCCCTTCCTGTCAGGGAGTTGCAGAGCCAGAAGGTCCCCCTGAGCCTCCTTTTCTCCAGGCTGAGCCCCACCAGCTCCCTCAGCTGCTCCTGCTGCTCCAGCCCCTTCCCCAGCTCCATTCCCTTCCCTGCACACGCCCCTCAATGTCTTTCTTGTCCCGAGGAGCCCAGAACTGGGAACAGCACTCAAGGTGCCTCAGCAGTGCCAGCACAGGGGGACGGGCACTGCCCTGGTCCTGCTGCCACACCACGGCTGGGACAGGCCAACACCACAGACACAGAGAAGGAGCAAAATAGCCTTTAGGAAAGGCTGGGCTGGGAGAAATATTAGGCCAAAATCAGGCATCTTCACAGAACCCCAAAGGTGTCCATTAAAGGCGAAACAGAAACTGAAGAGCAGACTGGGAACACAGGAGCCACCAGTGTGGCCTCAGAAAGGACAGCAGGGTGGTCACAGTGGGCACTGTCTGGTACCCACACCCTCGAGTGGGTGCTACCAAGAGCTGCCCTGGCCCTGCTCACCCACAGGAGCAATGAAGGGCCCAGCACGGGAAGGGGTGGGACAGGCGGGTGGAAGGAGAGCTGGTTTTATGAGCAAAGCCTGAAAGTGCTTGGCTTGTTTAGTCTAGGAAAATGAAGGCTGGGAGAGAGTTGGTCTATAAATACATCTGGGAGTAAACAGCAGGAGGGATAAGAGCTATTTAGGCTAGAGGACATTGCTGGCAGAGAAGCAGATGGCTATCAGCTGGCCGTGAACATGGTGACGCTGCGAGCGAGAGGAACCATCCCCCCCCTGCAGAAGGAGGCCTCTGATGGCCTCTCCTGGGGTCAAGTAGGGTCAAAACCTGCAGCTCAGTCAGCAGAGAACTTGAGCCCAACAGCCTTGTCAAAATCCACATTGCACCTCCCTAGACTCCAACACCTCTGTGCCATCGGGGCAGCGATGGATGGGGAGCCCCTGGGTGGGACCAGGCCGGGTGGGCTCCTGGCAGAGCCCCCTGCGAGCAGCACTGGGATGAGGCTCAGCCCCCAAATGCCATCCCGGCCGAGATCACACCGCGCTTGTCGCTGGTGTGAGCCGTGAAGGAGCTGAAGGCACGTCAATCCACCGAGCAGCTGTGGGGCTGGGAAGGCTTGTGGTTCACCGGAAACTTCAAAAAGGGCTGGTGGGGATCCAGTTTGGCCATGGCCCAGATTGAAAAAACAAACAAACACGACATTTCTGGTGAACTAGAAACCCTGGCACCCAGCCAGCACTGCAAATAGCCCCGCTGGTTTCAAGATGGAGCTTGGAAAATTTATGAGGAGGATTACCCGAGCGGCTGCCTGTGGTAGTAGGGGATGGGAATGGGTCCCTCAGGAATCCTTCCCGGGCCGGCATTCGACCTGCGGCCGCAGCCCAGAGCATGAGGGCACGGACAGTCCTCCCCGGCCTGGCCACCTTCCTGCCAGACCTTCTCCTCCCTCCTGTGCTGCTCAGCCCTGCTCCAGAGACTACCCTTGGGAAATCCTCCTTTGGAAAGCAGACAGGGGATGAATAGTTGTGTAAATCCCAACTGTGCTGCCCGGGCAGGTGATGCTGCAGGTGGATCTTGTGGCTCCTGCTCTGGAAAGGCTCAGGGTCTCTGCACAGCTGTGCGAGGGTGATGCTCAAGGGCACCTTGAATGTCACTCCCACACTCTTTGGAACATTTTAATCCTCCAGCTCGTTCCTCCCATCACTGCTTTGCTGTGCCCAGAGCCTCTGCTATCCCATTTTCCTTCCCTGCATGCTTTGAGATCAAAACTCCCTTTATTGTCCCTCAATGTTCCCACCCTGGGGATTCCCCCAGCAGCACTGCCTGTATGCAGTTGTACCCAGTGCTGCCCAGTCACTCTCCACCCTGTGTCCACCATCCAAGCCCTTTTCCTAGGACTGATATTCCCTTATTCCACATTCTCCTCTCCTCTCCTCTTCCACCACAGCCACGTTCTGGTGGGACATGGATAAAAGCCTGGGTGAGAGCAGCCCCTCCCCAGGTCCTGCTGCCCCCCGTGCTGGGCTGCCCCACAGCCACTCCCAAGGGGAGGGGCAGGGGGAGGCTGTTGCACTGCATTGGTGGCTCCCAGCAAGCTTTTGGCAGGAATGTCACAGTCCCAGGTACTTATTTGTCCCCAAGGGGGTCATACCTCAGCATTAGCAATGCAGAGGTGGGGCAAGAGCCACATGCTGGCAGAGAGACCTTGCACTGAATCCTCACCCTGCCTGTCTTGGCTCAGGCTCACGGAGCTGCCGCTCACTTTTCTGGGTCATTGTTACTCTCCTTCCAGCATTTTAGTGTCACTCAGGCTTCCCATAAGCACCATTCCCCACTGGAAGGGCAGGGTGGGAAGACATCCCGCTCTGTTCCCTGATTTTCCACCCCTCCAGATGGGCGGTGGGAGCGCAGAGCATCCCCTGTGACAAGGGATGCAAAAGGTGTAACCCAATGTGCACACCCACCACAAGTGTGTTCACCTGCGAGTGATTAGGTTGCTCAGAGAAGCTGTGGCTGGAAGCGTTTAAGGCCAGGTTGGACAGGGCTTCTGATTTAGCGGAAGGTGTCCCTGCCCATGGCAGGGGGTAGGAACAGGGAGATGATCCTTAAGGTCCCTTCCAACCCCAACCATTCAGTGAGTCTGTGATTTGCTGCTCACAGATTTCTCCACTTGCCCTTATTTCCTCATATTCCTTCTCAATATCCTCTTTTCCTCCTGGCTGGTTTGGATGCTTTGTTTGGTTTTAACGGCCCCTTCCCATCCCTGGAAGCTCTGGGGAAGCGGGAATGAGCTCTGCCGAGGCCGGGCAGTCGTGAAGTGTTTCAGAAGAGATGAGAAGCATCGCTCACGCTCGGGGGACTCAGGGCCTCCTTCCAGCTGGTTGGGCTTAGAGCAGGTTACAGTTCTGGGAAATGGGGCCCTTTTCAAGTGTCAAATATACGGTGTTTTGGCATTCCCAGAACACAGAAGATGTAAACCTGCTACCCCAGCACGGCACCACCCCTCTCTCCATAACGTCATGACTTTCAGGCCCCCTGGGGACCCCTCCTCAGGATGGGCCCTTCCTGTCTTGCACTCACTGCTCTGCAGAGTTCTTAGGCACAGGGATATACAGAAATGCTTTCTTGTGTGGAAATACAGATTTCATATCCTGTCAGTGCTCGAGCTGCCAGAGACCTGTGACCATGTCCTTCCTTTCCTGGAGGACTTTCAAATGTCCCTGTCCTATCCCTGTGGGATGTACTTCAGATAATATCCACCCTGGGCAGTGGTGGGAAGGGATCTCAGCTGGGTTTTTGAGTCAGCAGCCTGACAGTGGGTTCCACAAGCCCTGTCAGGGTTCAGGAGTCGTGACCCTTCATGTAAGGTGACACAGTCACCCTTTGGTCACCCAGGCACCCTGACACCCTGCCCCAGGCTGCCAAGGCACCCTCAGCTTCCTGACCTGGCACCCCCAGCTCCTCAGGGTTCCTGCACGCCCCAAAGGTCCCTGAACATCCCAGGCTCAGGGCTTGTCCCACCAGGAGTCCTCTCCTCCGTGGCCTGGGGTGGTATTGATGTGCCGTGCTGGGTTGAACCCCCCAGTCCCGGGTGCTGGTCCATCTCCTGGGGTTCTGGGATGGTTGTGTCTGCTCTGAGTCACTGCAGTGTTTTGTCTGCCCGAAGTAGCTCTGCTGGATTCAATTAGGGGCTGTGCTGCACCTCACCTGCTCGTGAGGTGTCTGCTTTGCTTCGGGGCTTTGCTTCAGAGGATTCTGCACCGGGGCTGGGCAAGGTGAATAACCAGCCTTGGAAGCCAGGATGGTGTGGGGAACACTAGCCATGGCACTGCCAGGGGAAGCCCACAGTGCTGGGGCCAGGTGTGCTCTGGGGAATGGGTTGGCAAGGGCACAACCCTCACCTTAACCCTAACCCTGACACCAACCCCTGCCCCAGCAGCAACCCCCTCTCCTACAAAACTTCGGCTTTGCTCCTGGGTCACCCTCCAGCCCAGGCACTGCATCCAGCTTGTCCTGCTGCTCCAAACACCAGCAGGGCATGTGATGGGGACTTGAAAAGCAGCAGTGCTCGATGCCCATCTCTGTGTGTGGCCGAGGACTGTGCCACCCTTCTTCATGGCTCTCCCTCAGGACAGGGCAGATGTGGATCTCACAGGGTGCTGGACCCACAGCACCCGAACCCGCCGGTGCCCGGGGAGTCCCTGTCACACCTCTCTGCTCGGGGAAGTCATCTGCTGCTTGATGCCAACCCCCCTTTGTTATGTGCTAAGATGCAAAATATTTTAATCCACGTTTCTCTTTTGCGTTTCTTTTCTTTCCCATGCTAGATTCCTAGAAGACAGGGAATTTATGGTGTGAGTCTGCTCCAGGCGCAGGGAAAACCCAGCCAAGGTCAACACCACGAGACAGGCAGCTCCTGCCAAGGGGGAAAAGAGCGATTGCTTAGTGCTTGGCGGAGGAGGAAATCAAACCAAAACCCTTCCAAAAAAATTGAGATATAAAACACCCCCCACCCCAAAACCCGTTGGTGGAAAGAGCCCAAAATCTGTAAGGACTGTGCCTGCAAAGCTCCCCCCGCCTGGCCCCAACCTGGCCCTGCTTTGTCTCCGCCCAGCCCTGTCCCCTGGCACTGTGCAGGGAGGCCAGAAAGCAGGGATGCAGCCAGTGGCATGGGGACATCCCTGCAGCCATGCCCAGCTCCATCCCTTGCCTGGAGCTCGGCCGGCTGGGCCAGCTTTGACAACGAGTTTCCAGGTGACTGGTTTTATTCAGGGGCTGTTCCCGCGGGGCTGTTTGGCTTAGCATCATTCCCCAGCATCCTTCCCCACATCCCACCGTGGTGCCTCTGCCTGACAGTGCCAGTGCCACTCTGAGCCTGCCACGTGCCCAGGGACCAGAGATTTTGGCTGCTCGTGGCACACACGCGCTCTGAGCCCGGCCTTGGCAGCCGTGGGGAATTGGAGCCATTTCATTGCCTCAGATGACGCTGCTTCAGGGTGTTCTCCAGCAAACGCCCTCTGTGCCCTTCCTGGGGTGTGTGTGGGACTCTGGGCACCCACGCCAGGCTCTGCAGGATCGACCCACGCGCATGTCAGTGTGGCTGCATGGCGGGATGGGTGCCAGGGCACTGCCCGCGCTGCCTACTGCTCAAGGAAAAGAGCGACAGGAGCACTGTCCATGGGATGAGCAGCTCTGGGGATTGGGATGGGGCTTGCAGAGCCTTGGCAAGGGCAGACGTGCTGGTCCTTTCAAAGACATAAAACAGCTCCAGAGGGGAAGGGAACAGACTGTTCTCCCCGTTCGTGGCAGGCGGGATATCAAATGGGCTTCGCTTAGAGCAGGGGAAAGTCAGGTTAAATACAGGGAAAAATCATCGGAGCATAGCAGCCCGAGCAGCTCTGCCAGTGGGGAAATGCCCAGCCTTGGGTTTGGCGGAGGGAGGGAGGGCAGAGCACCCAGGAGCCCTCTTGGACCCTGTGCCATTCCTCTCAGATCCCATGGGCATCCCTGGGGATCACTGTGGGTACCAGTTCTGCCTCGCTCCCAGCCTGGGCCAGCTGCTTCTTCCCCCTGATCTCCTCTGCTGTGCCCACATTTTTCTTCCCTCATTCCTTACCCTCACCCTGGGAGCTGGGACAGGAACTCTGTCTTGGCCAGGAAACTGAGGGAGGTGTCTTTGCCCCTGGAAAGTGATGGGATGTGGAATGAGGTGGGATGGGGCAGTGGAGAGGTCCCAGAGAAGCAGTGGCTGATCCCACAAAACAAGGGTCACTGTGACGGCATCACACATTGTTCCCAGCTTCCCTGCCTGCTGTACCCCTTGCTCATGCCAAAGCCTGGATTCCCATCCCATTCCAAGGCATGTCCTATGCATTGGCCCAAGACCACTCTCCAGGTCGTGGGAGCTTGTTGGGAAGGCAAAAGGCAGAGCCAGCCCCAGCTCAGCCCCATGTGCTGTGCTATCTGGGACATTTTTGTGCCTCCCATGTCTGCAAATGTCCTCAGGACACTTGTCACCATATATTGCGACTATATCAGGCAGTGCCCACGGCTTGTTGGCCCCCTCTGTGCCCCCAGCCCTTGGAGGAGATGCCTCTCCAGGACAGAGGGGCTGCAAAGCCCTGATGGGCAGCATGACGTGCTCTCCTTCCACACTGGAACTGTCCAGGTGCCAATCTCCAGGGCTTGGCTGGGGAGAAGCCTGAGGTGATCCACTTGGCAGGATTTCCACAACCTGCTCTGAGACACCAGCCCCATCATTTTATAGGAGATGTTTTTGGGAAGTCAGAGGACACTGTCCTTTCTGTCCCCCTGGGGTCCCCAACACAGGAATGGGATCCCTAACACAGCAAGGACCATAGAGCTGTTGGAGCGAGTCCAGAGAAGGCACCAAGATGATCAGAGCGATGGAGCAGCTCTGCTGGGAGGAAAGGCTGGGAGAGCTGGGATTGTTCAGCTTGGAGAAGGGAAGAATTTGGGGTGACCTAATTGTGGCCTCCCAGTACCTGCTGGGAACTTATAGGAAGGATGGGGGAAGACTGTTTACAAGAGAATGGAGTGACAGGACAAGGGAGAATGGCTTCACATTGACAGAAAACTGGTCTAGATTGGATATTAGGCAAAAGTTCTTCCCTGTGAGTGTGGGGAAGCCCTGGCACAGGTTGGGCAGAGAAGCTGTGGCTGCCCCATCCCTGGAAGTGTCCAAGGCCAGGTTGGACCAGGTTGGAAGGTGTTCTTGCCCATGGCAGGGGGCGTTGGAATGAGATAATCTTCAAGGTCCCTTTCCAACCCAAACCATCCCACGATTCCATGGTTCTACAGCTCTTCTGGGCCATCACTTCTATCTGCCCAAGCCAGGGCGCATACAGGAAGAGTCCCGGTTGCTCAGACTGCTCATGTGCAAGCTGCACACCCTGCCGAGTGTGTCCTCTAGCTGTGGGTCTGCTGGGGGACACAGGAGGTGCTGCAGGGACCCCACTAGCCCTGGTGCAGCACATGAGGAGCTGGGCACAACTCTGCCACCTTCCCCTCCCGGCTCTGCCACTTGTACGTGTGTCCTGCATCCAGCAGTGCTGAGGACAACCTGTGCCCATGGGCTGGTGCCAGCCTGTCCTTTACACCTTATCCAGGGGAAAAGGCGTTTCCTGTGGGTATCCTGCCCATCAGCTGTGTGACTCATGCAGCTGGTTTCCTCTCCCAGCCCCTTGCACCTCCTGGCCTCTCTCTCCCACTTCCACCCTTCCTTGGCAGGGAAGGGTGTGAAATACCCAGCTTATCACAGCCCTGCTGCCCAAGGATTGCTGTGCAGGCAACTCCCTGCTCCACACCAGCCATACCACAGAGGTGGGGGACTGGGCAGGGGATGGGCCTCCAGTCTGGACACAGCCCTCGTGCTGCTCCTCGAGCCCCCTGAGGGTACTTCTGGGCATCCTCAGCATCCTGGGTATCCTGAGCACCCCAGGCATCCTGGACACCCTGGGCATCCTGGGCATCCTGGATTTCCTGAACACCCTGGGCACGCTGGACACCTGGGATGCCTCCAAAAATTGACCTTTTGGGAAATCCTCAAACCTAGAGCCTTCCTTGGCCATCTCCTTAGAAAAAAAACACCTGGTACAGCCCTGCACCTGTAGATACCACACACCTGTGGAGTGGGGATGAAAACTGACCCCCAAAGTTGACAGTTTGGGCACACAAGGGCAGGTCTGGTGGCAAACACACACCACCCATGTGGCCAAGTGTGCTCCCTTGTCCCAGGAGCCACCTTTGGTGTCTCACACTGACATTTTGTGCCCAGCCACTGCCTTGAGGAGGGGAAGGCAGAGATTTCCAGCAGCAAGATTCGTGCGGTCTCGACACAATTCATTAAGGGAAGAAAAGAAGGGGGTTGTGGTTAAAAGTTTGGTGTCAAAGGCTTTGGCTCCTGTCCCTGCCTCTGCCATGCTTCAGTCCCAGGCAAGTCGCACGAAACCCTCAGGGCTGGAAATACCACAGAGCAAACTGGTCCCCACCGCCTCGGGCTGCAGAGGGGCGGTTGGACCAGAGCTGTCCCAGCTGCTCGGCCATTTGGGGTGACAGAGTCCCCTACATCTGTCCTGCACTGAGGAAGGGCCCGTGTTTACTCCCTTTGCCTTCTGAAGCTGACTGATGTCTCCCTGTTCGAGGCCTCCTCAGCTCGGCTCCATTTAAGGGGCTTAGGAAGAATTGAACATTGCTGGAATTCTTCTCTAGCTAACTTTAAACATTCATTACTTTAAATGCTAATCCCCTGGGATTATCCCATTGGAGAGAGCAATGTAAAGCAACGGGGGAGAGAACAGCATGTCTTCTTGCTCATTGCACACCACTCGACGGCTCTTTCGGGGAGGGAAGTGTGAAAATGCCAATATGAGCTTCTCCAAACCTGGCTTGGTTTTTACACCTCACCGTGGACTCTCAAACAAGCCAAGTCTGAAGTCTCTTGCTCCAGCTGGTTTTGAGTTGTACATGTCCAAAGTGTCTCCGTGGAGCACGAGGGGGAAATGTGTATTTTTCCATGTGTGTGACTCAGAAATGACTGAACCCAGTCGGTTCCAATTTCTTGAAAAATCCACTTTTGGCTTGAACCCAAGAGTGGAAACTTTCAACCAAAAAAGAGTTGATTTGAGCTCTAAATAACATGAAAAAAGGCTTAGAAGGGAAACTGGATTTCAACCATCGTTATGGCAATCACTTCTCATGGCCCTCTGACAGCAACAGCAGAGCAAGTAGTGAAAGTAATTCCCAAGGAAAATTCACTTGGATTCCACAGGCGGATCGGGATTGGTCTGCAGAAGCTTTGTACTGGCCGTTCACAAGTGGGAGAGAGACCAGCCCTTGGAACAGGGAAGGAACAGGAGTGCTCAGCTCCAAAGCACACGGAGGATGGAGGTCAGCCCTGGGCCTTGGCACCGGGCAGGAGCTTTCGGACACAGACACAGCCCGGCCCGCGGAGACGCTGCTCTCTCCCTCTCCAACTTGTGCCTTCACTGTAATACACCCTGTTCAGTCAGGGAAGATTTATTTATTCCCTGAGAAGTGCCTGAATAATTTGAAGCCACAATTAATTAAAGACTGCTGCAATCTGCTTGCAAACAGGAAGCGAGGCAGAGAAAAAGACACAATCTCTCGAAAACAGACATGTTGTGAATTAGCTCTAATCAGGCTAACAATGATGGATGCACTCCCCCAGTGGCTTTCATCTGAGTGCTGATTATGCTGATGGTTGTGAAGGCCCTAAGCTGGATTAGGATGAGATGGACTAGCTGATAGACTGGGTTTCTCCTGCCTTTCGAGGATGCTGGATCTCGGCAGGGACACGCTGTCCAACTTGGCCATGGTCACACCAGTAAATCAATGGCCGGGCTATACACGGCACTGTGGCTCCCTGGCTCTGAAGACAGGCCAGCAGATTTCCCTGAAGAGAGAAGACTGTTTATATTTGGGGAAAAAAGTTCCATTAATTGGAAGGAAAGCCAAGAGCGTGCGTTGCTCACCAAAGTATGCAGGACACTGTAGTATGGCACGGAGCTGCAGGCTGGGAGGGATCACTGGTGCCTTCAGTCCAGCCTCTGCCTCGGAGCAGGGCCAGGTCCAAGAAGAGACTGGGTGGCTTTGGGCTTTGTCCAGGCCAGTTGTGAACATCTCCAAAGAGGATTTTCACCCTCGCTGTGAAAATCTCTCTTTTTCTTCACCTCACGCTGGATTTTCCCTTTGCCGCAGCTTGTGCCGGCTGCCCCCCGATCCTTCACCACACGTCTCTGAGGAGGGTCTGGCTCTGACTTCCTAACTCATAAGGCAGTTGAAGACAGCAATTGGAGAGTCCCTCATCTGACTAAATGCACTTCCCCAGCCTCTCCTCCTGTGCTCCTGTCCCTTCCCATCGTGGTGGGGATGGGACTCACCCCAGTGTGTCACTTGTTACGGTCATCCCTACCCAAACACAGCACAAAGTCCCACCAGGAGTTTACCTGGGCATGGGACAAAATTAGTGAGGGTACAAATCGTTGTGACTGGTGTCACCCCCCAGGTTCCTGCTCACAGCGTGGTCAGCTGAGGACCCAGCTCAAAGGGATGAGAGGTAGGGCTCGAGGTAAGGGGAGGACAGGGCTCATCCAGCAACATGACTGAGGCCAGAAGCCTGGAGAGGTGTGTGTGCTGTGGCAGGAGCCCATGTAGCTCCTCGCAGGACGCCTGGTGTGGGACGTGGCTGTGGTGAAGGGCGACGTGAGGCCACACACAGGAGATGAGGGAGGGATATGGAATGACCCCCGTGATGGTGAGTGTCATATGGAAACACAACACACCAGTGTGGATAGTTCAGAATCCTGCTCAGATGAAAGGAATTTGAGGGTTGGTGTGTTGAGGTTTGACTGACTTTTGCTCCAAGGTCTGGCCATGAGATCGTGTGGATACTGAATCCATAGGCACCATAGATTTTAGCAGTGTGGATTTTCCCCCTGGGGTTCATGGAAATACTGACCTGGAAAGGTCATCCTGCAGCAGCCAGCAGGTAATGAATTTTTACTGTTAAGGCTCTCCTTTGGGAGGAAAAGTGTCTCCAGGGCTGTGTGGAGAAACAAGCACCTCCAGAGCACTGTGACTGCCTACAGACTGGGATCTGCAGCTCAGAGAAAGGAGGCTGTGGACAGAAGCACTGCATGGTCATGGTGATGCTCAAGTCAACTTAGAGGCTGCTGGAGTCACTGGAGACACCATGGAGGAAAAGTGGTGGGTGGGATGGGGTCCTTGTCCCCGTGCTCCGGGGAGCTGGGGCAGAGAGACCCTGTGGAGGGATGTCCTGGCTGAGCTGGGCTTCTCCTGACTGGGGCCCATGGAACAGGAGCCCAGCATGGAGTGAGGGGCTATTCCCATCAGTTGTGCTCAAGTCCTTTTTAGGCACTGGAGCAAACATTCTGGATATGTCCCTTGATCACAACTGCTCATAAATCTTCCTGTCACAGTGGGAGCCTTTCTCTTCCAGATATAGATTGGAGAGCAAATGCTACTGGCTATTCTGGGATGTGACAGCTGATAGATGGCCCCAGAATTTACTATTTTAGACTTGGACTTTGCCGTTGGGGAACACGGTGGAGATGCCGGTTGTGGAATGTGCACGTTGGCCGCGTAGGTTCCATCTGAAACAGCCTGATGGATAACCCCTGCCAGGGCAGCAGTGCAGGTGGAGTATTCCTCTTTCCCGTATTGGGAGAAGTTTAGGGATCCAGCCACTGAGGTCAGCTGAACTGGAGGGCTCTGAGGCTGAAGGTGTCGAGGCATGACAGGATTTTCAAGCGAAAGGTACAAAACTATTTGGTGCCCCTCGCAACAGCAGCTTGGCCACCAAAAATCACAGTGAGAACGAACAGAGCTTAAAGAGACCATGTAGATCCTCAGGCAAAGTGGGTCTGAGGACGTGGAAGTACCCAGTGTGAATGAGAATTGCCAGAACTTGAGCTGAGCTGGACCTTGTGAAGGTTGTTCAGACAACTAGTGACAAACTCTGTAGGTGGATTAATAAAGAGAAGAGGTCGGTGGGAGGGAAGGGGAGGGGAGTGGAGGTTAAAAATGATCTCAGGATGGGCCCATCCTAAATGCATCCCATTTCTGGTGACGTCAATGGTGCACCCATCACAGGGTGGCTTATGGTGATGTCCCCAGGAACCCAAACCCAGTGGTGGTCTCAGCCTATCCACCCCAATCCTTCAAGACGAACTGGCTCCAGCTCAACATGGCTCCTATGGGAATAGGTCAGTGTGGGCTGGGGAGGAGCTCACCAGCCACCACCAGCACTGAGACAATCCCCCTGCTACCTTGGGAGTCTCCTGTCCCTGTCCCTGTCCCTGTCCCTGTCCCTGTGAGGAGGCTTTGTCAGGGCAGCAGCTCCTGGGGGTGGGGTGGCACTGTATGGTACAAAGGACAAAATCCTGCACTGGGGCTGGCAGGAAGGATCCTGAATGGAGGTTATTTCCTCAGCTGTAAAAGGCAAGTAGGAAAAGTCTGGGGCAGGGGAGAAACCTAATGAGATGTTGGCTAATTATACACGAGACAGCAGCAGGTACAGGCAGAGTCAAGACAGAGGGAAACAGCCATGAATTGTACCAGGGATTTGTGTGAACTCTTCAGGAAGGTGTGATGTCTGCCTGGAGACAACAGCTCTGAGCTCCATCAGGCATGGATGGGACTGGAAAGACCTGGAAAGAGATTTCTCCCCACCAAGACTCAGAAGACTGGAGGACCGTGGCTCACTGCAGAGGCTGGGGTGGGGATCAGACTTGGGGGGCTCTGCAGCAGCTGGGGGAGGCTGTTGGAAGAGGCACAGAAGGGTTCAGACCAGTGGAGAAGACCTCTCTGCTGCCTCAGGGCCAGGAGAAGGTGAGGACTGGAGCAGACCTTCCAGGACAGAAGTGGGAATAGGCAGGACCATAACATGGACTGCACTTGGCCTATGATGCAGATGCTGCTGGTCTGGCCCGTGAGATTGTGTGGATACTGAATCCATAGACACTGTAGACTTTGGAGTATGGATTTTCCCCCTGAGGCTCATGAAGTACATGGAAACACTGACCTGGAGAGGACATCTTGAAGGAGCCAGCTGGTAATGAATTTTAACTGTTAAGGCAATAAACAGGGACACTTGGACAACCTCAGGAAATTCAGGCACTGCCAGGACTGAGAATTTAGTAGATGTTGGGAGGAGGAGATCACAGAATCCCAGGATGTGCTGAGCTGGAAGGGACCCCCAAGGATCATCCAGTCCAACCCTCAGCCCTGCACAGGCCCAGCCCCAAGAGTCACTCCCTGTGCCCCAGAGGATCAGCCAAACCCTCCTGGAGCTCTGGCAGCCTTGGGGCTGTGCCCACTGCCCTGGGGAGCCTGGTCAGTGCCAACCACCCTCTGGGGGAGGAACCTTTTGCTGAGATCCAACCTGCCCCTGCCCTGACACAGCTCCAGCCATTCCCTGGGTGCTGTCCCTGGTCCCCACAGAGCAGAGCTCAGGGCCTGTGCCTCCTCTTCCTCTCACAACTAAGTTGTGCTTTTAGTGTGCAGAAGGGAGCTGAATCCTTGCCCTAGTCGTAAAGGAAGAGGACCAGGAGGTGCAATCTCCCCCTCTCTCCTTGAACCAGCTTTGCTCTGACCCTTGCCCTCAGCTCTGTCCCTTCCAGCACCCCAGAAGGGTTTTTCAGTTTAAAAGGACCCTCTCTGCTGTCCCACCGCTGTTCTGCCATGGGACTTGGCCCTGCAGCCTCTACCCCTTGCAAAGCTGAGCTTGCACCAGTGTCCAGGCTTGGTCCCATGTGGCCCCCATGCACATGCACATCGCCTCCAAGGAATGTGCTTTCTTGGGTGGAAACTGTGTCATCGGAGAAATATTTCATATTTTCGTTCCCTCACATTCCCCAAATGAAAAATGAATCGCGGAGTCTCATAAATAAGGGGGCCGAGTTTCTCATTTACATATTTCTGTGGTTCTTGGAGCAGGGGTGTCCTCGGCCCTGCCAACCATGTCCTAAGCCTTCCCCTCGTGCACCTTGGCTCCCTCTGGCAGCTGCCTCTGCTCCCTGGAACAGGCTGCTCCGAGAGCTGTGCTCTGACCAGCTCTGAGGTCACTCTGCTGCTGCCAAGCGTCTCGTGCAGCCGTGGGGCTGCTGGAACGAGTGTGGCAGGGAAAGCATGGCTAGCTGGGAGTCCTGGAGAAATCCCATCCTCGAGAAGGCTTTTTGGGATTCAAAGAGGGGTTTGCATGGAGCAGGAGGCTGTGCTGGGGAGGGAAATCTCCAAGGAGTGGTCCTGGCTTGGCTATGGTGACAGGGCACCAGGATGAGGACACGTGGTGAGAGATGGAGCATGGTTAGATATTAGGAACACGTTCTTCCCCCAGGGGGTAGTTGGGCACTGAACAGGCTCCCCAGGGCAGTGGGCACAGCCCCAAGGCTGCCAGAGTTCCAGGAGGGTTTGGCTGATCCTCTGGGACACAGGGGGTGACTCTTGGGGATGGGCCTGTGCAGGGCTGAGGGTTGGACTGGATGATCCTTGGGGGTCCCTCCCAGCTCAGCACATCCTGGGATTCTGTGACTGTGTGAAGCTGAAGAGGGCAGGCAACAGCAGGAGAGGAGCAGGAGAGGGAAGGGGAGAGAGAAGGAGGAACGGGCAGGCACAGCCCAGGGCAGCAGGTGAATGAGCACAGGCAGATGTGGCTCTGCCTCCTCTCTGGAAACACATGGCTGTCCCACGTTCCCTCCTTGGGCACAGCCAAGAGCTCTGCCCTTGCTCACCACAGCCCAGTGCACCACCCTTCCATCTCCTCTCCTCACCTTGGCCCTCTCCCCTTGCTCCTACTCCCCCTCCCTGAGGAGACTCTTCACCCTCGGAGTTGGACACACAGCCCAGTGCCTCCTCTGAGCTCCAGCGTTTGGCATGGGCAGCTTGGAGAGAGGATAGGAATCTCTGGGCATCCTCTGTGGATCCCCCCAAATTATCTGTAGCAAGGTGTGTCAGCATTTCTATTTGAGGCTTTCTTTCCACTTCCTCCATAGAGGTCTCCAAGGGGCTCCAGTGGGTGCAGGTGAGCAGGGAGCCCACTCCCTGCGTGCACAGGGCCAGGAGTGCTCCTGGACTCAGAGATGCATCTCCCCTTTGGGATGTTGGTGACCTCAAGCTGTGCACACCGGCGGCCTGACCTTCTCCTGGTGCAGACCTGGGTTCAGACCTGGGGCTTGGCAGGTGGGGATGCGCCACAGACACCAGCTTGGCCACAGGTGTCCTCTGAAGCTCCTTCTCCCCAGGAGGTGAGCAGAGTTTCAGGTGGGCCATTTCCTCCTGGTGCTGCAGGGAAAGTCCAGCTGGTGTCACCCAAGGGTTAATGGCTATAAATCGTGCTGCTAAAGTGATTTTCTGGTTTCAATTTAACTTTGCATTTGCGTGTGGATTACACTCCAGGATGTTCATACTCACTTAATAATCCCCCCACTTAGGCACCGTGGAGATGAGCGCTTGGCTGCCAGAGCCAGGGGGAGAAGGAACACTTAACACTTGTCTCCCTGAAAGGTGACCCCACTTCCCCAGGTCTCAGGAAGACAGAAGAGCTGGACACATGGCTGTGAAGCTGTAGTGATGTCCAAGGAGCAGACATGAGCTCATCAGGGCCCCTGTGCTCAAGAAAGATGTGCCCCTGAGCTCTGCACTCAGCTTTTCCAAGGGTGCACCAAGAGCGAGGGATGTGGGGTGGCCACGGTTTGCCTGTTCTCCTGCAGAGCTCCATCCCACAAATGAGGACAGGATGCCCCAAGCCCTGGCAACGTTATGTGTGAGGCATGGATTATTCAGTCAAATCCACAGAGAGAGGACCAAGCCAACCCTGCTAAATCCAGGGATGGCCAACACCAACATTGCTCGTGCCGTCCGCCTGGCCTGGGCACACACAGACCATAGGGCCTGGCCTTGGCTCTCACCAGCCCCTCTCTTGTCAGGCTCCAGAGCCACACAGAAAAAAAGATGGTTTTGGAGCAGGAGCAAGTGTGTCCTGCAAAGCTGTCTAAGCATAACACAAGGAAACAGGAACGTGGGGGCAAGGCTGTGAGCACAGCAAAAATAACACAGGGCTCACAGCTCACAGCTCAGCATCCTTGTCTGCAGCCAGGTCCCAGGGATGCTGGGCAGCCACAACAAGCCAGGGCTGTCCTGGAGCCAAGGACCATGCCAGGTGCCAGACTGGGCAGGGACAGAGTGTACAGTTCTCCCCAAGCCTCCTTGGCTCTGCTGGGGCTCAGGATGCCACTGCAGAGTCAGAAATCCATGTCAAAAAGGGTTGCAAGGACACCAGAAGCATGTAAGGTCTGCTTGGCTCCTCATCCCTCTGCCCATCTTCCCAACAGGACTGGTGCTGTTCCTGACATTATTCCTGGAGGAGAGCAAGGGTTGAGGTCCCCCCAACCAGAGCCCTCCCCAGACACTCTTCCAGACACTGTTCCTGGTCCTGATGCTACAGAAAAGGGAAGTCACAGTGCCACAGAATTGCAGGAGAGAGAACTGCTGTGAGTCCCACACAGGACAAGGAGGATTAGCTCCAGCAGAGGATGGTGTCCTGGGCTTCCTGAAGTGTCCCAGGCAACAGCTCCTCTCCACTATCCTTCTTAGCAATGGTCCCTGGACATGTTCTGAGTCACGGACACAGCCCAATGCTCCCCGTGTCCCTGCTTGAGCAGGGACTTGGAGCTGACCTCCAGAGGTCATGGCCAACCTCAACCACTCTGTGATTTGGTGTCTTTCCCTCTCTTCAGCTGCTTAACATGCTTTTCTCAGCACTCTCTCCGTCCTCCATCTCCAGGTTGCTGGTGCACAGACCAGCAGGTTGTTCCTATCTCCCCATCCTTCCATGCTTGCTCAGAGAGGGACTGTGTGGCCTGTGGTGGACCCTCACCAAGGTGGCCCTGCTGTTCAGCTGTGCTGTCACAAACATTTCCTTGGGGAGCAGGAGACACAGTGTTGGAAGGATTTTTCCCAGTTCAGATCCCTGTGCAGATGGCTGCCAGGTCCCCATTCCCAGTGACCTTCTCAGGCCACACGGTGCCACAACACTGGTGATTCTCCACAGCTCTGGGGTTCTGGGGCAGGCCCATGGGTTTGCAGGATGCTGCAGGCTCTCTTTCCTCAGCTCCTGCTCATCAGACATGCACAGCCCCCACGGCTCCCTGTCCAGGGCTGCACTTCATCTCCTAGTCAAATTTTGGGTTGATGGCAGCCTGGCTACGCCTCGTGCCAGAAGGGACCTGATCAGATTAGGTGGTCCTCACCAGAGCAGACAGGGTCCTCACCTCCCCGTCTGAGGCTCTTTCAAGAGAACAGAAAGGAGGAAAAGGGAGTTTTTAACATGAAACATCTGGTGTGTTATTCTGCCTTGCACACGAGGATGGGAGGGAAACGTGTCCTCCAGGCAGAGGGGAGGAGAGAGGAGATCTCTGGGTATAAACAGTGAGAGGCATGAGCACAGCTGGACCAGCTGTATCAGTGTGCTCACTGCCCCATGTCCCCCCGCACCCCAGGATGTGCCCAAAGCCAGGGCTCGGGGACGTGCCCTGCACGCTGTGTGTCCCAGGGAAGGCAAAGGGGGCTGCAGTGTCCATGGCTACTTGGCCTGAAGGCATCTGAAGATCCAAAACAGGGACAGACCTACTGACAATGCCAGCTAAGGTCCCAAGTTTCTTTTTGGAGATGGAAACCCAGCACCCAGGCCGAGAGGGAGCCAGGAGAGTTAAGCAGGGACACGCAGGCTGTGGGAGACTCTTAGAGAACAAACCGTGCCTGGGAGAGAGCTGTAAAATACTTGGTAGTCTCTCAAGCAAGTTGGCAGGAGAGCAAGTTCAGATGGACTCAAACATCGTTTCCACCTGGTCTGAGAGCGGGCCAGGGAGTGAGGCAGCAGAGCTGAGCTGAGCTCACAGCCCTGCAGTGACCCAGACTAATGTTCCCTTTTATCGCCCCGCTTTAAACACGCGCTTTTATGATGTGTGAGAAGGGGGCATATGGTTCTCTAATTAACTCAAGAGTGCTGAGTTGTGAAGTGCTGCGAGGAAAAGCAGCTCCAGCGGGGATGGCAGAAAACGCAGAGCAACCCCATCCCTCTGCCAAGCAGCCCCCGCACAGCTCGGGGGGGAGATTCCCTCTCCTGCGGGCACTGCCTGCTCCCGGCACACCAGCTCCAGAGGGACTTGGCCAGCCATTCCCCAGGAAAATCCCCTCAAATGTGCCACCTGAAAACCTCTGCTTGGTGAAAATGATGTAGATCCAGAGGATGTTCTCATGCAGCAGCCCCCTGGGAGTGTGGCTGCTGCTTCTCCTGAAGTCTCTTTTTGCTCTTTGTTTGTGTGTTTAGATGCTCTTTGCAATCCCACGACAGCAGTGGGGTGACTTTGGCCCTACAGCCTCTGCTGTAATCCACCTGCACGCATGGGGCTGGTGGGGACCTTCCTGAACCCCCCCCACAACTCACCATCCTTTTACCTGATCAGGCTGGGGCTCCCCAGCCCAGGCACAGAGGCACCTCTAGAACTGGGAAACACCTTCCTTAAGCATTTCCAATGGAACTAAAAGCCTAATGCTGATCAGTTTTACCTAAAAATGGTATTTCTGTGATTTCTATCCCTGAAACAAAAACTAAATTCCTAATAATTTGGATTCAAAGCAAAAAGCCTGTTTCAGCCTGACAAACGATGTCTGTGTTTGCTTTATTTGTCCAGCCATGAAATATAACCCAGTTCCATGCTGGGATGAAAAATCCCCCTAATTTTCCTTTGAAATGGAGAAATGTTCCATCAGTGCTCTTTTTGTCTGCAGCCTCTTCAGCAAGCAGCTCACCTGGCCCTAGGCAACTTTCTGCCGTCAAAGAATCGTTAATTAAATTGAAACGTTATCCATGTGCTAGTTACAAATGATGTCTTAAGTGGCCCAGTTAAGCCAAAGCATCACTGTGGGCACAGGGATCTGGGTGGCAGCGCAGAGGTGAACTTGGAAGCCTTCAAAACCTTCATCCCTGAGGCAAATGGACCCTTGTTTTTGGCACATGGTTGGTCAGGGCACTCATGTCATGAGGAGCCAGAGCTTCAAAACTGGCTTGCAGGAGCATGTGGCAGGACAAATTGTCTCTGTTCAGCCCATGCTCCTGGGAATAAAGGAGAGGAGGACAGTGAAGCCTCAGGTGTTATCTCAGTGGCAATAAATGACTTGAGGGATGAAGCTTGAAGTGAGAGGTGAAACTTGGAAGCTGGGAGGAAAATTTAGTGATGCTTGTGCCTCTGAGCAGAGGGAGAACTGCTTGTATCTGACAGTGAGGGAGTTCTGACCCAAGAGAAAACCTCCAAATTCCAGAGGCTGCTGGTGGACCCTGGCAAAGGACAGAACCAGAGACACCCCAAAACCTGGAGGAGGAGCCGAGCCGCGCGACCGACAGCAGGACCCACCGGCAGCAATTCCCACTCCCCTTGGGCGAGGCTCATCCCTGGCACCGTCCAGCCACCCAACACAGCCCATGCCCCCCATCACCCCCCAATTCCCCTGCCCTGCCTGCACTCCCAGCTCCTCTCCTGTCCTCATCTGACTCCTCTTGGCCAGCCTGCTGGGAGGAAACAGCGTGCATTGGTGGAGGGCCAGGGCCTCGCTTGTGCTGGAGCTCGTGCCAGACTGCGCAGCGAGAGGCTGAGCCCCCCCAGCGGGCTGCCTTTTGGGCCTGCTCCCCAGCCCAGACAGCCCTGAGGGGAACCCGAGGACGTTCAGACCTGCCAGGACTGGGCAGCAGCTCCCAGGGCCCTTCAGGAGAGGAGCCAAATCCCAACAGATGGACCAAGTCGTGGCTTCCCCCGGGAAGTTGAGACCTAGAGCAGGGCTTGGTGGAGACAGAGAAGCAAATCAGTCAAACAGCCCCAAAAAGCAATGAGCGCTGCCCAAGGGCTGCCTGTCACTCCAAACCAGGGGTCTATCGGTGTTTGTCTCCCCCATCTCCAAGAGGAAGTAGCAAGAAGAGGCTCTGGATTAGCCCTGACACATCCCTGGGAGGGATACAGGGGCAGCTCCTCCACGTGATCCTTCCCGGCTGTGCCAGGCATCGGTGAGGGGTTGGAGGTGTGTGGGTTTGCAGGCTGGTGGTGAACTGGCTGGGATCCCCCTTCCCACCCCCTCCCACAGAGGCAAACACAGGCTGGGGATGTGTCAGGAAGGATGTTTCCAGCCCAGACACTGCTGGAGAAGAGCAAGACCAGTGCTGGCCAGTGGCCTTGGGCAGAACCTCTCTGAGGGAGGATTTGGTTGCAGCTGCTGCTGCTCAGGGAGAAAGATTGAAGAACAGCATCAACTCAAGAAGAATGGCTCAGAAATGGCCAGGAAGGCATTGGATGAATCCTGCAGGGATGTAGCCCTGGAGGATCCCCAGGAGCTGTGAGGAAGTCCTGGCCGGTGCTGGGATGGAACCAGGGACCTCCCTCATCTGCTATGTCACAGCAGCCATCCCTGATGTCTCTAACCCCAGCTCAGCCCCTGCAGGAATTTTTGGGCCCCATCACCTTTGCTTGGTGTCATCAGCCCCTGCCCAGACCCTGAGCCCGCTGCTGCCTCTGGCACAAGGTCTCAGCTCTTCTCGTTCCCTCAGTTCCCAGCTCTGGGAGCTGGTCCCTTCCATCCCACATCCATCTTCTCCTCTTCACTCTCATCTTGCACCAGATATCTATCTCCTCCTTGGTAACTTCTCTGCAATGCCAGACAACCAATCTCTCTCCTGACCCTCCACAGTGCTGTCCTTTTCCATCCCTCAAATCTGACAACTGCTTCCCCCACCCCTGGTCCCCTAAATCTCTCCTGTTTCAATGACCCTCTTGCTGCAGGTCACACCACTTGACTCAAGCCTTGTCCCAGCCCTCCTTGCCTTGGTCCAGCCACCTTCTCGGCCCACTCTCTGGTCCCCTCTGCCCTCTGCTGCTGTCCCTACATCCACAGTGCCGTGGAACCCCCCCAGCCTGTCTGTCCCACAGCCCCACGACCTCCTCCAACACTTCCTCCTGTTCCTGACCACATTATTTCACTGGAGCCATTAAACCCCACAGTCATATTTCCAGTTGCCTGGACAGAGCAAGACCAGCTGTAGACAACTCCCCTGACCAGCATCGGGTGCTTTCCTGAGGGGAAAATAACAGGAAAACCCTCCGTGGGGGAAGCAAAAGTCCCTGGGCAGCCCGAGGAGGGTGGTACAGGACTAGCCACCCTCCTGCATGTACATACCCAGCTGCAGCCCTGCTGGAAAGCACATTTTTAGGGTTTTTTTGCAGGATTTCTGTCACTTCCCAGCAAAGAGAACACAAAATGCCAGATGTCAGGATTGTGGGGCTTTTAATCACACATGTGGTGCCTCTTTGGGAGTCAGACAGGGAGGCTGGAGATGGCTGATGAACCAAATCTCCACCTTGACAAGCGTTTTGGCACAGGGAATTTATCTCAAGGCCATGGATGAGTCAAACCCTTCCAGCCTCCAAGTCACCTCCAGGTAGGCCAGGCCAGTGACCTCCAGCCTCTGTGGGGAGTTACATTTCCTGCAAGGGGACTTTTTGGGGAAAGAGCCTCCTCTGTGGATCCACAGCCTTGTTGCCAGCAGCAAATGCATCACTCGCCTTGCAGGTTTTTTAATCTCCATCTCCCAGAGCCCAGTGCCTGAGGGAGACTCAGATTTCACTCTGCTGAAAAGGAAAACTCTAAGCCCTCCTGGATGCACAGAAAAGCCAGAGGCACAAAAAGCAGAACACGAACCATACCCACTATGTGCTTTTTTTTTTTATTTAATAATTTTTAATTTGAAGATCTGCTCTTGATTTTTGGGCTGTGAGTCATGCTCAGAGTTATCAGGGCTCTGGGAGCCATCGACTGGCATTTGCAGGGTGCACTGGGAGGGGAGGGAGGGAGCCCAGCCCTGCCTGCTATATGTTTCCCCTCAACACCACAAGGATCTGGCTGTGAGATAATAGAGCTCCACCGCCTTTTCCTCAGGGCCCCTCTGTGCTACAGACACAAACTGGAGCACAGTCAGTGTCTAAAGTTCATGTTCTGGCTGAGTGTTACCAGTTACATCTCTGTGCTCAGTTGCCCACGACTTGCTTGAGTTTTCCCCTCCTGGGTTGATACTTTCCAGCCTCGCTCTCTGCACAAAGGCGATTTGAGAGTCCCTTTGAAGGCGCTCTGGCTGTGGCCGAGCACACAGGCAGTGAAAAGCAATATCTTCATAATAAACATACCCCTTTTTTTTTCTTTTTCTTTTTTTTTTCCCCTCCTTTCTTTCAAGAATACAAAACAATCCTCCAATTTTGAAGTGGCTCTACAGCCGAAACTGCTGGGGGTCAGAGCTGACATCTGGCAGGGAATCAGTCCTGACCGAGAACGACCGCGGCGCGTTCCAGTAAACACTGTGCTTCGGTTGCTGAAAGCCCCATCCACTCAGGCACAGCATGTTTTGCAGTGAAGGTACCTTTTAATCAACCCTTGGAAAGCTCACAGACAGCCCCGAGAAGGATGAAAACAGCCACTTGAAAGATCCAGGCACAGGCCGGTGGGGATGGAGGCAGGAGGAGGTTTCACACCCAAGCTGGGAGCGGGGCCGTGCGGCGGCCTGGAGTTACCTATGGGCAGCAGATGTTCAGCTGTCCTTGGGAAGGACAATGTGAATGAGATGTGTGGAGCCAGGACCACTAAATCCCTCCTTGGCCAGCACTGGATTAGAGGAGTTCAACGATACATCACTGAAGGCTTCCCAGAACTGCAAAATACCAAAGAGAATTCGATATAAATCATAGAAGGATTTAGGTTGGAAGGGATGCCTGGAGGTCTCCAGCCCAGCCCCTGAGCAAGCACTCCAAAGCTGGGTCAAACTGCTCGGGGCCTTGTCCAGGCACGTTTTGAACATGTCTAAGGATGGGGTTCCCCTCACTGCTGTCCCAGGGCTGCACCACTCACAACACAATCCCAGCCTCACTGGTGCTGCACATCCAGGGGTCTTCCCAGAACTAGGAGAGCTGATTATCCACCAGGGAAGAGGAGGGGATGAGAGAGAGGTAAAGCCTGTGCAGGAGGCACATGGTTGTGACCAAGGCAGGGAGAGCTGGAACAAGTGGTGTGACCTCCAGCAAGGGGATCATCAATTCAGCAGTGATTGGGGGGCCAAAGGGTGGGGGAACCAGACATCAGAATTGAGGAAAAGATGGAAAAGGAGAGCACCATGGAGGGACAGGAAAGGGGTGAGTGACCCAGTGTTACAGAGCAGTTACCAAAGAAGAGTCATGGATCTGGTCCTGGTTGTTCATGAACAGCTGAAAAGAGAAACCGGGGTGAGGGGTCTGTAGTAGGGGCTGGAGATGCTGATCTCTCCCTGAAGAGATTCCAATGGAAAACATTCCCAAGGATCTTGACTGAGGGAGAACAATGCTGTTTCTGTTGGTCATACCAAGGAAGAGCATCCTGCCTCCACGCTTGGCTGCATCTCCAGCTCTGGTCCCACCAAGCAGCATCCCCGTGTTGGCAAAACCTCTTCCCATAAAAACCCCAGGCAGGGACTGCCAGGGAAAGAGGAGCTAATGGGACGTTAAGGTTGGGCAGTGTATGACGGGGGTTACATGAGCCTTGTTAGTTCATCAAACCCAATGGACAGATGTACAGTGGGACCTGGCAGGGAGAGGTCCCACCATCCCCAGGCAGCCCCTGCTGGCAACATCTCTCGTGCCTTGAGAAACACCCCAGCACCAAGTGTACCTGGGGACAGCTGAGACCATCCCACCCCTGGGAGTGCTCAAGGCCAGGTTGGAGCAACCTAGGCTACTGGAAGGTGCCCCTGCCCATGGCAGGGGTGGAATGAGATGGTCTTTAAGGTCCCTTCCAACCCAAACCATTCTATGATTCTATGATTCTAGTCTAGCATCCTGTTCATGATGCTGTGACACATGTCCATGGTGGCTTCCAGCCTCATCCCAAGGACAGGATGTGTCCTTTGGCTGCACCAGGCATGTGCCATGGGGATGTCCTGTGGGGCTGCACAGGGGGGATTGAGTGTTCTCCCCAGGAAACATGCTGGGGGATGCTATGGGATGCACAGGGGAGAGGGAGATGGGGACCCCACCCCCAGACCACACTCAGAGCACCCAGTGATCCTCAATGTTTTAACAGCTGCCCATCCAGCCCAATCTCCAGACCAACTCCATGACTCCTGGAAAGCTGATGGGAGCAGGGAGGGATTGTTCCCCTGCCCCCAGAGCCCCTGCTGTGCACCAGCCCAAGGACATGCTCCCCCCGGCCTCCCACTGGTGCCCTCCGGAGTGCCTGGTGATGGGCAGGGGTTATCCAGGTTTCTGGCCAGAAACCACGGGAGCAGCAGCTGGAGCCCCATGCTGGGGTGTTGGCTGGTCCCCTGCCTGCTTCCCACAGCTCAGACCTGGCTGTAAATGTCAGAGCTGGCCCGGGAGAACCATGGGCACAACTGTAGGCTGGTGACAACGAGTGCAGGACTTGGCGAGCCAGAAAGTTTCACTTGCTAAAAATAAGGCTGAGCAGAGACTTGCCTTGATTGCTGGGTACCACAGAGCCCTGTCCATGCCTGATAACCCACCGCCCCCTCCTGCCCCTGCCCTGGGAGGCATTTCTCTGGCCTGACTGACAGAGGTGTCCATTTCAAACAGTTTGGAGCTTTCTTTTTGCATCATCTACAGGGCTGACAACCTGTTGGTGACCAACTAACAAGGCAGAAAAACATAAGGATGCTCAGCATGGGAAGAGGCAGCTTCCCTGTCCCTTGGTGAAAGATGGAACCTGCACCACCTCCCTGGAACGAACACTTGCTCAGCAGAGAGACAGGATGGATGAAAAACATGTAACCCCACACGATGCTGCTCAGTCTGGCTGTTCTGAACTCTTGTACCAGCCTCAGCTGCCCTGGGACCGTGAGGAGGCCACGCTGTTTCCATGGCCTGCCCCTCACACATACCTTTCCTTTGAGTGCATCCATAAAGCCCCGTCACACCCCGTTACTATGAGAACACCGTCAACATCTCACGGAGCAGGATTGGGGTCTGGGGGGCCGGGCAGGTGTGGGGCTCCTCGTAGCTATGGCAAAGGGGTGTTTACTTCAGTGTTTTGCACGTTGGTGTTACCCCCGGGACAGCTCTGAGCGTGTGACAGCAGCGTAAGGCTCTTTGGCATCTCCCCCAACAACTATGTCAGCGTTTGGGGGGACTATGTGTGACCCTCACCTGCCACCGCGATGGGACTGGCTGCAGGAAGCGTCCGTCCTTCCCAGAGCTCCACAGCTCCCGGCAAATCCCCCAGCCCTGATACAGGCAGGTCCTTGATGTGGCCCCAGGAGCCCTCGTGGTGAGTTTTCTCACCCAGATATTACACTGTGCAGCAACACTCCTCCCCCCCACCCGCGGAAAGAATTTCCTGCCTTCCCCCTCCCCGTCAGACCATACCCCTATCTGTGCCTTGCCCAGCAGCTTCTCCTCGGCGCTTTGCAGACTTGGGGGGACACTCCTGCACGCTTGCGGGACACTCCTGCACGCTTGGGGGACACTCCCAGCCCGTCCCCGGGGGCGGCTCGCGGAGCGCTCGGCTCTGCCAGGGCCAAGTCACAAAGGGTTTGGATCCCGCTCCCGGCGTGAGTGCCAGGGGCGGGGAGATCTTGCCTCACGTCTATTCTTTCTAGGTACAAATCACGCATTCTAAAGTCAGAGCCCTTTCACTGGCAAGGGATGGGAGCTGCTCGGAGTCGGCCAGCTGCCCCAGTTCTGATTCCCAGTTCTGCTTCCCAGCGAGGCCGCTTTCCCAGCCCCGCTCTGGGCATGTTTTGCAGACAGACGCACCGAGGATGCATCACCCGGACTCCCGGCCAGCCCCGTCCGGGGGTCTGGGTCCCGCGGGCCACATCACAGTCCTGAGGCTGCTGGAACCGCTGCAAAGCTGCTGGTCCCTGCATCCATCCGCTCCCGCGCCGCTCCTCTGGAGCAGAGAGCTCGTGTTTAACGACCGCGTGTGTTTTCACTCAAGCATTACATCACCCGGCAACGCCAGCCGGGGGACGGACGGGCGGACGGACGGACGGGCAGACGGACCAGCCCGGCTGTGCTTCCCCAGGCGATGCTCATCCCCTCTCCACATCCTGAGGTGCTCCATGCTCCCGGCCCGCAGCCTTTTGCAAGGATGCAGGTGAATCCACTCCCAATCCCACACAAGTCCATGCAAAACCTACCAGGGGGCCAGCAGCTCATCCACAGCCCTCCTCCCCACCCCCCAAACCATCCCCTTGACATGTCCTAGCAGCGGGTGTGGAGGGCAAAACGTTCCCTAATTTCCACCTCCCGGATTTCCTGCAGCCACAGCCATCAGCACTTTCCCTAAAACAAAGTGGGAGCTGAGACAAGCCAGACAGCCAGGCTCCAGAGGGACTGTCCTGAGCGTGGATTGAGCTCACACTTCTTTAAGAGGAAGGCCACGTTTGGACCTTCACACCTCTCGACCCGGGAGGAACTGGGTGGATTTGCTGATAATTTGCTGCCAATTTCCGCAGCGGTGGAAGGAACGTTGGGAATGGGGGGCCCTGATGACAGGGAGCCCCACGGGAAGGGGGTGCAGACAGGGCATTTCCATGCTCTCACTCCCTTGGCAGCAGCTTGGGCCTCATGAGGAGGCAGGTACTGGGATGAGCAGCATCTCAGCTCCTGGCACTGCAGGGAAGTCGTAGTGTTGGACGTGCAGTGAGAGGGATGTTTTGCATTCCTTGTCCTTCATCCACACGGCAGGTTGAAGGAGGGAATTCTCCCCTTCTACTCTGCTCTTGCAAGACACCACCTGCAGAGCTGCCTCCACTTCTGGGGTCCCCAACACCAGAAGGACATGGAGCTGCTGGAGAGAGTCCAGAGGAGGCCACGGTGCTGCTCCAAGGGCTGGAGCCCCTCTGCTCTGGAGCCAGGCTGGGAGAGCTGGGGGTGTTCAGCTGGGGAAGAGAAGGCTCCAGGGAGACCTTAGAACCCCTTCCAGAGCCTGAAGGGGCTCCAGGAGAGCTGGAGAGGGACTTAGGGCAAGGGCTGGAGGGACAGGGCAAGGGAAAATGGCTTCAAAGTACCAGAGGGCAGGGTTAGATGGGATATTGGGAAGAAATTCTCCCTTGTGAGAGCGGTGAGGCCCTGGCACAGGTTGCCCAGAGAAGCTGTGGCTGCCCCAGCCCTGGAAGTGTCCAAGGCCAGGTTGGACAGG
>JAWWLV010000053.1:10551755-10569537 GCA_035041135.1 Platyrinchus mystaceus | reverse complement strand
GCCCTGGAAGTGTCCAAGGCCAGGTTGGACAGGTCTTTGAGCAACCTGGTTTAGTGGAAGGTTCCAACCCCATGGCAGGTGAGCTTTAAGGTCCCTTCCAACCCAAAACCATTGCATGATTCCGTGATTCATCCCCCAGTCTAACCCAGTGCCGCCCCAGCTGCCCCCCAACACCCGTGCAGAGTTACCGCTTGAGAAAGGGGCCAGGATGGCCCCTGGGGACATGCAGGGCCCGGGTTTGGGCTCAGAGCTGATGGAGCCCAGACCTCCCCCAAGCCCCAGGTTCGAGGGGCACGGGGGTCGTGAGAGCATCGCCAGCTCGGGCCGGGCAGGGCGTTGCGTGTCCCCAGGACACCCCTGGCCAGGAGGGCACCGCCGGGTCCCGGCAGCACGTTTTCCTGCAAACTGCCCAGTTTTCCCGTCCTGCCTGCGGCGGGACACCCCGCGCCCGCCACCTAACGGCCACCGCCGGCGGACACCGGCACCGACATCCGAGATTGGGCACCGGGATCCGAGATCCACGACCGGGATCCGGACACCGGCACCGGGATCCGGGAACCGGCACCAAGTACTGACACGGGGCACCGACACCGGGATCTGGACACTGGCACCGGCACTGGCACCAGCGCCGGGAACCGAACATTGGCACCGGTACCAAGCCCCGAGCACTGGCCCCGACACTGGCACGGGGCTCAATGCACCGACATCGGTACCGAGATCCGGGCTCCGTGTACGGGACACTGGCACCGGTCACTGGCACCGGGCATTGGGCCAGTCCCTTCCCTTGCAGACCGCAGCTGGAGTGGCAATCCCCCCGAATTCCCTCCCTGGACACCCGCATCCCTTCACCCAACCGATCCCCACCTGCATCCCACCCCCCTCTGGCCGGTGCCACCCGGGATGCGACACTCACCCGTGACCCCAAACCCCCCATGGCACCCATGCTGGTGGGCGCAGCTCCCGTGCCCTCCCCCACCGCCTGCCTTGGCAGCTCCCCCCCCTCTTCCAGCGGTTTTGGCAGAGGCGCGCCGGCTTGGAGAGAGCAGCGAGGAATTAAAAAAAAAAAAAAAAAAAAAAAAAAAGGGGAAAAGGGAAAAAAAACCCTCCCCGAGCAGCCAAGCCCAATCGGCGGGAGAGGCTCGTGTGTGTTTGGCCTTTCCTCATGACGTAGTGTCCTGTGCCTCTCTCCCCCCTCTCCCTCTCCTTTTCCCCTCCCTCCTTACCCCCCATCCCCTTCCCCTCGCATCCTTGGAAGCAACAATTAAGCAGCTCTGGGATAAAACACACAGCCGGCGGGAGCACGGGGGCATTGCTTCAAGAGATGGCAAGGCAGGCAGCTGCACCCCTCCTTCCCGGAGTCCTCCTCCTCCTCTTCTCCATCCTCCCGGCTACTCAGCAAGGAGGTAAGGAACGAAAAGGCTCCTTCCCTTAACCCGGCCAGCTCTTCTCCCCGGTCCTGCGGGGACCCTCCGAGCCCCTCGGGCAGCTCCACGCCTGCCCCGGCTGCGTGGCCCCGAGGAAGGACTGTCACCCGCCCTGCCCTGCCTTGGAGACATTCTCGAGGGAGGATGGGTGGGCAGCCCCCCTCACTGCCACCTTCGCGGAGGGCTCTTTGCTCCCCAAAGCAGCGGGTGGCTCGTGCCATGCCCGGGTGGGATGGGATGTCACCGAGGGTGGTGACACGGGGCAGTCCAAGAACTGCTGCTGCTGCTGCGCCAAACACTTGTCGGGGGGAGGCTCCGAAGTGCTGCGTCCTGGCGAGAGGCTTGGGAACACGAGAGGCTTGGAGACACCAGAAGCTTGGGGACACGAGAGGCTTGGGGACACGAGGGGCTTGGGGACACGAGGGACTTGGGGACACAAGAGGCTTGGGGACAGGAGGCTTGGGAATATGAGAGGCTTGGAGACACGGGAAGCTCAGGAACAGGCAGGGCAGCGCGGAACGGCGGCCACCAAACTCCCACGGGGCTGGTGGCCACCAGACTCCCAAGGGCGAGGCAGGGGGGAGCTGGCACCAGTCCCCCGCCCCGGTGCGGTGGCAGGGTGAGCTGGAGGGTGGCAGCATCCTGCTGCCGATGTGTGCGAGCTGCCGCGCAGTGTGTGGCCGTGACAGCCCGCGGGGCTGGTGCAGCCGCAGAGCAGCTCGATCCACCCGAATCGCAGCCTGGGGGCGCCCGGGGTGGCCCCCGCACCGCCCTCATTGCACTGGTGTCGCCAGCGCCGGGTCCAGCCACCAGCGTGACGCGGGTCCCAGGGGCTGTGTGACACCGCAGGGCCGTGTCACACCCCCCAGCCGACGCACAGGCGGCAGGGGCGGGGAGGTGACAGCCAGCGCAGCAGGTGACACAGACGGGACCAGAGCAGCAGGTGCCTGCCCGGGGGCCGGCTCATGTGCCGGGGTCGGGTGAGCTCCCACCGAGGCGGGGAGAGCAGCTGAGCACAGATTGAGAGCCACTGACACGGCCAAACAGCGTGAGGTGGGGACAGCACCTCCGGGGTGCGACAGTCACTGCTGCAGAGCCGCGGGTTGTGCCACGGAGAGCGTGTGACGGGCAGAGCCACCAACTGGGGTGGGGTCGGTGCCAGAGCTTATCAGACAGAGAGGACTGAGGACCGGAGGAGAGGGGGCAGGATCCCCTGGGCAGTGCCAGGACTGTGCGGGCACCAAAGCACCCCAACTGCCTGTGCCCTGCACTCCCTGCTCTGCCCTGGTGTGAGGGGCTCCCAGGACCCCGTCCATGGGCTGTTGCCCCCTGGCTGTGCAGGCAGTGGGACCCCAGAGCTGGGCAGCTCCTGTAAAGCTGAGCTGCTGTCGGTGCCCAATCCTGGTCAAGGTGCTGGATGAGATGTGCCCAGTCCTGGGCACTCTCCATGTCCAGCAGTGATGCTCTGTGCTGCCTTGCTGAGCCATGGTGGCTTCGGCCCCCAGCTCTTCAACAATGTCCAACTGGGACATTCCCTGGAGGACTTTGGACCCCGGGGAGTCCCTGAAGCAGTTCCTGAGCAGTTTGGGAATGCTGGCCTGACTCCAGGGCCCCGCTCAGTCTCCAGGGCTGTTTGCTGGTTTGGGAAGCAGCTCACTGAGGTGGCCCTGCCCTAGGGATGGTCCCTGTGCTGGTGGGACCCTGGAGAATGCTCCCCCACGGAGGACTGGGCAGTGTCTCTGCAGCCTGGTGTGCTTGGCCAGCCCTTGAGGACAGAGCTGGGACAGAGGCACAGCCAGTGGCATGGGGTGGGGGATGCCAGGGTGCTGGGGGGCACCTGGAGAGGGCTCAGAGCAGTGTCCTCCAGCACCTGCTGCCAGTGCAGCTCCAAACCAGCCTGGCAGGAAAGGGACTCCTGAGACATCCCAGGATTGAGGAGGAGAAGGGGGACCCTCCTTCACACACAGACTGTCCCCTCAGAACAGTGCCAGGGGGCTGAGATGGCAGCACTCAGGAAGCCCCCAGCAGTGGGTTGGGATCAGGCCCTGGGGTCTGTCCCCTGGGGAGCATAGCTGTGTTGGGTACTGTGGGCACCTGCAAGGCTGGGCACAGGTGGTGTGGGGAAGCTGCTGTGTCTTCCCCTAAAGGTGCCAAGTGCAGTGTGTCCCAGTGTTTAGAGTGGGCATCTATCCCTCAGGACCTTCATCCATCCCTCAGGACCTTCATCCATCCCTGAGGGCCTCCATCCATCCTTCAGGGCCTCCATTCACCCCTCAGAACTTCCAAACATCCCCCAGGCCTTCCATCCACTCCTCAGGGCTTCCCCTGCCAAGCACAGGGGATCCCCTGGCAGTGACACCCACAGGAGGGACAAGAGGGACACCAGGGAGGTCCCAGCCCTGCAGGGTTTTGAGATCACAGAGGGCAGCTCTCGGGGTGCAGAGAGGTGGGTGTTGGGCGTGCTGGTGCTGTGGGGATCCTGTGAGGGCACCCAGAATCCTCAGGGACACCAGTAGTGCCGGTGGTGGGGTTGGGATGGCATCTCCCCTTCCCAGCTGGACACTGGCCTGCTGGGGCTGCTCCCTTCCCAAACAGCTCTGAGGGTGTAGCTCATCTGCCAGCGCTCGGAGATGAAAGCTGGAGCTTCAGGGGGGCTGGAGAGGAGCCAGGCTCCCACCAGCAGCACCCCTGCTCCCCCCGAGCTGCTCCCAGCGCACTCAGGCGGGGATGCAACACGGCTTCAAAGTCACTTGGAGACTGTATGTTTCCATAACTTTCTCCCAAGAAAAGGAAAACAGTGGAATGAGGGAAGAGTGGAAATGGTGCTGGTTGCTCAGCGAGGCTCCTCCGGGAGCGGGTGCCCATGGGCACGGGGAGGGCGGCAAGGGATGAGGTTTGGCTGCCCGGTGAGGGTGTGAGCTCCTGTCCTGTGGGGGGTTCTCCAGCCTGACCTCAGTCTCAAAAGCTGTGGAATAGAGAAATCATCTGGATTTCTGGCTTGTGAAGTCAGTTGTGAGCAGTGGGGCAGGTAGGAATGGAGCAGCTGATCCTGCAGGGATGGGAAGCAGCACCGGCAGCGGAATAGTGTGGGTACCACAAACAGTGACCTCTGGGATGGAACTGGAGCAGAAAAAGGCCACTTTCTATAAACAAGGAGGCTTCACACCAGATCCTGAGCACCTCCATGGGTCAAACCCCACCACAGCGGGGTTTGCACATGTGGGTATGAATCCTCCTGCCCTGGGATGGAGAAGACATCCCTGGGGTGGGTGCTGGGATACTGGGGGCCAGCAGCATGCTCTGCAGATTTACAGCCAGCCCGGCCCAGGAGACAAACTGGGAGACTGTGAAACCCCCCTCTGTGGTTCCTGGCAGGCTTGGGGCAGGGGCAGAGGCAGCACAGAGCTCCTTCAGTGCTGGGAGGCTCAGTTTTCCGTTCCCCGTGTGCCAAGGGAAGGGATGGAAAGGACAAAAGGGGGCACACAGACCCCAAACTGGGCTGGGAGCTGCTGGCCCTGAGGCTGGGGAAGGACAGAGACCAGCCAGAGGGCCATGGCTGTGGCCTGGTGTGATCACAGTGTAGCAGGGCTGTTGCCAACACTTGGTGAGATGGTGCTGCCCATGGGAGGGATTGATGGTGCTGGGGGGGATTTGTAAAACCAAATGGGTTAGAGAGGCCCCCCAGCAGTGCCTGCAGAGGGAACAGCCTCCCAGCTGGGCCATGGACGAGCAGTTTGTAAAAGAGCTCCCAGAGGGGGGCAGAACTGGCTGTGTTTGGCAGCAGAGGGATCAGGGAGGGCTCCTGAGTGGAAGGCTCAGCTCCCTAAAGGCACATGGTGTCCCCGCAGGCCATCCTGGCTCTGACAGGCCTTGCTGACCCCTTCTCCCCACCTCCTGATCTGGGCGTGGAGATGGCTGATGAACTGGCACAGCCTCCAGAAGCTGTCGAGGCACTGGGATGAGCACTGTGCCCTGGGCCTGGGGTGGTGTCCGGGAGATGCCTGGGGAGGTGGCAGTGACAGCGTCCCCGTGGTGGTACCCTCCAGCCAGGATCTATGCGGAGGGTGACGATGATGAAGGGCTGAGTGTGGCACCCGTGGCTGTGGGCAGGTGCCACCTGGACCTTTCTGGGGTGCCCATGCACTGCAGGGGTGCTGGGAGCCATCCTGCCTTGTCCCAGCTCCCTGGGGTCACTGGCACAGGGGGACAGCGGGAGATCAGCCTGGGGAGACACAGGACAGCAGAGGAGACCCCCCAGCACCACCCCAGCCCCAGGGACCTGGTCTGGCTGGAGGGGGCTGAGGCTGGGGAGCTCCAGGGTGGCTGAGCAGCCCCTCCATGGTGAGGGACAGTCTCTGGCTGTGGGCATGGGGGTCCCTGGCAAGATCCTGGCCATCCAACCGGCACTGGCTCCCAGTGGCAGTGGCGTGTCCCCTCCCAGCAGGGCGGGGCGGGGAGGGGGAAGGACGGGCGGTGCGCGGACGCTCTGAGTTTGTTTGGAAACAAGCGAGAAGTTGGGTTTTTGTTTATCCAAACTGGGGGCGGACGGCGGGGCCGGGGAATGTGCCGGGAAAAGGAGCTGCTCCGTAACCCCCGGCCGGGTGCCAGGCCGGGCTGTGCCGTGCCGGGCGGCTGGAGCGATGGCTGAGCCCGTGTCCCCTCCATTCCAAGGGACATCAGCTGCTCCAGTGCCCTCGGCCCTGGCAGGACCCTGGGAGGGAGTATTCGTGGGCACAGGGTTAGGGCTAGGGTGCTCCCTATGGGGAGCACGTGGGGGCTGTGTGACAGGTCCCGGCACAGGAACCCCGCTGCATGTACCTCCCCATGGATGTGTGACCCAACATCCCCTGTGCTTGCACAGCCTGACACCCCTACGTGTGTCCTGACATCCCAGTGCACTCCAGTGCATCTCTGTGGTAGGACTGGGGGTCCATCCCAGGTGCCCGGGGTGGTGAGCCGGGCACAAGGAACACCCTCATCCCTGCCACTGGTGGGGCAGGGCAGGGGGCTGTGGGGCACAACGAGGGGAGAACCCCCAGAGTTTGCCCCACATCTGAGTTGGAGATGTGCAGCACGATGTGCCCCCCACCGTGATGTGCCGGCCCTGCCACCTGCCCGTCCCCCTCGGGCACTGGCTCCACCCTGCCCAGCCCCTCGGTGGGGTTGCCAGGGCTGTGTCACTGTGGGCACTCAGCTCCTGGGGGTGCTGGTTCCCCCCCCCTCAGCCTGGCCAGGTTGCTGGGGAGGCCACTGCAGGTCCTCAGGTCCCAGCCATGCCACCACAGGGTCCCCAGTGCCCGTCCACCCTGAACTTCAGCCCCTCTGCCCAGCACAGGCAGGAGGTTTGGCTGCAGCTTGGCACAGGGGTGCTGGCCATGGCAGCCACCCCCACTCCCCCTGGCAGCCCCCTGTCCTGCAAACCCCACTGCAGACCCCACAGCAACCCCTCCCCCAGCGCCAGAAGTGAAACATCCCCCTGCGTTGCAACCCCCTTGTGCCCCCAACCCACCTGCCATCCCCCAACCCACCCACGGCCCTGGTGGAGCTGGGGGGACCACCCAGAGGGCAGCTGCCTGGTGGTCTGCAGCAGACACACTTCTGCCAGGGTCTAAACAGCCAAAAAGCCTTGCTGTGACCTCTGAGCATGAGCTGAGATGCCCTGGAAGGTGACAGGACCTGGGGGGTGACCTCAGTGTCACACAGCCAGGCAGAGGGACACAGGGGGGTCTGATGGGTCTCAGGAAGGTCCCCCCAGTTTATCACCCTGGTCCCACTGGCCTGAGCTGGCTCTTCCCACTGGCATCTCAGCAGGGCATGGGGCAGCCCCAGCCAGGGGGTTTGGCTGGGACCAGCATGGGCTGCAGGGCTGAACTGGGACAGATCCCTCAACACACACACACCATGCCTGGCCCCATCCCCTCAGAGCCATGAGAAGCTGGAGGTGATGGAAGTGGTGCTGACTGTGGTACAGGACAGGATTTGGGAAGCAGAGCTGGACAGCAGCCAGTCCCATGTCCCTCCTTCCTGTGCAGGGCCAAGTCCCGCTGACACCTCTGCTGAGGTGCCACCCCTGGCTCCCAGCCAGGGCTCCTCCGAGCGCTGTCACCACTGTCACACCAGGGGAACTGAGGGGTGCAAGGAAGGGAACCTGCCCCCGAGCTCCACATCCCACCCCTCACCAGGGAGCAGCACAGATCCCAGGAGGTGCCACACGCATTCCTCCTCCCCCTGCCTTGGACGCCTGTGGGGATTTTAACGAGGGTCTCTTCTCTTGCAGGGGTCCCTGGTGCTATCCCGGGAGGGGGAGTCCCAGGAGCAGGCTTTTTCCCAGGTAAAGGGGTCCAGGCAGCACTGGAAGGGGCTTGCAGGAATAGGCAATGCCTGAGGGAGTCCCTAGATGCCTCTGAGACACCACGGAAGGCTGGGGACCTGCCAGCTGGGATCAGAGGACATGGGGACACCCGGTCTGGCTGCTCAGCCCTGGGTGGCTGTCCCAGCACCCGCCCCACAGTGTGGAACAGGACTCGGTGGCAGTGCCAGACTTACCCTGGGGGCCACTGGCCCAGGGCTGGCACCTACACCCTGCCCAAGGGGGATGCCCTTGCACCCTTGTGACCCTCCGTGCCTCCCCATGGCCCCCCGGGAAGCTGGCATGGGTGGGTGGGTGCTGACAGGGGGGGTGCTCAGGCTGTGCCGTTGCTCGTAGGTGCTGGAGTTGGAGGTTTGGGAGCAGGTGAGTGCTGGGAAGGGGAAGGGGGGCAGCACCACAGGCAGAGCTGCCCTGTGGTGGGCAGGGGGTCTGCCACGAGCCTGGCCCTGTCCCACAGGGTGTCCCCCCCGGGGGATGCCCAGAGGAAGGACGGCTCTGAGCCCTCTCTGCTCACTCTCCCGTAGGACTCGGGGTCGGAGCTAAACCTCCCAAACCAGGTAAGAAGCCTCTCCATGGCTCTCTGCATCTCCTGGCATGCCAGTGGCCGGGAAATTTCCCAACCCCTGTTGCCCTCATGTTTTTCCTACCTGGCCAAGGGGTCCCCCCACCCTGGGCACCCCCATGGCCGAGGGACACAGCGTCTCTGCCCTGTCACAGCCTCCAGGAGCCTCCCTCCCTCACCCCCCCACGCTTCGACGCGCTGCCCCCTCCCCTCCAGCCCTCCCAGCCCACCCTTTGGGGGCGCTTGCTGCCTGCAGAGCTGCGCCAAAGCATTTGGAGGAGCCGCAGAGCTGGTGTCCCGTGGGAAGCTGGCAGCACCTCCGCTGGCCTGCCATCGCGGCTGAGCAGCTTTTGCTGGGGCTCCTGCAGCCACGCTGGGGTTAGCCTGGCCTAGAAATGACAGTGGTGAGGGGACATCACTGGGAGAGGGGTGAGATGCTGGCAGGAGGATGCACAGCCTGAGGGAACCAGTGGGAAGGTGCTGGGGCAGCAGAGACTGAGTGTGCAGGGGGCAAATCTGGTGCCAAGAGACATCATGGAATCATAGAATGGCCTGGGTTGGAAGGGACTGTAAACATCGTCTTGTTCCACCCCCTGCCATGGGCAGGGACACCTTCCACTAGCCCAGGTTGCTCCAAGCCCCATCCAACCTGGCCTTGCACACTTCCAGGGCTGGGGCAGCCACAGCTTCTCTGGGCAACCCGTGCCAGGGCCTCCCCACCCCCTGAGCAGAGAATTTCTTCCTGACATCCAATCTAAATCTCTCCTCTTTTGGTTTAAAACCATTCCCCCTTGTCTTACCACTATCTGCCCAGTGCTTGTTGTCACCCACGGAGAGATGCTGCTTTAGGCAGGCACGGGGGTCTCCCCTCCCTGCCCACCCCGGGGGTACCCGCTGTGCCCGGGGCAGGGTCACCGCACCCCCCCGGCCCCTCGAGCCGGCCCGTCTGCGCGGCGGGAGCGCCAGCCCGAGGCGGGGGCCGGCAACCTCCGTTTACTCAGATTTCAGCTCGTGGAAAGAAAAACAAGGCCCTTTATTTCGGCGTAATTAAAACCAAACGCGGGGCGGCCGCGAGGGCTCAGCCGGAGCGGTGTCCGCGCCCCGAGCCAGCGGCACTGGAATTTGCGCCTGGAGGGAGCGAGGGCTGATGAGCCCCAGATGTTGGAAGACAGTGCTGGCCGGAGACCCAGGGGCTCATTCCTCAGCCATAAACATTTTGGTTCCGTCCCCTCGTGGCCCGGCGGGGCGGGGGGTAGCTGAGGCAGGAGGGGACGGGATGGAGGATCCGGCTGCTGCTGAGGGCATTTGTCACCCGTCCCCCCGGTGTGCTCCCATCCCATGGAGATGGTGCAGCAGGGACTCCTCTGCTCCTCTGGGCTGCCCACTTACTTTTCTTTCCAGGGGTCGCAGGACTTGGGGGACTCGGCCCACTTGGCCTGCAGCCAGGTGAGCACAGATCACCAATGTCCCCAGAGACCTGCCCTGGGGACAGCACGTCCCTTGTCTTTCCATGGCGTTCCATACCCTGCCTGGGCATCCCTTCCCAGACCTGAGGGACTACAGCCACCAGCAGGAAGCCCTGTGGCCCCCCAACACCATGGCATCAACCACAGTAGGGTGACCCCACAGGAGAAAAGCAACCTGGGGTCTGCAGAGGGGCAGTGCCTGCATGGGGTCAGCCAGCCCCCCTGGGACTGCAGGGGTGGCAGCACCCACTGCAGGGTGGTGTTTGAGACAGGCGGGATGCAGATGGGAGAAGGAATTTGGGGCATGCAGGACAGGGCAGTGCCCACTAACCATCGCCTCGCCCAGCCTAACACCAGCCCTGGCATCGCCGCGCAGCCCCCCCAGCTCTGCACCCACCACGGAGGGCAGGACACCTTCTTGGCAGCTGCTTTTTGGGGATGCTCACGCTGGTTGTTCTCCCCACAGGTGCTGCAGGTCTCTTCCCAGGAGGTGCTTTCCCTGGGGGGGCCTTCCCAGGGGCCGCCTCGGCCGCGGCTCTCAAGGCTGCTGCGAAAGCTGGTGAGTGCTGGGGGGGTCTGGGTAAGGCCACAGCTACACCGGGGCTCCTGCAGCCCCTGGGGACTCCTGGTGTCCCCTGGAAGTCAGGTTTAGGAAAGATTTCCCCCTGGAGCTGGGGGGCTGCAAGCAGGAGATGCTGCTCTCACTGGGATCCCCACCAGTTTGGAGGGACCCAGGCACAGGTGAACTGGTCAAACCTGAGCCCCCAGGAGCAGAGAGCACCGAGCTTCCTGGTCCCCGTGCCCAGTACACCCTGGTACTGCCTCAGAGTGTCCCCTTCAGCACCCCCCACAAGAGCCATCCTGACCTTGTCCCTTCTTTGGCACCGTTTTGGCCAGCCGCAGCTCAGTGGTGGCATCTCCCACTGGCACACTCCTCTTCCCAATGCCCCCAGGTGCTGGCCTTGGAGGCGTGGGTGGAATTGGTCCTGGTGGCCTCGGGGTCTCCACAGGTAGGAAACACCCCTTGTCCCCAGCATAGCCAAGGCTGGGGCAGACTTGTCGCCGTGCCCGCCGGGGTGGGCAGGAGCCGTGCCCGGGCTCAGGGGTCTCTGCTGCCTGCAGGTGCTGTGGTACCGGGCGCGGTGCAGCCCGGGGTTGGCGCAGCAGGGAAACCCCCTAAAATACCAGGTAGGTGCACGGCCCCAAAGCCAGGGGCCAGGGAGGGAAACCACTGCACCTGGGCCCTCATCCCTGGATTTCTCTTGCCTGGCAGGTGCTGGGATTCCTGGAGCTTTTCCGGGTGGTGTGCTCCCCGGAGCAGGTGAGTGGGGGATCCCCAGCCCACCAGCAGCGCCCCAACCTCTGTGGGGGTCCCAACACCACCAGCAGTGACCTCTGAGGGGGTGCCCACAGAAACATCTGAAACTCTGAGGGAGTCCCCACCCTGTCAGCAGCACCCCAACCTCAGAGGGGATTCCCATGCCACCAGCAGGATACCAACCTCCAAGGGGTTCCCCATCCCGCCAACATCACCACAACCTCCAAGGGGGTCCTCACCCTGTCAGCAACACTCTGACCTCTGACCTCTCCATCCCACCAGCAGCACCCCAACTTCTGAAGGGATTCCCAACCCCACCAGCAGCATCCCAACCTCCAAAAGCACCCCAAGTTCCAAGGGGTCCCCCTGTCCAGTGCCAGCACCCCACGTGGGCAGAGCACCCTGCCCTGCCCCTGCCAGCCTCCCTGTCTGCCTCACGCTGCTCCCCGCAGCTTCCAAACCCTTTTGCTGAGGTCACAGTGACATTTGCACCGTGCCAGTGGCAGGAGCGACTCGGCATCTCCGGGGGTCTCGTGCCAAGCTCAGCAGGAGCAGGCGGCACCGGCACCAGCAGAGGAGCTGGCACAGCCACAGCAGGGCTGGCGTGGGAAGGAGGGGGAGGAGGTGGCGGGGAGAGAGGAATTCCTCAGTGCAGAGTAATTTGGGGGAGGAAAACTTGTGAAAACAAGATGTTTCGACACTGTCCGGAGAAGAAGAGTGTTGCTGGTCAGGAATGTCTTTTCTGTGTCTGAAAATGCACGAGTTATAATGAAAGACATTTGTAAAAGGGGAAAAAAAAAAAACCAAACCAAACTAAACGAAAGAGAAACTCGAAACCCAAAAACCCAACCCAAACACTGCCAGGCCAAAACACTGTCTGCTGCCCTGGGAGGGTTGGGGTCCAGCAGGCAGGACCACCCCCTGCTCCCTGAAGAGTCCTGAGGCCACTGTGCATCTCCAGGGCAGAGGCTTGGCAGTGCTTTGCTGTCAGTGGTGGGACTCCTGAGTGCCATGTTCCCTCTAGACTCCCCGAGCCCCAGGCAGCTCCAGGGCTGCAGCAAACCCTTCCCTGGCAGCTGAGGGTGCAGGCAGGCTGGCACAGAGCGGTCCTGGCAAGCCCCCAATGATGAGGGTGCCCTGTCCCACAGTTAGTACTGAGCCAGAGGTGGGTGACAAGGATTTGGGAGCTGGGTGTGGCGGTCTTGGGTACCAGGAACATCATGATGCCCCAGCTCACCCTTGGCTCTCTGCTGCAGGCGTTCGCTTCCCTGGCGTAGGGGTGCTGCCCGGAGTACCCACTGGAGCTGGAGTCAAGCCAAAAGGTCCAGGTAGGTCCCTCAATCCACTGGCAGCACCAGGTTGGGTTCATGGCTAGCTCCAGCTCTGTCCCCCTGTCCCACTGGAGCTGGCTTCAGCCTATCCTTTGGGATCACAGCCCTCCAGGGCACATGGGTGAGCACAGTCAACCTCCAGCTGAACCTCCTCAGGCTGATTTGGGCCTCCAGGCCCAGCCCCGGGGCTCATGCAGGTGTCCTTGTGTTTCGTTTCAGGAGCTGGAGCCTTTGGAGGAATCCCCGGTGAGTGTCCCATCTCTCTTGCCTGTCCTTCTCTTCCTTCCCAAGCCTGTCCATCACAGCCATGGTCTCCCCACACCAGAAGATGCCTCAGGGCTTCCTAGGCCACCCACTCTCCTCTCCTGGGGTGCCCTGGGGCGCTCCCCTCTCCCAAGGACTGGTGGCAGTTGTGGCGCGGGCTCCAGGTGAGAGTGTGCTGTTGGCTTTGCAGGACTGGGAGGTTTTGGAGGTCAGCAGCCTGGTGTCCCTCTGGGGTATCCCATCAAAGCTCCTAAGCTCCCAGGTAAGCTGCTGCCACAGCCAATGGGGCTGCGGGTGGAGGACCCCCGGCAGTGTCAGGAGAAGGACCCGCCGTTCCCTGGGGCTGTGCCCATGGGTCCCCTGGACCTGACCTGGTGCTGGCCCTGGGACAGCAGGACAGAGCTCAGGGCTCTGGGCAGATGTGACCCTGGGCAGCCCTGCCTGCAGCTGCCCCATGGGCAGGTGCTGAGGTGATGCCTCTGCTCTTGCCCCTGGTCCATATGGACGATGCTTTGCCTCTCTCCAGCTGGTGTAAGGTAGGAAAGGTTGTGTTCTAGGGACGTGCTTTGGCCAGGCCACCCTGAGGTGTCCCTGCCAGCTCCTCCTGGCAGGAGGCACAGCCCTTGCAGGGGCTGTCTTCTCACTGTGCATCCTGGGGTTGTGCCAGGCATTCACCTGGGCCAGGCGTCCTTGCTCAAGGAGCTGTGCCAAGGAGCTCCAGGCAGGTCTCTCTCCCCACTGTCCACCCCAACGAGGCTCAGCCCCAGCCCAGGGAAGCCTGGTGGAGCTCAGCACCCCCTTCCCAGGCTGGGCTGATCCGGGGGGCTTCATCCCCCAGCCCTGTGCCAGCTCTGCCCGTGAAGGGACAGTGGCATGTGCTGTGCCCTCCAGGGGCCGTGCTGCCAGCTCCAAGTGCATCCCCGAGGAGGAGGGCAGCCAGATCCGGGCAGGGACCCCCATCCCTGGGGGGCTGCTTTCCCCACTCACCAAGTTGCTGCAGGCAAGAGAGCCTGGGCGAGGGCAGCCACCCTCGGGAAGCACATTCCATCCTCGGGAAGCACATCCCAGCCCGGCACGGGCGCCAGCCCCGGCAGCTCTGCCGGCTTCCCCCCGACGGGGCCCGTCACCACAAACGGCAGCGGGAATACTTGGCCCGCCCCGGTTTCCTCCGCCGAGCACAGTTAGGCTCGTCAGGGCCCCGCCGCCGGATCCCGTCTGGGCTCCCGGCCCCAAACCGCCTTTCATGGGGTGCCCGGTGTGCAGAACAAGCTGCCAGCCGTGCCTGGCTCCGTCCCACAGTGGCACACAGCCCAGCTGACCCACCTCCGGGGAGCATTCACCAAATATATCGTGGGAGGAAACTCCCCCCATGGCCAGGGAGCCCCGTGGGTGCAGGACAGCAGGGCTGTCCCCAGCTGTGGTTTCACCCGGCACCCCGGACCTTCCTGGGGTGCTGGGGGGTGCCGATTTTAGGGGTGTCCCCAGCTGTGGGTTGTTCCTGGGGTGTTGGGGAAAGTCTGTCACCTCTGAGGATTTGGGGCTGGCAGTGCAGGAAAGGCCAGGCTGGCTGTAGAGGCTCTTGTTTTGATGCTGCAGGTGGATCCGGGGGCTGCCGCACATGAGGGTGTTCCCCTGCACTCTTCCCACTGCAGTAGGTCTGGGTTGAGAGGGGATGAAGGGACAGGGCAAAGAACACTGTCAGTGGGAGGTCACCTTTTTGGATGATTTGCTCCTGTGCTGTCCCTGCTCAGGAGGTGGCCCTGGGGTCACCCCCCCTCACCTGGGGGCTCAGCCTGAAGTTGTGGCTGAGATCAGGGTCCCTTTGATGCCGTAGGGATCCCAGTGTCCAGCTGTGCTTGAGTAACATCAGTCTGTGCAGAGGCCTTCCCGTGCCACCCACTGTGCCCATTGGCCTGAGCCGCCCTGGCAGTTCTGGTGACATCCCCATGGGCACAGCCCTCTGGCAGGAACTGCTCTCCTATCCAGCTCAGGGTGGGGAGGGGCTGGATTTGGACCCAGCAAAACCCTTGGAGACCCAAGGACTTGGACTCTTGGCCCTTAGAGTCACCTCCAGGAGCGTCACCCCAGTGCCAGACCCTTTCACAGCTTTGGGGTGAGTGAGGTGCTGATGAGGTGCCCCAAGACGGCCAATGGGGGTCCTCAAGGTGGGGGACACCTGGCACAGCTCACAGCTGCCACAGCCTGGAAAAGCCTCTGCTTTCCAGCAGCGCTGTGCTGGAGTGGGACACCATGGGACAGCTTGGCAGGGTGCAGGGAAATCTGGTCCACACATGCTGGCTGTGGGAGGGGACAGTGTCCCGTGCTCAGGGAAATGCTGTGCCATGAGCAATTCAGTCCTGTCCTGCCCACGGCTCCCTCGGCAGGAGGGCTTGGGGTGTGACACACCCTCCACCCTGCCTGCTGTTCCCATCAGGAATGTGGCAGCCCATCGCCTCCCCTCAGGCCGCTGCCAGCAGTTGACTGGATGCTGCTCCCAATGGCGCGGTTCTCACTGAGTGTGGGGCAACCCCGCGCCCTTCGGAGCGCTGGGATCCGGCTCTTTTGCAAGGAGACGCTTCCCTGGCCACGACGTTCCTGCTCGTAATCCCTCCCTGTCCCTTCAGGCCGACCTCCTAACGAGGTCACGTTTCAGTGGAGGCTCCCAAGCCCTGATTCCAATTAAAACCTTTCCTCTGGAGCCAGCTGGGTACAGCTCTTGCCGCGGGGCTCCCGGGGGACCCCCTGCCGGAGCGGGGTCGTGGGAGGCTCCTGCAAAACCAGCTTCAGGCGCCACAGCCCTCGGCACAGGGCTGGGAGCGGGCAGCTCTCCTTGGAGCCACTGCTTCCAAGGTGAGGGAGAACAGCATCTCCTGGCCTGGCTCCACCACGGGGGTTTGTATCCTGGAGGATTTACTATCCCGATGGAAGGAGCCCCCAGGGCTGGTGCTGCACAGGCGGCTGGCAGAGAGTGGCAGGAGCACAGCCACGGGCAGCCAGGTGCTAACCCCCCACCTTCTCTCCTCTCCAGGTGGCTATGGATTGCCCTACACCAATGGTAAGCTGCCCCACAGTGAGTGCCCATAGCCCTCACTCTGCGGTCGTGGCTCCACCTGCTGCCACCGTGACCCTTGGGGCGGCATGAGGGGCATCCCACTCCCAGGTGGTCCCCTGGGGACCTCATGCCTTGCCCATGATGGCTGTGGGCCTGGCTGGGAGACAGTCAACCCTCCCAGTACCCCACACCATGGGGCTGGGAGCTGTTGATTCGTAGGGCACATCCTGAGCCACCGCCAGCTCCAGGAGGGGATGTCTGAAGTGGTGTCTTGGCTGGGGAGGAGCTGGCTCTGGGCATCCTTTGGCGCCAGGGGGAGGAGACCCTTTGGGCAAGGGAGCTGCTGCTTCCGCCTCCTTCCTTGGGTCGGTGCCTGACGTGGCTGTGCCGTTGTGTTTGTGGTTGCAGGCCTCAGGCCCGGTGGGCCAGGAGCAGGCCTTGTGGCAGGGAAGGCAGGGTATCCCACCGGGACAGGTACACTCCAACCCCGCAGCCCCAGGGTGTGGGACTGGCATGGGCAGGGCAGGGGGACCGGGCACCCTGTCCCTTTGGGGTGCTGGGCACTTCCCGGCTGTCTGGTGACCCCAGGGGAGAGCCTGGAGGGTGCATCACGTCCCGGAGGTGAAGGGGACAGATGCTGGCAGGAGTGCCCGGTCCCCAGGGTCCCTGTGGGGTGGGGGAGCCGAGGTGGAGATGGTCTTGGCACCTCAGTGGTTGCCCATGTCCTTCCCAAGGAGTTGGAGCTCAGGCGGCCGCGGCAAAGGCAGCGGCAAAGGCAGCAGCCAAATACGGTGAGTGGCCCTGCACGGCACATCCACCACACGTGTCCCCAGTGGGGCAGCTGGGCCCTCCCTGCCAGGCTGGGGGCACATTGGTTGTGTCCCTGCATCGCTGGGCTGACCATCTTCTTCTCCCCTGTGGCAGGAGCTGGTGTCTTGCCTGGGGTTGGCGGCATCCCAGGAGTCGGCGGTTTGGTACCCGGTGTGCCAGGAGTTGGAGGTGAGGGGGTGACAGGGCTTGGCCCTGGGGTTCAGGGGGGTCACCTCCCCTTGTCCCACACCCCTCACTCTCTGACATCCCACAGTTGGAGGACCAGCAGCGGCGGCGGCAGCAGCGAAGGCGGCAGCGAAGGCAGGAGCCTTTGGTGAGTTCCTGGTGCCTCAGACACATCTCAGGACATGGAGAAGCCTTCACTGATAGCAGGACTGTGTGGCCCCACCACCTGCCCCAGCAGCCCCTGTCCCACCTCCTGGGGTGCTCTCCCAGTTCTCTATCCTGGCTTCTACAGCTTTTTGGGCAGTGATGAAGGGCTGACCGGCCCCTCGTGATGCAGCAGCCTGGCATGGGGGAGTGCATCCCCCTCACACGGGGCAGTTCATTCCCCTCACATGTGGCTTCTCCATAAGAGACAGGGTTTTGCTGTGCTAGGTGCCAGCAGGATGTCAAGGGACACGGTATCTGTGCCAAGATGTCACTCCTTAGCAGAGGGATGTTGCTGGTGATGCAGACCTCCTTCTCTCTGTTTCCTCCTTGGCTCTTTTGAGGGAGAAAAACGGGTAGTAAACCATTCATTGGAGCATCCAGGGAAAATGTGCCAGCCCTGGGCACAGCTGGGATTTACAGCCCCATCCCTGGGAGTCTCCAAGTTCCTGGGTGGCCTCCAGACCCCTGAGCTGGGTGTAGGGAGCTGGGAATTGCAGTCCTAGTTGTACTCAGGTTCCCTGAGCAGCTGCTTTGTGAGGATGGGGAGCCCACAACAAAGTCAGGTACCCTGGAGTCTCCTGAGACCCTGGGACAGCCCAGTGGCTGAGAGGGGTGTTTTGGGGGAGTCTGACTGCTCTGCTTCCCTCCAGGTCCAGGGGCAGTGCCTGGAGTTGGTGGTGTCCCTGGCTTGGTGCCCGGAGTTGGAGCTGTCCCAGGATTGGTGCCTGGCGTTGGAGCTGTCCCCGGGGTGGCAGGTGACTGTTCCCAGGAGCCCTGTCCCCACCACCCGGC